>CM035161.1:101497414-101707041 GCA_020205615.1 Panax quinquefolius | reverse complement strand
AGTTTGAAAACATTCCTCTAGATCGTCAAATGTTTACAATTTGCATACTCTTCACGATCATATCATCTACATAAACTTCCATATTCCTCCCATTTGTCTCATCGAATATGAAGTTCATCATTATCTGATAGGTAGCTCCGGCATTAATGAGGCCAAAAGTCATTTTTTGTATACGTACACCGAGCGGTGTGTAATAAACGCTTGTTCGGAATGTCTTCTTTGCACATGGATATTTGATGATAACTTTGAAAAAGCATCCATAAAACTTAATAATGCGTACCAAAAATTGGCATCGATGAAATTTGATCGATATGGGCAGAGGGATAAAAGTCCTTCTGGACGAGAGCTTTGTTGAGGTCGGTGTAATCGATGCAAACCCGCCACTTTCCATTATGCTTGCACCAATACTACATTTGCTTTATCCACTCGGTAATCAATCTAGTAGATGAAGTCAGCAGCCAGCAATTTTGCAACCTCTTCATCGATGATCTTTTGACGTTCTGGAGCAAATATCCGCCTCTTCGTGACGAACTGGCTTTTTTGAAGGATCTATCTCCAGTTTATGCTCAGCAACCTTCCGGCTAACTCCAGGCATATCTTGTGGTTCCCATGCAAAAATATCGACATAGCATCGTAAGAGTTCCATAAGATTAAATCAAGAGGTTCGGCAATCAGAACCAATCTCTACTTGTCTTATCAAGCTTTAAAGCGACGATTCAATCTCTCCAGTCCCCCTGGCGGAATTACCAAGGGTTACGAGCTACTCTCGGTGAAGGGTTCAATTTCAATCGCCATCGTCTTTCTTTGTTTCTTGACCCCATTCCGGATGAAATAGCCGAATTAGATAACATCTCCGGGCCAGATCCAAGTCACCCATCACCTCTCCTACTCCATGTCTTTGGGGGAACTTGATTTTGAAATGTGGGATGGAAGTTACAGCCTGAAGAGCTGTCAACGTAGGTCTTCCCAAAATGGCGTTGTAGGCCGAATCCACATGCACAACATAAAATTTACAAGTTATCTCCACTTGCTGTGGGGTAGCGTCTTAGAAGATAGACGGAAGTTCGATAGTGCACCGCCACTTTATTTGGATCGTTCTTAGAAACCATATAGAGGAGCCTCTGTCAGAGCCTCCATTTTGTGCCCATCGAGATGCATTCTTTGATAAGCATGGGCATAAGAATATCCATAGAAGATCCGTTATCTATCGGACATCGTTTCACATCCATTTAGAACCCTTTGTATCATGTGATCACGGTGCCCCTTCATCTTGATTCGATGGGCTCCGAAGGATAATCCGCATCTGTAAATGAAATAACAAGTTCTCGGAAAGGCTGCATCAACCTTGAGTAGCATCATAATTGACATAAGCAGAATCGAGATAAGACCTCCTCTTCTTCCCTACTAATTTCCCGATAGACCCACCAGTTATTACATCGGCGACTTGTCTTGGCGGTGGTGGAGATCCGTGGTGGAGCAGACGGAAATTAGTTTTCAATGATAAGGCGTGGTCCCAATCGAGAGCGGGTAGGCGGTTCGTGAAACGAACTCATCGCCAAGTGGTCGAAAGGCCGAGCTACCAAGTTGGCGAGGATGGCGAGACTGAAGCGGATAAGGCCTTGGAGTTGTTAAAGACAAAGGAAGATATGGCCGACGGATGCTTGGTGAATGAATTGAGAGGCGAAGCATCTAGCCATATTCATTCAGAAGGGCGGCAGTAGGCATAAGGAGGTACCCGTCGGAAGAATCAAAGTGGCGAACCTTATTGAACTTCTGTCATCTTGACCGGACCCCGGCAAAGTGGAGATAACTTGTAAATTTTATGTTGTGCGTGTGGATTCTACTTACTGGCGCCATTTTGGGAAGACTTACATTGTGACTCTTGAGTCAGTAACTTCCATCCACATTTCAAAATCAAGTTCCCCGGCACATGGAGTAGGAGAGTGATGGGTGACTTGGATCTCGCCCGGAGATGTTATCAATTACATCGTTTCATCCCAATGGGGTCGATGAACAAAGAAAGACGATGGCGATTGAAATTGAACCCTTCACCGAAGTAGCTCGAACCTTGGTAATTCCACCTGGGGACGGAGGAGATTGAATTGGTGCGTCGAAAGCCGGGATAAGACAGTGAGATTGGTTGGATTTGCAGAACCTCTTGGACGAATCTTATGGAACTCTTTACGATCTTATGTCGATATTTTTGCATAGGAACCACAAGATATGCAGGTTAATAGGAAGGTTCTTGAGCATAAAGCGGAGATAGATCCTTCAAAAAGCGGTTAAATCGGAAAGAGCGGATATTTAACTCGAGCGTCAAAAAATCATCGATGAAGAGGTTGCAAAATTGTTTGTTCTTGACTTCATCTGAGATTGATTACCGGAGTGGATAACAAATGTAGTATTGGTGCGAGCATAATGGAAAGTGGCGGGTTTGCATCGATTACAGAACCTCAACAAAGCTTCGTCAGAAGGACTTTATCCTCACGCCATATCGATCGACTCATCGATGCCACTTGGGTATGTCATTATTAAGTTTTATGGATGCTTTTTCGAGGTTATCATCAAATATCCATGTGCAAAGAAGACATTCCTAAAAGCGATTTATTACACACCGTTCGGTTGTATGCATACTGAAAATGACTTTTGGCCTCATTAATCTCTGGAGCTACCTATCGGAGAATGATGAACTTCATATTCGATGAGCATTTGGGAGGAATATGGAAGTTTATGTAGATGACATGATCGTGAAGAGTATCAAATTTAGAAACATTTGGACGATCTAGAGGAATGTTTTCAAACTATTCGTCATCGACAACTATGACTTAATCCAGGCCAAATGTACTTTCGACCTTGAGTGTTTGGAAAATTTACAGGTTATCACAGTCACCAAAGGGCGTGAAAGCCAATCCGGAGAAGATCGAGCCATCCTCGACATGAAGACTCCTCGATCATTCAAGGACGTTCGTTGTCTGATTGGTAGGATTGCGGCTTTAAGGAGGTTAATGTCGCCGATCTGCGCAGAGATGTCTTCCTTTCTTTGACACATTGAAGGGATCGAAGAATGCGAAGGCGTTCGATGGACTTCAGAGTGTGACGCTTTCAAAGTATAAAGGCGTATCATCTTGGCTCCTTTATTAGTCGACTTTGTCCCGAGAGACTTTATATTTGTATCTGCGGCGATTCATAGCGATTGGAGCGATTTTGATTCGGAGATCGATGGGAAGCGACATCCGGTTTATTACGTCGTACGTCCTACGAGATCACGAAACCGGTATCCTAACATTGAGAAATTTGCCTTTGCTTTAATAATTGCCGTTAGAAAGCTTGGCGGTATTTTCAAGGTCGACTCACTCGGTCGATCTACATGGATCGACCATTGAAGAAGGTGATGGGCAAGCCGGAGGTCTCGGGTAGACTAGCGGCATGGACTATGGAGTTGTCGATTTTTTTATCGAGTATCATCCCGAATCGCCATCAGGCGAGCCTTAGCGACTTTATGGTAGAATGCTTCGTTCACCGGCGAATCTGAGTTACTTGGGGCTGAATCTTCGATCGAAAGCGCTGGCCGTTCTTGGCGGTCGAGCGTGGGCGTTGTATGCGAATGGATCTCTACGATGACTATTAGTGGAGCGAAATTATTTTAATAAGTCCGGAGGATTGAGTCAATGAGCCATCGATTCGGATTTAAAGCAACGAATAATGAGGTGATGAGATGAAGCGGTGTTAGCAGGTGTCCGATTAGCGAAGAGTCTCGAAGTCCAACAATTGATTATCTATAGTGATTCTCAGTTGGTCGTTAAACAGCTCTGTCGGGAGATTATGAAGCTCGTGGGACCCGAATGATCAAATATCTGGCGGAGTTAAGAAACCAACTTCAATTTTTTGCTTCGTACGAGTTTTAGGTAGTATAGGCGCTAACGACAATTCTCTCGATGCTTTGTTTAAATTGGCCACTCACGGATGCGAGATGTCTTTCATGGATCGGTGTATTTAGAAATTTTTGACAGTGAGAGGTGTTGAATGACGAAGCAGTTGATGTGCATCGAGCGAACAAACTGTTGGATGACCCCCTACATTGAGTATTTGGCAGATGGCGTCCTTCCTTCGGATCAAATGTTGGCAAAGAAGATCAAGTACAAGAGTACTAATTTCAGTCTTATTGATGGGGATCTTTATCGATTGGCATTTTCCTCACCATTATTGAAATGTTTGGTTCCGTCCGAAGCCGAGTATGCTCTTCGGGAAGTTCATGAAGGGATTTGCGGTGATCATATGGTACCAAGTCTTTGGCACATAAAGTACTTGACAAAGATTACTATTGATCGACAATTTTCAAAGAAGGCTACTGATCGTCGAGAAATGTGAAAATGCCATTTCGATAGTCCAGGTCCCACATCGACCACCGGAAGAGTTATACTCGATTCTATCTCCTATACCCTTATTTGTCGGGGGGTGGATATATTGGGGCCAGTTACCAAAAGCTAAAGGTCGAGTTAGCTTTGTTATAGTTTCTTATTGATTATATGATTAAGTGGGTAGGCGAAACCACTTGATGCGATAATGAATGCAGTGCTTAAAGTTTATGAAGAGAGTCAGTGGTGTTTCGCCGGGATCCCTAAGATATTGATATCGGACAATGGGCGCCCGATTCGTGGGTTCAAAATTTGAAGAATTTTTGAGCGATTTGGGGATTCAAAGACAAGAAGACTTACATGGCTCATCCACGGTCGAATGGACAAGTTGAGGTGACGGTAGCGATACTGGCTGAATGGAATAAAGCGTAGATTGATGAAGCTAAGGGAGATGGCGGAAGAATTGCTTGGCGTCTTTGTGGGCATCTAAACTACGCCGGAACTACTACGAAGATTCACCCTTTCGATTGGCCTATGAATGCGATGCCTTAGTCCGGTCGAGATCGGATCTCAAGTCTTGGGTGGGTCAATTCAAAGAAATCTACAACGATGAAGGATCTGAAGACTAACTTGGACCCGCTAGGACGAAGTCGGAGGAAGCTTTAATCAAATTGGCGCTTATCAGCGAAGGGTGGCCAAACATTATAACAAGGGCGTCAAACCAGTAGATTGAAGTGGGAGACTTCGTTCTCGAGAGAAGCGAAGCTTCTACACCTCAAAACACGGAAAGCTAATGCCGAATTGGGAAGGGCCATATGAAGTGATCAAGTACCAAAGCCGTGCTTATCGATTAAAGGCACTTGATGGTTCAGAGATCAAGAATACTTGGCATCTTGGCGAGCTTCGGAGTATTTTCAATAAAGTTTAAATCGGTTTATCGAAGTCTTACCTGACTGTTTGATATCAATAAATCATTTTTCCACAAATTATTCTTGGTCTTATTGGTCCGGGTGGTCACTGGTATGGTGTAAGGAGGTATGGTAGGACTCGTGGCCATTCGATGGTAGCCCTGTGTCCTTTTGGTCCTATATTGATCTTATCGAATTGGTAAGTCGATGGTCACTATTGGTCCGATGGTCACTATGGTGTAAGGAGGTATGGTAGGACTCATGGCCATTCGATGGTAGCCCCGGTCCTTTTGGTCCTTTATTGATCTTATCGGGGTGATAAGTCGATGGTCATTATTGGTCCGATGGTCACTATGGTGTAAGGAGGTATGGTAGGACTTCACGTGGCCATTCGATGGTAGCCCAAAGTCCTTTTGGTCCTATATTGATCTTATCGAGGTGGTAAGTTAATGGTCACTATTGGTCCGATGGTCACTATGGTGTAAGGAGGTATGGTAGGACTTCATTGGCCATTCGATGGTAGCCTCGAGTCCTTTTGGTCCTATATTGATCTTATCGGGGTGGTAAGTCGATGGTCATTATTAATCCTCATGTCTTGGTTCTTATCTCGTTTGTCGTCCAAATTTACTTCACGTATGGTGATCTCACTCTTGATGCTGGAAAGTCTACAAGTTATTTATTTTGTTTAAGTGTTGAGTTCAGTTTATTTTAGTTCGATTACTTGAATCTCATCCATAAAATTGAATTCACTTCATTGCATAAGTTAACGTTATATGCCATATCTAGTTCATTAGTTCAACTTATTGACATTAAGTTATTGACAAGATACTGATCGGAACCGAAGTCATAATCAAGACAGTTAAAGATTTATCAATAAGCATAAAATGTTCATTTCATTTAAATTGAAAATTAATTACATGAGCATGAAAAGTTTAAATATTTACATAAAACCAAAAACGTGATAAATGTTCAGGCGTCGCCTTCATTATCGAATTGGCGAGTCTTAGAGTCCAAATTGGCGGCCTCGGTTTCTCTTTTCCTCGTTCCCGACAGTCCTCGTACCCCTCTGAATAAACCTTCATGATCTCTAGATTGAGTTCATCCGAGTCTCTATACTCTGCCTGAATCTGCTTCCGGAGCTCTTCAGTCAGAATAGGGCCTCGTCCCTCAAGGTCCTTTATCTTATGGCGGAGCTTGTGACGCTTGGCCTTATGCCTTCAGACTTCATCCTGAATCTTCGTCTCAGCTTCACCAAGTTGTAGGACTAGGCTTCGGTTGGCTGAAGAGAACTCCTCATTTTTCGCCTTCAGGAGTAAATTCTCTTCAACCAAACCGGCATTCAGGTTTGTTAGGGTTTGTTGGCTGGCTTCGGACGCAGCCAATCCATCCCTCGTGGCCCTTAGTTCATCATCGGATGTCTTCAAATCCATCTTAGCCCGATCCAGTTCTATCTGAAGACCGTTGATGGTATGAAAAGCATCTTCACGACCAGCTCTTTCTCGGTCTAAGGTCGATTTCAGCATGTTTATCTCTTGGCGCATGAAATCTTCCTCGGCCTCTCCATTTATGTGTCTCGGACGCAATGTCGTCAAGAAAACGACGTAGCTTCACATTTTCAAAGTACTCAAGTCAAATTCTAAAATGCTCGAAGGAAAATAGAGATGTAGAGGAAGAAGTCATTATTGTTTACCTTGGCGGATAACTTCATTCCCTCGTCGAGAAGATTTCCGTCAGGTATGATCCTTTGAGCCGGTGGTAAGTCGATTAAAAGTCGAGCGAAAGCTCAGAAGAATTGAAAGGAAAGTTGGCGTTAAACACAGGCCACGAATTGGAGATCCCACTGGCCGACATGATAACCTTGACACGAAGGGCCAAGGTAGATTCAGGAAGGTCTCGACCTTCGGGGAAAAGAATGGGCTGTTAAAGGGAGTGTAGAATTACGCATGAGCGGTTTCGATTCGGGAGATTTGTTTGAAGTAGGTTCTTTGGGTGTTGAAGCGGATGCGAACTTGGATGGTATCGTCGATGCGTTTCCTCTTTCTGGATAACGTCGGAATCCTTCGTCTGGTCACCATCCTCTTGATCTGTATTTCTCTGAGGGGCACGAAGGAGGAATGATGAAGGCCGAGGAACCACAGAGTTCTTCGGCAGTTAAAGGGGTTATTTTTGTTTTAGTTTTTGGTCCTAAGTATACTCCTTCGATCGAGACGATCAAGTAAGCCTCTCCCCCATCGAGGAAGGGTTTGGAGGTTGGTTACATTTACGGTGTGGGTTCGGGAGGAGTTACAAGAAAGGTGACTGGGTTTCTTCGACGACTCTTCTCTTTTGTCGAGGTTGAAGTGTCTCTTACGGTATGAGAACCTCTTGACCTCTGTTTCTTCTGCTTTGAAATTCATCCGTATGAATTTACGGCGTTGAATTTGCTTGAGGATAGCTTTCGTTGGGTGTAGCCTCAATTGCTTAGAAAGACATCCTGCATGAAAAAATCTTGAGCTCCTTTATTTCTCTGAGCTCGGTCGATCAAAAAGACATTTGCACAAATCAAACAATTCCATGTTATAATTATATATTATGGAATATTTTCAAAAAAATATATACATATGAAGTAAACTGGTACTTACGCTTATGGTCATATAACCATGCTTGCTTGAGAGGAGTCCAGTATTTCCCTCTTCCTTGGGAAGTTGTTAAAGCTCCATCATTTCCACTTCCGTTCTTGAAACATCTCCAAAGTCGGCAGATATTTTTTCGTCAGTTGCCCAGTTCGGAAGAGAAGAGATCTCAGGGCCTTTGACGAAGAACCATTTCTCGTGCCATCCCCTATTACTCGAAGGGGTGTTCACCAGTGAACGTCTGTCAAATTTTTCTCCTGACTTCGGAGAATGCTTGCTGATGGCCTTGAACCCCTTCTCCCTGGATTGTACTATCTTGTAGACAGTGAAGAAGAAGTCCAATGAGGGCTCGACACCCAATTCGTGGCAGAAGGCCACGAAGGCCAGAATATGGATGTAGGAGTTCGGCACCAGTTGTGAAAATCCTACACCCAGGAACCCCAGTAGGGTCACTATAAAGACGTGAAGGGGAAGCGAACCCCTTCTCCGATAAAAGTCACCGAATTGGCCGTCCATCCTTCAGTAGTTGGTACTTCTTCTCACCAGATCCTGGGTACCTGACAAAGACGGGTATCTGGAATGTGGAGCAGAGTTCAACCCTCTTCAATTCAAATTTCGGTTATGATAGAAGGAGTGTTGGCATGCGAAAATCGCTGCACTCTCGTAGTACTCGAGAGGTTTTCGGGTTTTCTGTTTGGGATTCGTGCACAAAGTCCCCTCATGAAGATTAGGGTTTGGAGGAACCACGTTGATGGGTGTTACAAGTATGGGAGAACTACATTCGGGGTTTTGAGAAGCCATTTGTGACGATTTGGAGAGAGAGAGATGAAATTTTAGAAGGCGCTCAATTTCAAATGAACAGTAAAAGCTAAAAATTTGGTAAAGTTATCCTTTATATCTTGTGATTACACGGTGTTCAAAACGCAGATTGCATTAAATGCTAGTAATAATTTGGAATTTGAATGGGAAGCGTCCGGTTTCGGGTCCGGGTACTTAATAGATATAATCTTTCTGAATTGGGCCCTTAACTTCCTTTCATTTCATTTCATGGACAATAAATGGGTACGTTTTTAATTACACCTTGCCATTTATTGATTCTCAGTAAAATATCATGGATTATTTATAGTTTTCTATTAAACATTCTGTTTAACAAAAAACTAGGGGGCAATGTTGGGTCAAGGTCATAATATTTTATCTCTTTGGGCCAAGTATATTGGGCTTATTCTTTTTTATTCTATTGGGCCTTTATTATTGAATTATGAAAATCATTAAGCCCAATCATCATATTATTTTCATTTCAAATTTATAAGACCGGGTCGGGTCAATGGATCAATCATTTAGACATTTTAAATATTTACAATCTTTGACCTGTAATGATGAAAAAGCATGTCGGTTGACTAAAGAACCTGCCATGCATTAATGTGGATGGGATTTTTTTTTTTTTTTTTTTTTATAATTTTTTAGCGCCAATGTTAGCCTTGAAGATCTTTTATCACGTCCCCAATCACCTAAAACGTCCCGATCCTGCAGCGTAAACACAATAAACACCACAAGCTTGACGGCGGGTTCGATTGAGGGATAGCTTCAGCGTGAGAATCGATATGTGAATTCACAAGGTTTATCGAAAGCGAGGCTATATCGCTTAGTGTATTGATATCGAGATAATAATAATTCTCCGTGAATATTTGATTCTAATTGAAGAAGTGTATGAGAACCTACCTCCTGGTGGATACTTCCTTGCCAAGTTATACCCTCCTTGCACAATTATCAGGCCATCCACTACTACACGACACATTCCCTTTTTCCGATGGGTTCTGCCGAATCGCATGTAGTTTATTCTCTTCTTTTGATCATTTGTTACTTCTGTAAATAGATTATCATCCCATCCACATTAATGCATGGCGTTTCTTTAGTCAACCGACATGCTTTTTCATCATTACTGGTCAAAGATTGTAGATATTTAAAATGTCTAAATGATTGATCCATTGACCCGACCCGGTCTTATAAATTTGAAATGAAAATAATATGATGATTGGGCTTAATGATTTTCATAATTCAATAATAAAGGCCCAATAGAATAAAAAAGAATAAGCCCAATATACTTGGCCCAAAGAGATAAAATATTATGACCTTGACCCAACAGATATAATATCAACTGTGTTTTATTTAATGTGTATGAAACAGGAGAGAAAAACAACTTACAACTAATATTTTCAGACCTGGACCGGTTATAAAATCAAAAAAGTTATCGGGTGGATGAGTCACTAGTTCAGTAGTGGTTGAACCATTAAACCGGTGACGTCATAAATATATATTATTAGTAATTAATAAAATTTTAAAAATTTCATTTTTTTGAATGAAAACATAATAAAACTGAGTTATAATAATACTAAAAGTGGTTAATTTTAATATTAAAAAAATTGGTATAAAAAAATAAAAAACCAGTTCACCGGGTCAATTTAACCATTTTTACCGGTTTAACCACTTCAACCAATGGTCAACCGATTCAATCCGAATTTTGACCAAACTATTTCAATCAAGCCAAACATAATCGGACATAAAATTGATTCGCAGTTCAACCGATTGAACTGGCCGGTCCGAGCTGTGTCTGAAAACAGTACTTACAACAGACTCGTTCTCTTTCCTTTTGCTGGATACAGATGTATAAACAACCTGTTAGTTAACTTATTTGGCCAAACAAATCGAAGCTGGCGTTATTATGCTCATTGTTTGACCAAACTGCCCTTCTCTTATCTAGTTATATCCTGTTTGTTCACAAGTGGATCCTACACTTATGTCCCTCGAAGTATAACTCCTTTTACACTTGTGACCCTAATGTTTAAAACCTTATAACACCATACTACAAGTATATTTAAGTAAATAAAAGTGATGCCAAATGTGACGCCCCCAAAATAGGTATACACCACACCCATTCTGAGTCGCCAAATACATGGTACGTAAACAACTACAACTTTATTATTACAACAAGAAAAAGCATGAGTTTAAATACAAATATTATCTTTTAGACAATATCTATACTCAAATAAATCCCCATCACATTTATTGATACATTATTTTACAAAATGGTGAGGACTACTAAACAACTCTCTCTAGAACCTTCATTCCATACCCCGACTAGTACTCGCTACATTCTCGCCTCCCGAGAAGAAAAAATGGAATAACAAAAAAGGGTGAGCTCAACTAGCCCAAGAAAGAATATTATGACTAAGATAATATACAACAAATTATCGTTAGTCTCAACAGGAAAAAATTACGATAGAATACAATAGACAACAAGTTTCAATCAATATTCGCAATGAAATAATAATTCATAGAAGAGTTACGTAGAGAATGCAAACTACTATCTTCTATGTATGAATTTAAAAGTTCATCGCTCTATCTTTTATCCTCGTAACAACAATCAATATACATCTCAAATCAAATATTCATCTTTGCACTACAGCCAAAGATATTCATCACCGGTCATGTTCATTTAAACACTGCTCATCTTTGCACTACAAGCCAAAGATATTAATCACCATCATGTTCATCTCAACACTGCTCATCTTTGCACTACTGTGCCAAAGATATTCTTCAAAATCATTCATCTTTACACTACTGAGGCCAAAGATATTCTTCGAATCATTCATCTTTGCACATCTGTGCCAAAGATATTCAATAATATCATCATTTAAGACCGAGGATGATGAAAATATTTTTAAAGAACGAATCCAAAGAAACAAAATGACAAGGATTAAGGATTAAGGATTCGTACTTTGTTTTATCCATGTCCAACAATACCCCAAAAATAATCACAAGTGGTGTAAAATTCAAGAATGATCAAAACATGGATACAATCAAAGCTAGTATCCAAAATAGATGTTTTGGACAAAAAGAAGAAATTTTATTTTTTGGTGAATAGTGCCAGATACGTGAATAGTGTCGTATATCTGTGAATAGTCTTTAGATACGTGAATAAGATCAGATATCATGAATAGTAAATCCGACACCAAAAGATAGAAATTCCACAAAACATCTTCACGCGTTTCATGAATAGTACTTCGTGTGAATAAGAACTCGTGAATAGTAACTCATGAATAGTAACTCGTGAATAGTAACTCATGAATAGTAACCCCGACATGAAAAGTTCCAAATTTGATAAAAACTTGAGATCAACATTTCAAAGATAATGATATTGAAGAAATAATATCATTACGAAAAAAATAATATCCCTTACCTCAAAGAATCAAGATTACTTGAGGAAAGGCTCAAGTGATGCCGAATGAAACTTGTAATCGTAAAAGAACTCTCAAAGTATCTAAATACTCACAAAATACGCTTCAATAATATAGAGAGAAAGAGAAAAACTTTGTTTCGTGTGATTTTCAATTCTAACTTAGCCCTCTATTTATAGGAAAATGTTAGCCCGCCGAAGCAGACTTGACCTGCTACCTGATGGCTTTACCTGCTACTATTGCCACCCACCACATTTGAAATAAAATTCAGCACATTTTTTCACCAACCACAAGTGGGGCCCACTCAATTCTAGAATTTTCCACCAAAATCAATTATAACCCTAATTTCCTAATCGACACCTCTTAAAATTCATAACAAATCATTCGTACATTTTTAATGGTTCAAAATTTGTGGACATATACTCAACTTATATATGTATAACATATCCAAAAATTACTATTAATCCAACTATTTGGATTAAAAATTATAATCCCCGCAATATATCTCAAAACCCCTGATTTAATTTTTAATACCTCCAATCTGATAAAATACTGATAAAACACCTCAACAATAATTTCTTCATTTATAACCACATAAATAAATCCATCATTTATATCCACATAAAATAAATATTTCTTTATCATATGAATCAATAATTAATTATTCACAAATAATATTACGTAATCACAATTATGATAACAACGGCCGCTCCTCGAGGAAAGAGGGGGCTTTCCGATAAGGATTTCTCCTCATCGGGCGCCAAGCAATTAGGTGACCAAACCTCTCCTCGATGTAACTTTCTAGACATTGCCAATAATGCTATCTAATAATATTATTCAAATAATATGAATTATTGATCTGATAATGGAGATAATGTGCAATGTAACAATTATTGAACAACAATAATATAAAATATCAACGCAGCAATTATTGAATCAATAAAATAAAATATTGAATAAGAATTCATCGTGGAAAATTATTGAGTAAAGCCTTTCTTACGTAAGGATCAATAATTCAACAATATCGGCAATACCGTAGCTACTCTTTATGCAACCACGCAGACATCGTATTTTAACCACCGGTATTCCAATGATCTTAATTGTAACAATAACTACGCCGTTATTTTTAACCAACTTATATTTGTCGCTTTTCTTCATCCAATCGCTTTCAAGTTATGGGGCCCACACATGGTCGCTACCGGCAAATTTAATATTCCCTCGACAAGCATTTAATATTCCACGACCAAACGAATATTCCCCGACAAAAATGAATATTTTATAACCACTTGCTTATTTTGAAATATTTATGATTTAACCCTTAACTATCCACATTAATCAAATCAACCCTTACTATTTCAAAATAATAAATAAAGGAAATTCCTTTTATTTAAAAAATTTCGGTCTTACAACCTCCCTCCTTATGAAATTTCGTCCTCGAAATTGACGACGATTCTGTGTGTTTCAAAAGGTGAGGATACCTCGCTTTCATTTCCGCTTTCAATTCCCGTGTCATTTCCTCTATAGCATGATTCCTCCACAAAACTTTAACTTGTGGTATGACCTTTGCTTGCGGGACATGCTCCTTCCTATCCAAGATCTTGACAGTACCTCCTCATACGTTAAGTCTTCTGGCTATCTCGTCCCAAGCTCTAACTCAATAACGTGGTTCGGTCTTTCACATATTTACGAAGTACGATATGTGAAACACATTATGAACACGAGACATACTCGGAGGTAACGCAAGTCTATAGGCTACATTTCCTACTCCACAAGAATTTGAAATGGACCAATAAATCGTGGATTGAGCTTTCCTCTCTTCCCAAATCTTGTAACTCCTTCCATGGAGCAACTCGTAACAATACATGATCCCTACATTTAAATTCCACGTCCTTTCGATGAAGATCCGCATAACTCTTTTGTCGATCTTGTGCCGCTTTGTATACGCTGTCGAATCATTTGGATCTTTTCGGTGAGTCATACGCATTAACTCTCGGGTCCCAACAATGTTGCTTCACCCACCTCATCCCAACATATCGAGAATGACATTTTCGTCCATATAATGCTTCAATGGAGCCACACCTATACTTGCACGATAACTGTTGTTGTAGGAGAATTCCACCAATGGTAAATACTTATCCCAACCGCCTTGAAGTCTAGGACACAGTAGTCTTAATAAATCTTCAAGAGTTTGAATAGTCCTCTCTCGATTGTCCGTCTGCTTGGGGATGGTATGCCGAACTAAATCGCAAACTCCGCTCCATAGCTTTTTGCAAGCTAACCCAAAATCTTGAAGTGAATCTTGGGTCACGATCCAAAACTATGGATACGGGCATGCCATGCAACCTCACGATCTCATTTACGTATATACTAGCAAGACATTCAAGGGAATAAGTCTCCGTGATCGGCAAGAAATGAGCGGAGACTTGGTTAATCTATCAACAATAACCCAAATAGCATTGATGCCTTGAGAAACCGTAGGAAGACCCGTGAACGAAATCCATGGTAATGTGTTCCCACTTCCATTCCTAATCTCAAGTGGTTGCAACGGACCCTTAGGTACTAGATGCTCCGCCTTTACACGCTGGCAAGTTAAACACATCGAGATAAACTTTGCAATCTCTCTCTTCATATTATTCCACCAAAATGTATGTCAAGATCACGATACATTTTAGTACTTCCAGATGGATTGCAAATGGTGTATTGTGTGCCTCCATCATAATCTTGTACTTCAAATCGTAGTCGTTAGGAACACAAAGCCTAGAGTGGACTCAAGTATTCCTTCTTCATCAATTCTCGCTTAGGAATAGCTCCTTCTTGTACTTTCTTCTTCATAATGCGATCAACTTTAACTCGGCTGTCGATTATGGCGAAAGCAACCTTAACTTTTTCTATTAAAGTTGGCTCTATACGATACTTGACATCATCGCACTCGCGTTCCTCGCATACGATCTTCTACTCAACGCGTCACCTACCACGCTCGCTTTACCAGGATGGCATGGTCGAAACGTGTCTTTGAAATGAGTCTCTTCTTGAGTTCTTCAAGCTCTTCCCACATTCCTTGCTCCATTCGAATTTTGTATCTCTACGATTCAAATTTGCGATAATGGAATAGCGATTCGAGAATATCCTTCAACGAATCTCCGATAATAACCAACTAAGCTTCAGAAAGCTACGATTTTTGATTCGACTTAGGTTGCTCTCAATCGCGACTCATATCCCAATCTTGGATAAAGACGTCACAATGACACCTATCGCTTTACTATCGCATCTAATATGACGTCCCCTACAGAGAGTCTCGGCTTAGGTGAATTCCACAAAGGAAGAAGTCACAAGATAAAGGCTCAGTACCAAATTCTATAGTTGAATTTTAACTCCACGAAGTTCAATAGAGCCATTCGATATGAGATTTTAGAAATGAGTTTTGTACCGGTTCAAATTCGATACAAAATTTAATATCGGGCTTTGGGAGTAAGCCAAGAAATTCTTCGAAATACATCCAGAAAAATCAATAACAACAGAATATTATTCAAATCGACGTGTCTTTATTCAAATCCATAACATGGACTAAGAAAACTTGACATCCGTAATAAACGAATGACTTCATGGCTTGATATGAAAATGTTTGATTACAATGGTTTGATTGCTTGAATTCAATAATAACGAGTTGCAAATCAATTTGGCATGATGAGTAGTTAACCTTAAAATCACATCAAAAGCAAATATCTCTATAGAAATAAGGTTAACAAGTAATGTGATAGTGCCAACCTGAATCAAATAAGATTTCTAAACAACGGATGTAATGAAAGTTTCTCCTAACGGATTCTCCATAAATAGGTCAAAGTCTAATTTCTCCGTAGTCAAGTTCAAACGTTGAGCGCAAGCAAGAGAGATAAAAGAATGGGTAGAACCGGTATCTAGTAAGGTATAAACTTCGCAAGAATTTATAATTAACTAACCTGCTAACTTCGTTCGGTTCCTCGCATTTTAATGACCGTCCACGACAAACGCTCTTCCAAGAACCGCTTGACTTTGACTTTTCTCGACATCTTTTGAGTCACCGTCCCCATTGAACTAGGTTTCGCTATCGTCATAATCTCGAAATGATATGTCCTTCCTTTCCACAACTATAGCATACCTTGAATCACAGGCGCTTTGACCGATATGTCCCTCTTTTTCGCATTTGTAGCATATATGACCGGTGGTCGTTTCTCCTCCCTTAGAACCGATTCTTTGCACGCAGACTGCTGTCTTCACATAGTCGTTGTTAAATCTCCTCTTTTAAAATCTCCTCCCGACTCGCTTCTTCTTCATTTTCATGACCATGATTACCACCAGAGTGGTTACCATTTCGTCCGTCTCTGCTTTTCTCCGCAGTTATCATTATTCATTGATCGCTATCTCTCGGTACGATCCTCGGTTATGGTCCTCGATTGACCGTACTCGTTATCTCGCTCTAATAATTGAGCCCATTTACAACATCTCAATAAAGAGAAAGTTTATGAGAAATGAGATCTTCGACGTATGCCGGGTTTCAAACCTCTAAGAAACATCCGCCATATCGCTTCCTCATTCTCCACCAAATGAGGTGCAAACACTGGATAACTCTGCAAACTTTGCCTCGTCTTCGAGACACCGCCATGTTGTTTTGCTCTAATCGATGAACTCCACTTCCTTCATACGATTTAACACTTTCGTGAAAGTATTTGTCATTAAATAGTCTCTCAAACGCCTCCCAAGACATGCCGAAAGGCGTCGGATGGATGTACGCTTCACGTACTCCCACCAAGAATCTGCCTCGCCACGGAACATAAAGGTGGCGAATGGAACCTTCGTTCCTCCGCATCTCAAGACATCGAATATCTTGGTAATTTGTTTGACCCATGTTTCCGCCATGATCGGATCTGGCTTTCCTTAAATTCGTGGTCCCAACTCTTTGAATCGCTTGGTGTGACAACCCGTGAATTGCTATCATTTCCTCCTCATTTTTGAACACGAGTCTCCTCGTCTGATTTTGCATGAACGCAAAAGCTTCTAAACATCCCTCGTTCATCATCTCGCCAGTTGGTGTTGTTCACAGGAGGAACATTGCCACTGTTACGTTCTCCTCGTTGGTAAAGACAGCATCTCCACGGTCTCATTTACTCCATCATTAATATTCTCAAATGACATTCTCAAATCATCGTCATAAAACAAGGGTTAATTAAGGAAATCAATATATCACATAATATCCCTATATACTCGACCAACTAATAAATAAGCTTAGGTAGGACACACTAGCGAAGGATTTACTCGTCTCTCCCCTCCTAGTTTTATTCCCCGATCTCCGCCAGAGATCATATCCCTAAGCTCTGATACCAACTGTGACGCCCCCAAAATAGGTATACACCACACCCATTCTGGAGTCGCCAAATACATGGTACGGAAACAACTACAACTTTATTATTACAACATGAAACTGTGAGTTTAAATACAAATATTATCTTTTAGACAATATCTATACTCAAATAAATCCCCATCACATTTATTGATACATTATTTTACAAAAATGGTGAGGACTACTAAACAACTCTCTCTAGAACCTTCATTCCATACCCCGACTAGTACTCGCTACATTCTCGCCTCCTGAGAAGAAAAATGGAATAACAAGAAAAAGGGTGAGCTCAACTAGCCCAGTAAAGAATACTATGACTAAGATAATATACAACAAATTATCGTTAGTCTCCAACAGGAAAAATCGATAGAATACAATGATAACAAGTTTCAGATCAATATTCGCAATGAAATAATAATTCATAGAAGAGTTACGTAGAGAATGCAAACTACTATCTTCTATGTATGAATTTAAAAGTTCATCGCTCTATCTTTTATCCCCAGAACAACAATCAATATACATCTCGAATCAAATATTCATCTTTGCACTACAGCCAAAGATATTCATCGATTAATCATGTTCATTTAAACACCTGCTCATCTTTGCTTTCTAAAGCCAAAGATATTAATCGATCGGTCATGTTCATCTCACACACTCATTCATCTTTGCACTCTGAGCCAAAGATATTCTTCAGAAATCATTCATCTTTGCACTACAGCCAAAGATATTCTTCAAAATCATTCATCTTTGCACTACAGGGCCAAAGATATTCAATAATATCATCATTTAAGACCGAGGATGATGAAAAATATTTTTAAAGAAACGAATCCAAAGAAACAAAATGACAAGGATTAAGGATTAAGGATTCGTGTACTTTGTTTTTATCCATGTCCAACAATACCCCAAAAATAATCACAAGTGGTGTAAAATTCAAGAATGATCAAAACATGGATACAATCAAAGCTAGTATCCAAAATAGATGTTTTGGACAAAAAGAAGAAATTTTATTTTTTGGTGAATAGTCTTGTGATATCGTGAATAGTGTCAGATATCGTGAATAGTCTTGATACGTGAATAATCTTGTATACATGAATAGTAAATCCGACACCAAAAGATAGAAATTCCACAAAAACATCTTCACGCTTTCATGAATAGTACTCGTGAATAGTAACTCGTGAATAGTAACTCATGAATAGTAACTCGTGAATAGTAACTCATGAATAGTAACCCCCACATGAAAAAGTTCCAAATTTGATAAAAACTTCAGATCAACATTTCAAAGATAATGATATTGAAGAAATAATATCATTACGAAAAAAATAATATCCCTTACCTCAAAGAATCAAGATTTCGGAGGAAAGGCTAAGTGATGTTTGAATGAAACTTGTAACCTAACAAAGAACTCTTAAAGTATCTAAATACTCACAAAATACGCCTAATAATATAGAGAGAAAGAGAAAAACTTTGTTTCGTGTGATTTTCAATTCTAACTTAGCCCTCTATTTATAGGAAAATGTTAGCCCACCGGCCGGCACTTGACCAAGCGCTACCGATGGCTTTACCTCGCTACTATTGCCACCCACCACATTTGAAATAAAATTCAGCACATTTTTTCACCAACCACAAGTGGGGCCCACTCAATTCTAGAATTTTCTACCAAAATCAATTATAACCCTAATTTCCTAATCGAGACACCTCTTAAAATTCATAACAAATCATTCGTACATTTTTAACGGTTCAAAATTTGTGGACATATACTCAACTTATATATGTATAACATATCCAAAATTACCACAATCCAACTATTTGATTAAAAATTATAACCCCCGCAATATATCTCAAAACCCCTGATTTAATTTTTTAATACCTCCAATCTGGTAAAATACTGATAAAACACCTCAACAATAATTTCTTCATTTATAACCACATAAATAAATCCATCATTTATATCCACATAAAATAAATATTTCTTTATCATATGAATCAATAATTAATTATTCACAAATAATATTACGTAATCACAATTATGACAACCAGTGTTCCTCAGAAAGAGGGGCTTTCCGATAAGGATTTCTCCTCTTGGCGCCGCAATTATTAGTGACCAAACCTCTCCTCGATGTAACTTTCTAGACATTGCCAATAATGCTATCTAATAATATTATTCAAATAATATGAATTATTGATCCGATAATGGAGATAATGCAAAGTGACAATTATTGAACAATGAATAATATAAAATATCAACGCAACAATTATCAATCAATAAAATAAAATATTGAACAAGAATTCACTGTGAAAATTATTATTGAGTAGTGCCTTCTTACGTAAGGATCAATAATTCAACAATACTGCATGTAATACCGTATGCTAATCGTTGTGCAACCACGCCAGACATCGATTTTTTAACCACCGGTATTCCAACAATCTTAATTGTAATAACTACGCCGTTATTTTTAACCAACTTATATTTGTCGCTTTCTTCATCCAATCGCTTTTCAAGCATGGGGCCCACACATGGTCGCTACTGCGAGCATTTAATATTCCCAAGCGATATTTAATATTCCACGACCAAACGAATATTCCCCGACAAAAATGAATATTTTATAACCACTTGTTTATTTTGAAATATTTATGTATTTAACCCTTAACTATCCACATTAATCAAATCAACCTCTTACTATTTCAAAATAATAAATAAAGGAAATTCCTTTTTATTTAAAAAATTTCGGGGTCTTACAACAAAAACTTTTTTGGTCAAAAATTATGCCTAAATGCTGATGTGTCACCAAAAAGACTTATATTTCACTGTTTAAGTGTATATAACTATTACAATATACAATTTATTTACTAAATACATGTGAAATATAAGGAAGAGCCGTTTACTCCACTCAAATAATTTACTAAAGCAAAATTGAAAATAGAGTAAGGTAGAAAGTTAGGGATGTGTATCATAGTGAGCGACGAGGTTGATAGTTTGGAAGATATTGTGAAAATTTGTGGCTTGTAGAGCTTTGAACTACCTAATCAAGGTTCGAAATCAAGATTTGGGAGGTTGCAATGGTATGGGTTGTGAGAAATCGTGATTTGGGAGGCAAACAAACTCCAAAATATGGAGGTAAAATAATTTTTTTGACATGACTACTTTCACCTTTATGGTAGTTAGGAAAGTTATGATATACGCGTGTGTGTATATATATATATATATATATATCAGTTAGTAATGGTAATTGATAAATTGACTGTGAAATTCTCATATTCGATTCTTCATTCTTTTAACAATTTTTGGTCCCTTCTTTGGGTCCCAAAATATTATTTTTGTCCTTTTATTTTTAACTGATTATGCTTTGAAGTAGTGAAATAATAGTCCTTTTTGTTATTGGTGTATTTATTATGCTTTTGTTGATTGCAATTTTTCACGATGAAATCTTTTTTAGTATAAGATTGCAGTATGTTGGTGAATTTGTAGATGGGGCGTATGAGGGGGTTCGATATAAGTATTTTGACTATTATGAGATGGGTCAATTAACCCAATAAAGTTGAGTAACATGATAATGGAGGTTGTACTTTGTGAGTTATTATCATACTTTGTGGGTTATTATCATACTACCACTTTGTGAGTAACATGATAATAGAAGTTGAAGCATTTTATCCTGAAATCTAGAGAGGTGGATATAGTAGTGATATGTCACCATCCCTTACAAATCCAGTCTCCATTGAAGATATTTGATAATGTTGAGGATGACAATCAGGTTCCTAATAATGAAGAATGCATTCACTGTGATATTAATGAGGAAGACATCCCTACACCTGGTGGTGATGAGGAAGAAATTCACCTTGGTGATGACGACAGTGAAGATCCCTCATTCAATGAACAATTTTATGATAATTCATATAAGGAAGATGACATTGCATTTAAGGCTAATGGACAGTGAATTTGAAGGCATTTATGGTTCGTATGATACAGGACAAGAAGTAGAGGTCTTAAGTAGAAAGAAAGAAAAGGTGACTGCAAAAGGGAAGGAGAAGGTCATTGAAATTGATGATGAGGAAGATCTTATGCAAGAAAGAATTCTTAAAATGACTGTAAATGAAGATGGACCAAAATGGCCAGAGTTTGATCCTAAAACTATGATGAATGATCCTAAATTTGAAAAGGGCATGTTGTTCAAGGACAACAAACAATTCAAGAAGGTAGTTAGAGCTCACTTAGTAAAGTATCGAAGAAATCCAATAATATACAAGAATGAGCCTTTCAAGGTTTATCAGAAATGTAGTCCTCCTTATCCATGGAAGATATATTCTAGTAAGTTGCAGGGGGAGAATACACTGCAAGTTAAGAAGTTGTATGGCCGTCATACTTGTTCAAGAGATTATAGAAATAAGCATGTTAACTCTAGGTGGCTTACAGAGAAGTATATAAATGAATTCAAAAAATATCCAAAGACAAGTGTTGCCACCTTTGTAGAAACTGTTTGGATGGAAGATATTTTGAAGATATCAGAGGCTCAAGCTTATAGACCAAGGGTCAAAGCAGTGATGATGATCCAGGGCAGAATTAATGAACAATATGTGAAGCTCTGGCAGTATACTAAAGAGTTGAAGAGGCTAAATTCAGGTAGTTTAGTTGAATTGGCTACTGAATAGGGTACACTAGCAACAGGAAAACTAGTTTTTAAAAGGATTTACATCTATTTGGGAGGACTAAAGGAAGGCTTCAATTATTGTAGGCCTATCATTGGGGTTGATGGTACCTAACTAAAGAGTACAAATGGAGGAGTCCTTTTAATTGCAGTAGGTATTGATCCTAACAACAATATGTTCCCCTTGGAGTATGTAGTTGTGGAAAGTGAGACAAGGGCTACATGGACATGATTTTTGGAAATTTTAAAGGATGACATAGGGATTAAAAATGAATATGGGCGGACATTTATGTTTAACAAACAAAAAGGGTTGATTGGAGCATATGATGATATTGTCCCTAATGTTGATAGAAGGTTTTGTTTCTAGCACTTGCACCAAAACTTTGCTAATGCTGGGCATAGAGGTATACAACTAAGATAATTGTTATGAAATTGTGTAAGGACCAAAAATAGGATGAAGTATAAGCACTCAATAAAGGAATTGAAAAAGGTTAATCCTAAGCCAATCAAGTGGCTAGCTGACAAGCCACCCCAACAATGGTCAAAATCGCATTTCATTCCATATCCAAAATGTGATATTTTGACTAACAATCTATGTGAGAGCTTCAATGAGATGATCAAGTAGGCAAGGGAAAAGCCCATCCTCAGTATTTTTGAGGATATTAAGGACTAGTTAATGAAAAGAATAACCTTTAATTGAGATAAATGCAACAGATGGTATGGGAACCTTTGTCCTAATGCACAAGAAATGTTAGAAACTGGTAAAAATTAGCAGGAGAATCAATCCCTAAACCTGCTAGTGAATTTAGATACCAAGTGAGGACAATGTATGGAGACCAATACTCAGTTGATTTGGAGACATATGGTTGCAGTTGTAGGAGATGAGATATAACTAGCATACCATGTAGTCATGCCATTATATGTATGTCTTTCAAGAATTTGGATTATAGTAAATTTTCAATGATCTCTACAAGATTAGCACCTATCAGTTAGTTTATGCACCAGTCATTGCTCCAATGAGGAGTTCGAGATACGTGGGAAGCTGAGGTTCAAGGTACCATTAATGATTGTGATGACCCGAGAAATCGGATGACCTTGTAATAGGTTTTTAAAGTGAATATATAATAAAATAAAATTTTATTGATATTATTATATATGATTTAGGTCGATTTATGACTTAATTTACATGTTACGTGGTAGATGCTTTTGGGAGAAAATAATTTTTTTAGAGAAAAATGCTAAAACACTATTCATAAAACGCAGAAAACACTAATAAACTTTCCTTTTCTAGAATTTCAAATTACTTCATAGCATTTATTTGAGAAGTACAGATGAAATCTCTAATAAAAAAAATTTCGGGAAAAAATTGTAAAAACACTGTTCACAAGAAAACTTTTTTTTGACTTTTCGAATAACGACATAGTGTTTGTTTAAGAAATGGGGATCAGTAGCGAAATTGGATTTTTAGAAATCGAAAGTCAGTTTTTCAGCTAAACGAGCATGTTACGAAAACGTAACTAAAAAAAATTAGAAAATCTAACTAAAAAGAAAATGAATAACCAAATTAATTTTAGCCTAGCAAAGCCTAGGGTTTAAATGGCTTGGTTAGGATATGAAAAGGGTTTGGCTAAGGTTGAGCCTAAGGTTTGGAGAGCTTGATTAAGGATTTACCCAAGGGTTAAACTTAGGTTTTGATGTGGCTTGGCTAAGGTTGAGCCATGAGTCAAGCCATAGGGATAAACCGTAAAGACTTAGGGCAAAAGCTAAGGTATTTTGATCTTTATCCCATGTGGGATAAAGGAGCATAAAGGATGGGCTTTTTGGACCATAAGGTCTAACTATATGTTAAGTTGAAGGGGACAAATGGTGAGTTATGTTGGTTGGAAAACCGATCACTAAACACGCGCAAGTATACGCGGTCTAACAAGTAATACAGTGATAAGGAAAGTGTCGAACCCACGAGGAACTATCACTAATATTTACCAAGTACCGACTTTGTATCGCTAAAGTCTTATTCGAACAACAATAAATGAAAGAGTGATTAATCTAAGCATAACTAATTATCAAAGCAAGTAAATGGATAACGAATGGTAATCGAAGGAATTACAAGCTAAGGTTAAAACTTCACCCCACACAGGCATTCTGTCGAACACCTGGCGTGCTATGTTTCATCAAACTACCCACCTTTCTCCCTCTGGTCTTAATGGTCATGACAATTTGTCGACCGAGAACACACAAGTGCTTATGCACCTCTGTCGAGGTATGCACAAACATATCCTTTCCAGATCCACCCGATAGGGAATAAAACAGAAAAGAACGTCCAAGCTAGATACAATCCTACGTATGTCTATGCGAATTGATCATAACAAGGATTTAAGCATAAGTTCTCAAATAGGTCGCACATGATGCACATATATATGTCTATTCTACGCACAACTTATGCAGTCGAAACCCACAATCACATGCCAATATATTTAGGTATAAATCTACAATCCTTTTGTCGATATCATGTAGATTACCAAAATCATCACTAATGTCTTAGCGAGAATAATTAAGCATAAATACATTAAACCAAATCATATGGTGCCAACCAAAGAGATAAGACAGTCGATTTAAATAAAAAGGGTTCCATTATAACCTTAGAGCAAATACTCAGTTCATAGCTATTGAACAAAATATAAGTAGCAATAAAGACAACATTTATGGATTACAAAATTATAGAAAATAAATAGATAAGAAGAAACTCTGTCAAAGCCCTTCAATCTCTAAGCATTCTACTCAAATCACGCTTTCCAATCCGTGTCGTTCACTGCTTGTGTCGCTCCAAGGAAATCCCAGACTTCTCCCTAGTCTATATTTATAGAGAGCTAGAAAGAGAAAATACAAAATAAGAAAACTAAACTAAGCTAAGCTATCCTATACTATTCTCTGATATGTGTTATTAGATGAGATCTATTCGATATCTCAAATGCAGTGGCTTGCCTTCCTTTTATATCTATTTTCGTCATTTGCTAGGTTAAACACAAGCCCTATCTGGCTGGGCACCGAGCTTCATGTGCCGCAACGGCAAATAAGTTGTGGTTGGCGTTAAGCGCCCACATTAGTATGAAGACACGGAGCTCATGCCTGCAAATACGAGCCAAAGACGTCATTAGTGGCAGCAACAGTCAGCGTCTTGACGTCGAAATTTGGACCGGGGGGATGGCGGCATGCGCATAGATATAACCTTGGCATTGGCCATGTATTTCATAGATTATATAAATTTGACCGTTTTGCCCTTTAAAGGCTGGAAAAATCTTGTGAAGCCTAATACATCGCTTAAGCGCAATAACACTATATTCATATAAAATTATATAAAAACTACGAATTCAGGCAATTATTTAAGTCATAAAGTATCTGATTCGCAGGTATAAATCCCACTCATCAAATACCCCCAAACTTAAGTCTTTGCTTGTCCTCGAGCAAACTATCTAACACAAAAATTATAGTAGTAATTTAACACACGAAAGGAATATAAAACTATATAATAGCATCGTGGCTACGAATCTCAATCAAAGCTACTCCCAAAGAACAAGGCAAACACAACCATGAGTAAGGGTTTATTCTATTTCAAGCATATGACTGTATTCGATCCATTCTATGTGTGTGTGTGAAGACCAACCGTCCTGACTAATCATAGCTCAAATAAGTTCGTACAGTTGATTGTTAATACTAATATGCACACTCTGTAACTTAAACATTCAACAAGCATTAAGAATAAGACACAAGTGCAGTAAAGGATCAAAAGACTCTAGCATGAAGACAACAAAATCTGACTTGGACAGTTCTTAATTACCTTAGGCTAATCAGAACTACCTATTAATGAGCTTTTGATCAGTGACTCCCAAGCAAGACAACTTTAGGGCACTAGGTGTAGAACACCCCTAAGAATCTAGTAACTCGAGCAGCAAAGACCACGTAATCAACATAAGCCCAAATTAGACTTTACAAAAACCGAAGATTATAAGGCGAGTGCATTTTATGCTCCATCTCAATATCGGTCCTGCGTTTATGGGCGAGTGCGTTTTACGCTCCATCTCGACCCACCGCAAGACTTTCGATATTCAATCTTCATTTTTTTATTCTTTTTTTAATATATGTCAACATGCCAGAATCCAAGATCCAAAACTGTATAAACGTCTAAGTCATTTATTACCTTATAAAAATGAAAGTTTATAAGAGTGAACACTCTCAAAGCAATAAACATGTGAACTAAATTCAAAAAAATATCTAGTTAACACAGTTGGTCGGTGCTTGCTAGAAGGACGGATCAATAACAGTCTAAACTTATCAACTAACAAACCCCTAGTTCATGCATGCTTGACACGACTCTAAGAGAGACAAAATCATTTGGCGCTTGTAATAGCCACAATAAAAAATCAATAAAGTATAACACCCTTGCTTAATAACAGCTCAAAATAGGGTAAAAAAGGCCATTAACATGGCACAAGCATATCAATCTGTATAAGCCCCAAAAAGATGGCTATAAACCACAAACCATGCTGATAATAATCAAAGCATTAATAAATAATAACCAAAAGCAGTTCATGGCATCCATAATAATAACAATTTAAAATATAATCCCGCAGTTCAAAAATGACTGCACCACATTACTGAGAATAAAACAAAGCAAAGTACTAAATATTCAACTTAACATGGCATTTGATAGAAATAAACAGATAATAACCCTAACACCCCCAAACTTAAGGTGAGCAATGCCCTCATTGCTAAACATATAACAATTGATACAAGAGGGCTTCCCTGAAGATCGCTCACTCGGCATCAGCATCGTCCTCATCAGAGTCGGCGGGCGGTGATGGTGGAGGGTATGGTGGGAAGACTGGAGGCTCCGGGAACTGATATGGCGTGAATTCAGCGTTTTCGCCACAATAGTCGGTGTAAATTGTAGCGCCTCCAAATCCGGGTCCTAAATCACCACAGATCTGGTACACTAGTTCTAACTATTACGGAAGATATAAACATAAATTGTTTATACATTAAACATTATATACTAATCCCTAGGTCGAGTAACCATAACTTATACACAATTCATTATCCTATCTGACATACAAAGATTTTATTATACATTATTGTTACCAATCTATCTACACATGTAAACTAAAGCTGGAACTGTCTTTAACCTTTATTTGTATCCGATGCATTCGCCTTAATCTGCAATGTTTTATCATGATATAGCAAGGGTGAGAAATAAGGTTGCTCAGCAGGTTTAAATTTTATTTAAGGATATATAATGATTGAAAGAGTCTGAATAATAAGCTGGCTATAACTCAACAATGTAGTTGTGAATTAGCACAAACAAACTTTTGACTGAACAAGTATTAAACATGAACAAATATATCTGAACTGAACAGTAATGAAGGTGATCAACCTTTCATACTTGACTTATACATGTAATATGTATAGAGTATAATTCTATATTGGAAATCAGAAATGATTAACCATAAGCATATCTGAATGAAACAACTCTTAGTAGAGTTAAAATCAATGAATTACCAATTAGGTCTTCCCTAATTATACAGTAGGGTTTCCAACATTAGAAATTAGGGTTTTCTAATTAATCAATTTGGGTTATCCCTAATTATACTTACAATTAATAACATAAAAACTTTATACTTATCTTTAAGCTTCCCAATTAGGGTTTTAATATTCCGAATTAGGGTTGCAGATTCCCGGAACTGAAATTAGGGTTTCCATAGTCGGTAATAGGGTTTCTTATCAATCGTTAGGGTTTTCTAACTGAACGTCGAGGTTCTGAATATATTATTAGGGTTTGTGACTGATATAATTTATTCGGTCAACCCTTGACCCTTAACCACATACTGTACATACATATGACCATATACACAAATACTCTTAACACTGTAAACCTTCACCAAAAGTTTTTAAATTCACAAAATTCATTCCCAAAAATGTCAAATACATACACTTATTTTCTGTCTAGGTTTATTATTTAACCTCTATTCAATCTTTTAAGATTTTATAAAATTGTCTAAATTCTCGGGTTGTCACATTCACCCCTTCTTCTAAGAATTTCATCCCCGAAATTCAACTTACACCTTACACCATACTTCTTACACCATTCACACACATCATTACATTCTACCCAATACACCACTCACAAGAGTAAAAATTTTCAAATTGTGCTAAGGAGTTATATAGACTATTTGTCTGTCATTTTTGCAAAGGTTTTATGGAAATTCATCCGCAAACCGTCATAACTTACGGACACAAAGGGTGATTAGCCTGATATGCCTTGTATTGGCCAAGTACTATTGGTTGGAACAAGTTTTTTCCGTTCCTTCTATCCCATCCGCCTTAGGCGCACAAAATTTCTTACCTCAGTCTTTATCTGATTCCGCACCAAAACAATTTGGTTCGGGAAAATTTTCAAAGAACGCTTAGAGTTTTATAAACATTGGTCTAGCTGAATCGAATAACGTAGGCTCATATCAATAATCCAATTCAATCGAATTATTTAAGTGTAGCCAAACCCCGTTGGCAAATTAAAATCTTTAAAATGTTTTTGAGAATGATGTCATGATTCCGTACTGTATTAACAGTCCGTTTGAGGATGCCGTCATTGTATGACTTTGTTATAACACATCATAAAATAGTGGAACAATAATTTTTAGATCGAATTCACACTATGTATTCCTGTATTTATAACTCTATCAACTTTTTATCATCTCTGCACCAGGTTACATGGTACATGAGTGATAAATAAAATATATTTTGATATTTCAAATCATTTGCGTCTAGCCGAAATAAGTAGCATAGACTATACTTTAAACTATTCCAAAAATGATTACGATTCTACAATTTTTTGTTTATTTTTTTTAAAAGCATATAGTGCGTATTTAGCTTGATGTCAAAATTTCGAAGTCTAGCATAGCTATGAGTTTTGAAAAACTTATATCTATACTAATAATCATTTTCTTAAATAGTTTATGTATTCCTATTATCCTCAATACTACATTCATACTTAGTTCTACCAAGTTTGTCAAACTTACCACACTTATGAGTTCAGGAACTTTCCACAATCATATGAGTTTAAGAACTTGTCCTAGTCAGACCTTTAACGTCCATTCGTTGAGGGGTTCGTAAACATTTCATATAACCATAAGTCACGAACGTAACATAAGTATGAGTTTTAAGAACTCGTACTTAACCTTGTATCCTCTACCTATAACCTATCTATCTAATATACACATGAGAAAGGAATCACCCTCTTAACATGCATATATCAAATAACGCAACTCAAACATTTCAATGATTATTAGGGCCAGAAACTAAGTGGTTTTTACACCAAGTACAATTTCTCGCCCATACAAGGAATCATACAACTCAGCTGCTGACATGAGTCCTCAATTGAAATCCCCACCTAATACTAACTCCCTTCTCAATACGAATTTCATTTAATCCGTATTCATAATCCTTTCTTGAATCTGTACCCATTCATAGTACAATTGACACACAACAATCTTGCTGTTAACTTTCCAATCATCAGATTGATTCTTCTCCCTGCTATCACCTTATCAGATCACGGGGTGATCTCATCGTATATATTACGATTCATTTCTATATCTTGATCGTTTTATTTTACGATCTCCTATCCCTGCACTTTTAGTCTTTTAGACTTTATCTATTCATTACTACTGTTCACCTTTATTATCAGAGTTAGGGAACTCCGTATCTTTATATCTCCCCGAGATTCGTCTTTAAATCTTACCGATACATTAAATCTATGTGAGTTAGATCTTATCCTAATCACTACAGTTATTAGTCTAAGGTAACTCTACCCTAGGTTTATAACCAACAGCTTTGATACCAAATGTAGCGCCTCCAAATCCGGGTCCTAAATCACCACGGATCTGGTACACTAGTTCTAACTATTATGGAAGATATAAACATAAATTGTTTATACATTATACATTATATACTAATCCCAAGGTCTAGTAACCATAACTTATACACAATTCATTATCCTATCTGACATACAAAGATTTTATCATACATTATTGTTACCAATCTATCTACACATGTATACTAAAGCTGGAACTATCTTTAACCTTTCCTTGTATCCGACGCATTCGCCTTAATCTGCAATGTTTTATCATGATATAGCAAGGGTGAGTATGAAGGTTGCTCAACAGGTTTAAATTTTATTTAAGAATATATCATGGTTGAAAGAGTCTGAATAATAAGCTGGCTATAATTCAACAATATAGTTGTGAATTAGAACGAACAAACTTTTGACTGAACAAGTATTAAACATGGACAAATATATCTGAACAGAACGGTAATGAAGGTGATCAGCCTTGCATACTTAACTTATACATGCAATATGTACAGAGTACAATTCTACAATGGTAATCATCAATGATTAACTATAAACATATCTGAATGAAACAACTCTTAGTACAGTTAAGAAAAACTTCCCTATTCCGTTGATTACCGTTACAAAATATAACTTAGCTTTATCCGAAGACCTAATATAGATAATACCGATCTCCAAATATTAGAATAATATCATCACAAATAAAATAACCTAAACACATTACCACATAATCCTATCACTCTATACAGCACATAAGACCTAGTATCAAGTCAAACTATTGCAATCTAAGTTGAGTTCTATGATTATTAGGATTCCCGACTACCTACTTGATCAGGACAATTATCGAGTTTAAGTTCAATTAAACTTTGCCTAAACACTTAACAATTATCTTAGATAATTTATTAATCAGTCAAAAATAATTTTCATAGGCCCATAATAATTTTCGATAATTATTACCATTTATTATGATTTTTCAATCAATAATATCATATTTATATGCATTAAATACTACTTAATTCCATTATCATTAATATTTATTTAATATTAAATATTAATGAAATCCTTAACATAATATTATAATATATTTATAATATCTCAAAGTATTTTTAATACTTTATTATTACCATTAAATGATTTTAAATTAATTAAAATCATTATTCATTATCTCGCCATTAATATTAAAATATTAATATTTTTCATGAAAAATATCAAAAGTTATATTTTATAACTTAAAATATTTTTATAACACTTAAATTATTTTTATATAATTTTTAAAGATTAATTCTATTTTTCCATAATTTATTTAATAGATTTATTAAATAAATTAATTACCATTAATAATAATTTATTAATGAAATTCATCACAAAATATTAAAAGTCATTAAAAATAACTTAAAATATTTTCTTATACCATAATATAATTTTAAATGATTTTTCAAGTATTAAAATTATTTTTAAGTAATTTATTTAATATTATAATTAAATAAATTAAGTACCATTAATATTCTAAAAATACTAAATATTTATGAAATATATTCAAAATAATTAAAAACAAATTTTCAGGCTTTAAAATAATTTTTAGGAATTTATTATGTATTTTTAATAATTAAAAACCCTTTAATACTAATTATTTAATAAAAATACTAATTTTATAATTAATGCATCATTAAAGGGGCCTATATAGCGATATAAACGTCGCTATAGGTGTTTTTGGAATGTTCTTGAGGAAACCCAGAACATTATGTCAGTCGCTAAGGTACCTAGTTTGACCAGTTTTAATTCTATGTTCTTGTTGCTTTCTAGGCTGGAATTTGTGTTATAGTTGTAGTACTTATGTAATTCTACAATAGCATACCAAGTTCATGGCTAAATAACATCAAATCAGTAAGTTATAAGGTATTAAAAATCTTGTCGTCGTGAGTTCGTTCTTCATTTTCCGGGTTACCTGAAATGAAGAACAACCAAGGTATCTACTTAGCCTTCTTAAATCATTAATTCTCAAGCTTTGATTTGTGTGTTATAAAGGTTCATTCATAGTAGTGGATATGTCAAGGAACCATAATAATATATCATATCAACTTAACAACATCAAATCAAAAGTTCTAGATCTAGGTCAAACTAGGGGTCAAGAAAATCGGTTCTTGAAGATTTTCGGGTTTCCTAAATTTCATCCGGCGATGATCGGTCAACCATACTTTGACCACCACTAATTTCCATTCTTTGTATGATCTGGGGTTTCTAGAGGCATTTATAGTAGTTCATATACCACTACAAGATCTAACTAACAACATGATCTAAACATTAACATACATCAAGATCTCAAGCTCGAAAAATGTTGTTAGATTTCGATTTCTGGGGTTTTACGGGTTTTCCGAAAATTCGTTTCATGCTCTCGAACGCACACATTGACCATTAATAACTTTTAATCTATACATGATCCGGCTTGATTCAAGTTCCGAGATCAAAGACCACATAACATACAAGTAAAAAAACATTTAAACAACCAAAACTATAAACAGTTAAAGATCTATAGGGTCTGACATTCGGTTGTCAGACCACATTTTTCCATTTTTCTAGATTTTTGAAATCTTTAATTTCGAGCATCTAGATGTTATGGATCCGGATCTATAACAACCCGCATCACTTATATACACTACATATAACACATAAAAACATAAAATCACTACATTTCATACATCAATCAAGATCGAATATAGTTAGGGTTTATACCTTATTAATGCTTTGATTTTTGAATCGATCCTTGATCCTTGATCTCGCAAGCTAACACATGATCTCACTTAGCTTATTACTCACTCTCACTCTAAAATTTTGGATGGGAGAGAGAGAAGGTTGGTTGAGTGTAAAGGATAAAAATGAGCTTTCTTTACTTTTATCTCTTTATCTATATATAAAATGATGAAATGTAAATGATGATATGAGTCGATTGTTTGATTGATTAAAGTTGCTTACTAGACCATGGGCTAGCCTAGGTTGGTCACCAACCACAAGTAGGGCTAGATCTACACTCCACCTCATTAAAATATTAAAAAGGGTAGTTTGGTCATTTGACTTATAAAGTGAATGGCAACTTGGTAACTTCTCACAATCATTAGGTTTTAACCCTTAGGGTTTTAACCTTTAGGGTTTAACCCTATACACAAGGTTACACAAATTTATATTCTAGTTTTACTAATTAGGTTTTAAAATAGAGATTAAGGTTTCTAATTTATAATTAGGATCTCCTAATTATATTAAGGTTCCCTAATCACATTAGGGCTTTTAAATAGGATTAATGTTTTCTAATTAACATTAAAATCACTGAATTACCAATTAGGTCTTCCCTAATTATATATTAGTGTTTCCAACAATAGAAATTAAGGCTTTCTAATTAATCAATTAGGGTTATCCCTAATTATACTTACAATTAATAACATAGAAACTTTATACTTATCTTTAAGCTTCCCAATTAGGGTTTTAATATTCCTAATTAGGGTTTCAGATTCCCGGAACTGAAATTAGGGTTTCCATAGTCGGTAATAGGGTTTCTTATCAATAGTTAGGGTTTTCTAAATGAACAACGAGGTTCTTAATATATTATTAGGGTTTGTGACTGATATAATTTATCCGGTCAACCCTTGACCTTAACCACATAACGCATACACATATATACCATATACACAAATACTCTTATCATCAGAACCTTCACCAAAAGTTTTTAAATTCACAAAATTCATTCCCAAAAATGTCAAATACATACACTTATTTTTCCTGCCTAGGTTTATTATTTAACCTCTATTCAATCTTTTAAGATTTTATAAAATTGTCTAAATTTTCGGTTGTCACATTCACCCTTTTCTTCTAAGAATTTCGTCCCCAAAATTCAACTTACACCTACACCTTACACCATACACTTGCTTACACCATTCACACACATCATTACATTCTACCCAATACACCACTCACAAGAGTAAAAATTTTCAAATTATCTTTGAGGAGTCATATAGACTATTTATTCATCATTTTCGCAAAGGTTTTATGGAAATTCATCCATGAACCGTCATAACTTACTGGACACAAAGGGTGATTAGCCCGATATGCCTGTCTTCGCCAAGTAATCGTTGGTTGGGAACAAGTTTTTTCTCCTCTCTATCCCATCTCACTTAAAGCGCACAAAATTTCTTACCTCGGTCTTTTTACGATTCCGCACCAAAAACAATTTGGTTCGGGAAATTTTTTCAAAGAACACTTAGAGTTTTCATAAACATTAGTCTAGTCAATCTAATAAGCATAGACTCATATCAATAATTCAATTCAATCGAATTATTTACGTGTAGCCAATCCCCGTTGACAAATTAAATTCTTGAAAATATTTTTGGAGAATGACGTCATGATGTCATACTGTATTAACAGTCCATTTGAGGATGTCGTCATTGTATGACTTCGTCATAACACATCATACAATAGTGGAACAATAATTTTTAGATCGAATTCACACTATGTATTCCTGTATTTATAACTCTATCAACTTTTTATCATCTCTGCACCAGGTTACATGGTACATGAGTGATAAATAAAATATATTTTGATATTTCAAATCATTTGCGTCTAGCCAAAATAAGTAGCATAGACTATACTTTAAACCGCTTCAAAATGATTACGAGTCTACATTTTATTTTTTAAAAGCACATAGTGCGTATTTAGCTTGATGTCAAAATTTTGAAGTCTAGCATAGCTATGAGTTTTGGAAAACTTATATCTCCACTAATAATCATTTTCTTAAATAGTCTATTTATTCCTATTATCCTCAATACTCCATTCACACTTAGTTCAACCCAGTTCATCAAACTTACCACACTTATGAGTTCAGGAACTTTCCACAATCATATGAGTTTAAGAACTTGTCCTAGTCAGACCTTTAACGTCCATTCGCTGAGGGGTTCATAAACATTTCATATAACCATGAGTCACAAACGTAACATATGTATGAGTTTTAAGAACTCGTACTTAACCTTGTATCCTCTACCTATAACCTATCTATCTAATATACACATGAGAAAGGAATCACCCTCTTAACATACATATATCAAATAAATAAGCGACTCAAACATTTCAATGATTATCGGGGTTAAAACTAAGTGGTTTTTACACCAAGTACAATTTCTACCATACATACAAGGAATCATACAACTCACTCGATTCTTGATACGAGTCCTCAATTAAAATCCCCACCTAATACTAACTCCCTTCTTAATACGAATTTCATTTAATCCGTATTCATAATCCTTTCTTGAATCTGTACCAATTCATAGTACAACTGACACACAACAATCTTGCTGTAAACTTTCCAATCATCAGATTGATTCTTCTCCTTGCTATCACCTTATCAGATCACGGGGTGATCTCATCGTATATATTACGATTCATTTCTATATCTTGATCGTTTTGTTTTACGATCTCCTATCCCTGCACTTTTAGTCTTTTAGACTCTATCTATTCATTACTACTGTTCACCTTTATTATCAGAGTTAGAGAACTCCATATCTTTATAACTCCCTGAGATTCGTCTTTGAATCTTATCGACACATTAAATCTATGTGAGTTAGATCTTATCCTAATCACTGCGGTTATTAGTCTAAGGTAACTCTACCCTAGGTTTATAACCAACCGCTTTGATACCAAATGTAGCGCCTCCAAATCCGGGTCCTAAATCACCACGGATCTGGTACACTAGTTCTAACTATTACGGAAGATATAAATATAAATTGTTTATACATTAAACATTATATACTAATCCCAAGGTCGAGTTACTATAACTTATACACAATTCATTATCCTATCTGACATACAAAGATTTTATCATACATTATTATTACCAATCTATCTACACATGTAAACTAAAGCTGGATCTGTCTTTAACCTTTCCTTATATCCGTTGCATTCGCCTTAATCTGCAATATTTTATCGTGATATAGCAAGGGTGAGCATGAAGGTTGCTCAGCAGGTTTAAATTTTATTTAAGGATATACCCTGGTTGAAAGAGTCTGAATAATAAGCTGGCTATAATTCAACAATGTAGTTGTGAATTAGCACGAACAAACTTTTGACTGAACAAGTATTAAACATGGACAAATATATCTGAACAGAACGGTAATGAAGGTGATCAGTCTTTCATACCTGACTTATACATGCAATATGTATAGAGTACAATTCTACAATGGCAATCAACAATGATTAACCATAAGCATATCTGAATGAAACAACTCTTAGTACAGTTAAGAAAAACTTGCTGTTCTAATTGATTACATTAAGATTTAAATATAACTTAGCTTTATCCGAAGACCTAATATAGATAATACCGATCTCCAAATATTAGAATAATATCATCACAGTATAAAATAACCTAAACACATTACCACATAATCCTATCAGTCTATACAACACATAAGACCTAGTATCAAGTCAAACTATTGCAGTCTAAGTTGAGTTTGGTACTATTAGGACTTCCCGACGGCCTAGTCGGACAATTATCGAGTTTAAGTTCAATTAAACTCTGCCTAAACACTTAACAATTATCTTAGATAATTTATTAATCAGTCAAAATAATTTTCATAGGCCCATAATAATTTTCAGATAATTATTACCATTTATTATGATTTTTCAATCAATAATATCATATTTATATGCATTAAATACTACTTAATTCCATTATCATTAATATTTATTTAATATTAAATATAATTATGAAATCCTTAACATAATATATATAATATATTTATAATATCTCAAAGTATTTTAATACTTTATTATTACCATTAAATGATTTTAAATTAATTAAAACCATTATTAATTATCTCGCCATTAATATTAAAATATTAATATTTTTCATGAAAAAATATCAAAAGTTATATTTTATAACTTAAAATATTTTTATAACACTTAAATTATTTTTATATAATTTTTAAAGCATTAATTCTATTTTTCCATAATTTATTTAATAGATTATTAAATAAATTAATTACCATTAATAATAATTTATTAATGAAATTCATCACAAAATATTAAAAGTCATTAAAAATAACTTAAAATATTTTCTTATACCATAATATAATTTTAAATGATTTTTCAAGTATTAAAATCATTTTTAAGTAATTTATTTAATATTATAATTAAATAAATTAAATACCATTAATATTCCAAAAATACTAAATATTTATGAAATATATTCAAAATAATTAAAAACTAAATTTTCGTGCTTTAAAATAATTTTTAGGAATTTATTATGTATTTTTAATAATTAAAACCATTTAATACTAATTATTTAATAAAAATACTAATTTTATAATTAATCTCATCGCTAAAGGGCCTATAGCGGCGAAAAAATGTCATTATAGGTGTTCTTTGGGATGTTCTTGAGGAAACCCGAAATTATATGTCGATGCCTTAAGGTACCTAGTTTGACCGGGTTTTAATTCTATGTTTTTGTTGCTTTCTAGGCTGGAATTTGTGTTACAGTTGTAGTACTTATGTAATTCTACAATAGCATACCAAGTTCATGGCTAAATAACATCAAATCGATAAGTTATAAGGCATTAAAAATCTTGTCGAGAGTTCTTCTTTTTTCTCGGGTTACCCGTAAATGAAGAACAACCAAGGTATCTACTTAATTTCTTAAATCATTCATTCCAAGCTACGATTGTGTGTTATAAAGGTTCAATCACAGTAGTGGAGATGTCAAGCTACAATAATATATCAACATCATCGACTTAACAACATCAAATCAAGAAGTTCTAGATCGGTTCAAACTAGGGGTCAAGAAACGGTTCTTGAAGATTTTGGGTTTCTGAAATTTCATCCCATCGTGATGGTCAACCATACTTTGACCACCACTAGTTTTCATTCATGTATGATCCGAGGTTTCTAGAGGCATTTATAAGTAGTTCATATACCAAAGATTAACAACAATCTAAACATTAACATACATCAAGATCTGAAGCTCGATCAAATATGTTGTCGAGATTCAGATATGGGGAATTTTCGGGTTTTTTAAACGAGTCTCTTCATAGATTACTTAACGCATTTGACCATTAATAACTTTTATCTAGACATGATATGGCTCGATTCAAGTTCCGTGCGTAACAAAGACCACATAACATACTACAAGTAAAAACATTTAAACAACCAAAACTATAAATAGCTAAATATCTATAGGGTCTAACATTCGTTTGTCAGACCTCATTTTTCCATTTTTCCAGATTTTTGAAATCTTTAATTTCAAGCATCTAGATGTTATGGATCTGAGTTATAACAACCCAGATCACTTATATACACTACATACTACACATTTAAACATAAAATCACTACATTTCATATATCAATCAAGATCTGAATATAGTTAGAGTTTATACCTTATGAATGATAAATTTTTGAATCTGATCCTTGATGTTTGATCCTGGCAATCTAACACATGATCTTGACTTAGCTTATTACTCACTCTCACTCTAAAATTTTGGATGGGAGAGAGAGAAAGGTTTAGCTAAGGTTGAAATGAGCTTAAGTAAGTGAATTTCCTTCTCTTGTATGCTTATAAATCCTTGAAATGTAATAAATATAACCTCAGCAAGTTGAATGATTAAAGTTGCTTTCTTGTAGACCACATGGCTAGCTAGAGTTGGTCATCAACTCCTTACTAGGGCTAGGTCTACACTCCACCTTATTAAAATAATAAAAAGGGTAGTTTGGTCATTTGACTTATAAAGTGAATGGCAACTTGATAACTTCTCACAGCCATTAGGTTTTAATTCTTAGGGTTTCACCCTAAGGTTACATAAATTTATATTCTAGTATTAGGTTTTAAAATAGAGATTAAGGTTTCTAATTTATAATTAGGATCTCCTAATTATATTAAGGTTCCCTAATCACATTAGGGCTTTTAAATAGAATTAATGTTTTCTAATTAACATTAAAATCACTGAATTACTAATTAGGTCTTCCCTAATTATACATTAGTGTTTCCAACATTAGAAATTAGGGCTTTCTAATTAATCAATTAGGGTTATCCCTAATTATACTTACAATTAATAACATAAAAACTTTATACTTATCTTCAAGCTTCCCAATTAGGGTTTTAATATTCCGAATTAGGGTTGCAGATTCCCGGAACTGAAATTAGGGTTTCCATAGTCGGTAATAGGGTTTCTTATCAATTGTTAGGGTTTTCTAACTGAACGTCGAGGTTCTTAATATATTATTAGGGTTTGTGACTGATATAATTTATCCGATCAACCCTTGACCCTTAACCACATATTGTACATACATATGACCATATACACAAATACTCTTAACACTGTAAACCTTCACCAAAAGTTTTTAAATTCATAAAATTCATTCCCAAAATTGTCAAATACATACACTTATTTTTTGTCTAGGTTTATTATTTAACCTCTATTCAATCTTTTAAGATTTTATAAAATTGTCTAAATTCTCGGGTTGTCACATAAATGCTCTACATGGTGTTCACCACTCCACTTTGGTCTTGCATGCATAATATCACCTTTCTGCGCCCTCACTGCGATGTGTCTCTGCTGCCTCTTAGCCTCGGCGTCGTGCTTTTGATGCAGCAGGGTGAGAGATGCCATGATGTCAGCCAGTAGTCCCTGGCCAGCTGGGCCTGCGTATGGAGCTACGTTTGGAGGCTGCGAGGGCTCGGCCTCTGCTGTAAGAGGCTGCACTGCAGGTGGCCCGTATCCCTCGCCTCTGACATGAGACTCTGCCCCGTCCCACTCATAGTAGCGTTTGATGGTCAGATGGTCTATGACTGTCATGGGTGGCAAGGCTATCTCCTTGGACCCCCACTGAATACCTTCTTGCTTGCACAAACGGGTGATCAGTGATGGATGTGGAAGTCCTGCAGTGACATTGCTCTTGATTGCCTTCAGAATGGAGTCGTGAATAAGCACTCCAATATCCACATGCAGACTCGTGACAATGGCGAATAGCAGAATCGCCCTATCCTTCGTCACGTCACTTAGATGCCGGGTCGGGATCATGTTGGCACATATGAAGCTGAACCACGCCTTCTCGTAGCGGTTCGAGTCTTGTATTTGAGGAAACCGGGTCTTTTCACCCATGTAGTCATTTTTCTTCTACGTAGTCCCGGGCTTGCAGAGCCACCTAATGATATCCACTAGATCATAGCTGCGGAGTCCCGGCTCCAGATAATCCCTGCCCTCATAGTTGGGTGTGGCGAACAAGGGATTGATGGCCTGACTACTAAACGCCACTAACTTCCCCTGAACTTGGACAATAGCAGGGCCTTCAGGATTGGCGTTGGCGTAAAACTGTCGAACCACTCATACGATAGCTGACCCTGGTGGTTTGGTGAAGTGGATTCAATTGCGCTCAAGTATCATGGTGGTTAGCTCACCGTCCTTCTTGTCCGGCCTGAACACCCGCTCAGGAATCAGATTTTGGGTGCCAAATGAGCTTTTGTACCTTTTCCAGGCTTCCTCATTGATAAACTTGGTGTTGTCCCAAGCCGTCGGTGGTGGTGCTGCGGACGACGATCCTCCCATACTAAGGCGTTGCCTCTTTTGTGCCATAACGAAAATCTCATTTGGTTGGGTCAGAAACAATCCCTAAGCAGTGCCAAAATTCTGTAGAAACTACCCTTTAAGCAAACACAACAAATCCCTAATGCAATCCCAGTGAATTTAAGCCAAAACAGTCCAACTTTTCTGTAAGACCCCAACTTATTATTAATGAAATTTAATTTTCTCTATTTATTATTTTGAAATAGTAAGGGTTGATTTGATTAATGTGGATAGTTATGGGTAAAATACGCAAATATTTTAAAAAAAGCAAGTGGTTATAAAATATTCATTGTTGTCGGGGAATATTCGTTTGGTCGTGGAATAGTCTTTTGCTTGGGAATATTCGCATGCGGACGCCTAGCGATCTTTAATGGGCCCCATAACTTGAAAGCGATTGGATGAAGAAAACGACAAATATAAGTTGTTTAAAAATAACTGGCGTAGTTGTTATCGTTAATCTTGTTAAAATACTCGGTTGGTTAAAACACAAGAAGTACACTTCCATTGCACCAATTATTGATTCTTACATAAGAAGGCACTACTCAATAATGGTTACGAGAATCAATGCTTAAGATATTTTATTGATTTAATAATTCTTTGCGTTGATATTTTATATTGTTGTTGTTTCAATAATTGTCATTACACAATATTTTCATTATCAAAGGAATAATTCATATTATCGAATAATATTATTAGATAACATTATTGGCAATGTCTAGAAAGTTACATCTAAGGAGAGGTTTGGTCACCTAATTGCGCGCAAGAAGGAGAGAAATTCTTATTGGAAAGCCCCTCTTCCTGAACCTGCTTTGGTTGTCAATATTGTGATTACAGTAATATTATTTGTGAATAATTAATTATTGATTCATATGATGAGGAAAATATTGATTTTATGTGGATATAGATGGAGAAAATTTTTAATGTGACAATTGTTGAAAATTGAAATTTTATCTTTTTCTGATAAAATAATTCATTTAAATATATTATTATATTTTAATAATATAATAATGGTGATATTTTTACAACGAATGTGGGATATATGAGTATACGAGGAGGAAGAGTATTTTTGTTGCAATAAATGTTTAAAACATGTTAAACATGTCGGTGGACCCCATTTACTGACTGAAATTTTATTATAGCCTGTAAAATCGTCCTTTTGTGGATTTCGGTCAATTTCTTTTTGGAATTTGGGAAAACTTTCTTCTGCAAAGTTGTAGAGAATTGAATTTCCTATAAAAAGTCGCGAGATTCGAATTTTCTGATAAAAGAGCTATTTATTATGAATTATTGAAGTTCTGAAGCTCCGAAATAATTGATTTTTGGAAGTTTTAATTATTTATTTTATGAAAAACGTTTTTTTCTTACTTTTCTAGAAGGTGGCATGTGGGAAATGCTAGGAGCTGAATTCTAAAGTGGGCGTATGAATTTGATATATATATATATATATATATATATATATATTAATTTATTAAATTTTCTGCTTTGGTGTTCTAAGTATTTTCCTATAAATAGGGTTCTTAGGTTAGAATTGAAAATCACATCGTAAAGTTTTTCTCTCTATATTATCAAGCGTATTATTGTGAGTATTTTGAGTATATTTTGAGTATTGCTATACTGTGCAAGTTCAAGTCATAGCTTTATATCCTGTTTCAACTAAAGTCTTGTCTTTGTGAGGTAAGGGATATTTTTTTTTTTCGTAATGATATTATTTCTTCAATATCATTATCTTTGAAATATTGATATGAAGTTTTATCAAATTTGGAACTTTTGGTGTCTGAGTCTTTCGTTCACGTACTGGCAAGACTATTCACGATATCGACACTTATTCACGAATACTACACTATTCATCAAAAATGAAAATTTTCCTTTTAGTCCCAAAATATCTATTGTGGATACTAGCTTTGATTGTATCCATGTTTTGATCATTCTTGAATTTTACACCACTATGATTATTTTTGAGGTATTTTTGGACATGGATAAAACAAAGTACGAATCCTTAATCCTTAATCCTTGTCATTTTGTTTCACTAGATTCGTTTCTTTAAAAATATGTTTCATCATCCTCAGTCTTAAATGATGATATTATTGAATATCTTTGGCCTGTAGTGCAAAGATGAATGATTTCTGATGAATATCTTTGGCCCGTAGTGCAAAGATGAGCAGTGTTTAGATGAACATGACCAATGATGAATATCTTTGGCTTTTGTAGTGCAAAGATGAATATTTGATTCCGATATATATTGATTGATGTTACAGGGGATAAAAGATAGAGCGATGAACTTTTAAATTCATACATAGAAGATAGTAGTTTACATTCTCTACTTAACTCTTCTAATGAATTATTATTTTCGCTGCGAATATTGATTTAAAACTTGTTGTCTATTGTATTCTATTAGATTGTTTCCCTGTTGAAGACTAACGATAATTTGTTGTATATTATCTTAGTCATAATATTCTTTACTTGGCTAGTTGAGCTCACCCTTTTCCTTGTTGTTCCATTTTTCTTCTTAGGAGGCGAGAATGTAGCTAGTACTAGTCGGGGTATGGAATGAAGGTTCTAGAGAGAGTTGTTTAGTAGTCCTCACCATTTTTGTAAAATAATGTATCAATAATTATGATGGAGATTTATTTGCGTGTGGATATTGTCTAGATGGCAATATACGTATTTAAACTCACGATTTTATATGTTGTAATAATAAAGTTGTAGTTGTTTCTGTACCATGTATTGACAACTCAGAATGGGTGATGTATACCTATTTTGGTGGCGTCACAGTTGGTATCAGAGCTTAGGGATATGATCTCTGGCGGAGATCGGGGAATAGAACTAGGAGGGGAGATACGAGTAAATCCTTCGCTAGTGTGTCCTACCTAAGTTTATTTGTTAGTTGGTCAGTATATAGGGATATTATGTAATATATTGATTTCCTTAATTAACCCTTGTTTTATAAAAGTATTTGAGAATGTCGATTTGAGAATATTAACAATGGAAATGAGGCGTGGAGACGTCTGTACTCACCAACAAGGAGAACGTGCAACAGTGGGCAATGTTCCTCCACATGAACAACACCACCGAAAGCGAGATGATGAACGAGGGTATGTTTAGAAGCTTTTTGCGATTCATGAAAAATCGACGAGGGAGACTCGTGTTCAAAATACGGAGGAGGAAATGATAGCAATTCACGGGTTGTCCACAACCAAGCGCTTCAAAGAGTTGGGACCACGAAATTTAAGGAAAGCGATCCGATCATGATCATGGCGGAACATGGGTCAAGCAAATTACCAAGATATTCGATGTCTTGGGATGCACGAGAGAACGAAGGTTCCATTCGCCACCTTTATGTTCCGTGGCGGGCGGCGTACTCTTGGTGGGAGTCGTGAAGCGTACCCATCCACCGCACTCGGCATGTCTTGGGAGATGTTTGAAACTATTTAATGACAAATACTTTCACGAAAGTGTTCGTCATATGAAGGAAGTGGAGTTCATCGATTAGAACAAAACAACATGATGGTGTCTCGAAGACGAGGCAAAGTTTGCGAGTTATCCGGTTTGCACCTCATTTGGTGGAGAATGAGGAACGATGACGCGAATGTTTCTTAGAGGTTTGAAACCCGGCATACATCGATATCTCATTTCTCATAAATTTTCTCTCTATTCAGGATGTTGTAAATGTGGCTCAATTATTAGAGTGAGATAATGAGTACGGTCAACCGAGGGACCACAACCAGGATCATACCGAGATATAGCGATCAATGAATAACGATAACCAAATGGAGAAAAGAAACAGACAGACAAAATGGTAACCACTCTGGTGGTAATCATGGCCATGAAAATAGAAGAAGCGAGTCGGGAGGAGATTTTAAAAGAGGAGATTTAACAACGACCATGTGAAGACGCAGTCTTTGGCAAAGAATCGATTCTAAGGAGGAGAACGACCATCGGTCATATGCTATAAATCACGGGAAAGAGGGACATATCACCAAACCGCGCGAAACAGTCCAAGGTATGCTATAATTGTGGAAAGGAAGGACATATCGCTCGAGATTATGCAGTAGCGAAACCTAGTTCAATCTGGGGATCGGTGACTCAAAAGATCATCCCGAAAAGTCAAAGTCAATCAGCCTTCTGGAAGCGTTTGTTGTGATCGTCAAAATGCGAGGAACCCAAACGAGGTGATCACGGGTAAGCTATTTATAAATTCTTGCGAAGTTTATACCTTACTTGATACCGGTGCTACCCATTCATTTATCTCTCCTGCTTGTGCTCAACGTTTAAACTTGACTCCGAAAAAATTAGACTTTGACCTATCTGTGGAAACTCCGTTAGGAGAAACTTTCATCACATCCACTGTTTATAAATCTTGTTTGATTCAAGTTGGCACCATCACCTTACCTGTTGACCTTATCTCTTTAAAGATACTTGCTTTTGATGTGATTTTAGGGATTGATTGGTTAACTACTCATCATGCCAAAATTGATTGTTTTCGTAAGGTTGTTAGTTTTCATATTCCTAACCAACTTTGTTATGCAATTCAAGCAACTAAACCATTAAAATCAATCATCATCATATCTAATCATAAAGCTATTCGTTTTATTGAAAAAGCGGATGTCAAGCTTTCTTAGCCCATGTTATGGATTTGAATAAAGACACGTCAAATTTGAATAATATTCCTGTTGTTATTGACTTTCCCGACGTATTTCTGAAGAACTTCCGGTCTACCCCCGAACGTGAAGTTGAATTCTTTATTGATCTTGAACTGGTACAAAGCCCATTTCTAAAACCCCATATCGAATGGCTCCTATTGAACTTCGTGGAGTTAAAGGTCAAACTACGAGGAATTGTTGGACATCGGTTTCATTCGTCCCTAGTACATCTCCTTGGGGTGCTCTGTTTTATTCGTAAAGAAGAAAGACGGGGGTATGTGACTTTGTATTGACTATCGAGAAATTGAACCATGTCACCATCAAGAATAGGTATCCTCTACCTCGTATTGATGACTTGTTTGACCCGATTGCAAGGGGCATAATTTTTTCAAAGATCGATCTTCGCTTACGGATATTATCAAATTGAAGATTAGAACGAGGATATTCCAAAGACCGCCTTTAGAACTCGATGACGGGCATTATGAATTCTTAGTCATGTCTTTCGATTGACTAATGCTCCTGCGGCTTTCATGGATATGATGAATCGAGTATTCAAGGAATATTTGGATCAATTCGTTGTTGTCTTTATTGATGACATCCTCATATATTCCAAAAGTCGTGAAGATCATGAGCACCGTTTGAAGCTGGTACTCCAAAGGCTTCGTGAAAATCAACTATATGCAAAATTGAAGAAATGCGAGTTCTAGCTTGAGGAAGTTGCATTCCTTGGGCACGTGGTGTCGAAACATGGAGTATCTGTTGATCCGGTGAAGATTGAAGCAATACAAAGTTGGGAGCAACCGAAGTCGGTGACTGAAGTACGTAGCTTTTTGGGCTTAGCTGGTTATTATCGGAGATTCGTGAAAGGGTTTTCTCGAATCGCTACTCCATTAACCCAGCTAACTCGGAAGGATACAAAATTCGTTTGGAGCAAAGAATGCGAGAAGAGTTTCCAATAGCTTAAGAGGAGACTTATTTTTAAGACTGTTCTAACAATACCATCCGGTTCGGATGGATTTGTTATTTACAAATGATGCTTGAGCAAAGGGTTAGGATGTGTTCTCATGCAACGTGGGAAAGTCATAGCCTATGCTGGCGACAACTTAAAGAATATGAGAGGAATTATCCTACTCATGATCTAGAGTTAATGACCCGATCGTTTTCGCTTAAAGATATGGAGGCACTATCTATATGGGGAGAAAGTGGAGATATATTCAAGCCATAAAAGCCTCAAATATTTCTTCACTAAAAAAGAACTCAACATGCGGCAGCGACGTTGGCTCGAGCTATTGAAAGACTACGACCACACTATTCAATACCATCCCGAAAAGCGAACGTGGTAGGCGACGCGTTGAGTAGAAGATCATATGCGAGGAATGAGTGCGATGATGTCAAGTATACGACAGAGCCAACTTTAATAGAAAAAGTTAAGGTTGCTCAAGCCACCAATCTTGAGCTGATGCGTATGAAGAAGAAAGTACAAGAAGGAGCTATTCCGGCGAGAATTGATGAAGAAGGAATACTTGAGTCCACTCTAGACTTTGTGTTCCTAACGACTCGATTTGAAGTACAAGATTATGATGGAGCACACACACACACCATTTGTAATCCATCTCGGAAGTACTAAAATGTATCGTGATCTTCGACATACATTTTGGTGGAACAATATGAAGAGAGAGATTACAAAGTTTATCTCAATGTGTTTAACTTGTCAACGTGTAAAGGCGGGGCATCTAGTACCTAAGGGTCCGTTGCAACCACTTGAGATTCTAAAATGGAAGTGGGAACATATTACCATGGATTTCATTACGGGTCTTCCTACAGTTTCTCAAGGCATCAATGCTATTTGGGTTATTGTTGATAGATTAACCAAGTCTGCTCATTTCTTTTCGATCACGGAGACTTATTCCTCGAACGTCTTGCTAGTATGTACGTGAATGAGATTGTGAGGTTGCATGGCATGCACATATCCATAGTTTCGGATCGTGACCCAAGATTCACTTCAAGATTTTGGGTTAGCTTGCAAAAAGCTATGGGCACGATTTACGATTGATTCGGCATACCATCCTCAAACGGACGGACAATCAGAGAGGACTATTCAAACTCTTGAAGATCTATTAAGACTCTGTGTCCTAGACTTCAAGGGCGGTTGGGATAAGTATTTACCATTGGTGGAATTCTCCTACAACAACAGTTATCAGGCAAGTATAGGTGTGGCTCCATTCGAAGCATTATATGGACGAAAATGTCGCTCTCCAGTATGTTGGGACGAGGTGGGTGAAGCAACATTGTTGGGACCCGAGTTGGTACGTATGACTACGGAAAAGATCCAAATGATTCGACAACGTATACAAACGGCACAAGATCGACAAAAGAGTTATACGGATCTTCATCGAAAGGACGTGGAATTTAGTATAGGGGATCATGTATTGTTGCGAGTTGCTCCATGGAAGGGAGTTACAAGATTTGGGAAGAGAGGAAAGCTCAATTCACGATTTATTGGTCCATTTCAAATTCTTGACCGAGTAGGAAATGTAGCCTATACACTCGCGTTACCTCCGAGTATGTCTCGTGTTCATAATTTGTTTCACATATCTGTACTTCGTAAATATGTGAAAGACCCGAATCACGTTATAGAGTTAGAACCTAAGAGATAGCCAAGACTTAACGTATGAGGAGGTACTGTCAAGATCTTGGATAGGAAGGAGCATGTCCTATCATGAAAGGTCATACCACAAGTTAAAGTTTTGTGGAGGAATCATGCTATATAGAGGAAATGACACGGGAATTGAAACGGAAATGAAAGCGAGGTATCCTCACCTTTTGAAACACACGGTATGTGACGTCAATTTCGAGGATGAAATTTCATAAGGAGGGAGGTTGTAAGATCCCAACTTATTATTAATGAAATTTAATTTTCTATTTATTATTTTGAAATAGTAAGGGTTGATTTGATTAATGTGGATAGTTATGGGTAAAATACGTAAATATTTTAAAATAAGCAAGTGGTTATAAAATATTCATTGTTGTCGGGGAATATTCGTTTGGTCGTGGAATATTCTTGCTGTCGGGGAATATTAAATGCATTTACGGTATGATCTTTTGGGACCTATAACTGAAAAGCGATTGGATGAAGAAAACGACAAATATAAGTTGTTTAAAAATAACAGCGTAGTTGTTATCGTTAATACTGTTAAAATACTCGGTGGTTAAAACACAGTAGCACACGGTATTGCACCAATTATTGATTCTTACGTAAGAAGGCACTACTCAATAATGGTTACAGTAATTACTGTTCAGTATTTTATTGATTTAATAATTGCTGCGTTGATATTTTATATTGCTGTTGTTTCAATAATTGTCATTACACAGTATTTTTCATTATCGAAGCAATAATTCATATTATCTGAATAATATTATTAGATAACATTATTGGAAATGTCTAGAAAGTTCTGTCTAAGGAGAGGTTTGGTCACCTAATTGCGCGCCAGTAAGGAGAAATTCTTATTGGAAAGCCCCTCTTTCCCAGAACCGCCTCGTTGTCAATATTGTGATTACGTAATATTATTTGTGAATAATTAATTATTGATTCATATGATGAGGAAAATATTGATTTTATGTGGATATAGATGGAGAAAATTTTAATGTGACAATTGTTGAAAATTGAAATTTTATCTTTTTTCGATAAAATAATTCATTTAAATATATTATTATATTTTAATAATATAATAATGGTGATATTTTTACAACGAATGTGGGATATATGAGTATCTGAGGAGGAAGAGTATTTTTGTTGCAATAAATGTTTAAAATATGTTAAACATGTCGGTGGACCCCATTTACCGATGAAATTTTATTATAGCACAGAAAATCGTCTGCTTGTGGATTTCTTGGTCAATTTCTTTTTGGAATTTGGGAAAACTTTCTTCCGCAAAGTTGTAGAGAATTGAATTTCTTATAAAAAGTCGCGAGATTCAAATTTTCTAATAAAAGGCCTATTTATTATGAATTATTAAAGTTCCGAAGCTCCAAAATAATTGATTTTTGGAAGTTTTAATTATTTATTTTATGAAAACGTTTTTTTTTACTTTTCTAGAAGGTGGCATGTGGGAAATGCTAGGAGCTGAATTCTAAAGTGGGTGTATGAATTTATATATATATATATATATATATATATATATCTAATAAATTTTCTCGCTTTGGTGTTCTAAACATTTTCCTATAAATAGGGTGCTTAGGTTAGAATTGAAAATCACACCGTAAACCTGAAGTTTTCTCTCTATATTATCGAGTTTATTCTTGTGAGTATTTTGAGTATATTTTGAGTATTGCTATACTGATGGTCAAGTTCAAGTCATAGCCTATATCCTGTTTCAACTAGAAGTACTTGTTGTCTTTGAGGTAAGGGATATTTTTTTCTTTTCGTAATGATATTATTTCTTCAATATCATTATCTTTGAAATATTGATATGAAGTTTTTATCAAATTTGGAACTTTTGGTGTCCTGAGTTCTTTGCTCACGTGTCTGCACTATTCACGTATACGACACTAATTCACGAATCGACACTATTCATCGAAAAATGAAAATTTTCCTTTTCGTCCCAAAATATCTATTGTGGATACTAGCTTTGATTGTATCCATGTTTTGATCATTCTTGAATTTTACACCACTATGATTATTTTTGAGGTATTTTTGGACATGGATAAAACAAAGTACGAATCCTTAATCCTTAATCCTTGTCATTTTGTTTCACTGGATTCGTTTCTTTAAAAATATGTTTCATCATCCTCAGTCTTAAATGATGATATTATTGAATATCTTTGGCCTGTAGTGCAAAGATGAATGATTTCGATGAATATCTTTGGCCGTAGTGCAAAGATGAATGTGTGTTTAGATGAACATGACCAATCGATGAATATCTTTGGCCCGTAGTGCAAAGATGAATATTTGATTCCGAGATATATATTGATTGATGTTACGAGGATAAAAGATGAGCGATGAACTTTTAAATTCATACATAGAAGATAGTAGTTTACATTCTCTACTTAACTCTTCTAATGAATTATTATTTCATTGCGAAATATTGATTTAAAACTTGTTGTCTATTGTATTCTATTAGATTGTTTCCCTGTTGAAGACTAACGATAATTTGTTGTATATTATCTTAGTCATAATATTCTTTACTGGGCTAGTTGAGCTCACCCTTTTCCTTGTTGTTCCATTTTTTTTCTCAGGAGGCGAGAATGTATCTAGTACTAGTCTGGGTATGGAATGAAGGTTCTAGAGAGAGTTGTTTAGTAGTCCTCACCATTTTTGTAAAATAATGTATCAATAATTATGATGGGGATTTATTTGCGTGTGGATATTGTCTAGATGACAATATCTGTATTTAAACTCACAGTTTATATGTTGTAATAATAAAGTTGTAGTTGTTTCTGTACCATATTTTGACAACTCAGAATGGGTGATGTATACCTATTTTGGGGGCGACACATTTTCTCTCAGGCAATTTATCGAACACGTTGTCTGCGCTCTGAAAACTGAACTTGGACAGCCTTTGTTTGAAAGTGCTTTAACCCGATTTCTGTCAGTGGAAATCACCCCAATCAACAGAGTCATACTATCCCAAATAGAAAAATCAAACAAAACTGTAAATGAATGACTGAAATCCCCAAATACCTTTAAGCGGGAAACCCTAGATTGACTGATTTCCTTGTACGATTAGGCAACCGGCTTGCTATTGGGCGACTGATTGTGGAGTCTTGTGGGAAGCGATGGTGAGTGTGGAGAAGAAAACGGCTGGAGTGAAACTTGTTGGTAATAAGGGCTGTGGTTTGCTTGTGCTGCTGAGAGAAGTCGAGAGAAGAGGGGAGAAATGGGCTAAACTTCTGGCTTCAGTGCATTTTTAAAAATAGAAATTCGCCCGTGGAGCCGCGGCGTGGCCTATTCTTCTCTCCTTGGTACCGCGGCGTGAGTTAGCAGTAGCTAAGACTCGCTGGTGGCGCCGCGATGTGGCCTACCCTTTGTTGGTTGGCGCTGCGGCGCGGATTAACAGTATGCCCTAACATCTGGTGGCGTCGCGATGTGAGAGTCCCCTTGTTCTTTGGCGCTGCGGCGCGAGCTAAGAGTCATGAATAATAAACATGGCGCCACGGTGTGAATTCCAGTATATATGTTGGCGCTGCGGTGCGAGCCTTGTATCTGAGAATTCTTGCACAGAAGCCATGTATTAGCCACTAGATACTAAACACCATGCTAAACAACATACTAATCAACATACTAAACAACACGCTGCCTTCATCCTCTAATACAAAAACATGCACCTTAGATACGACTTGGCAGTACAATAACTGGCAGCAACGTTAACAAACTAAAGCATAAAGACTGAATGTAAACTAGACATAAGTAAGAAAAATAGAAAGAATTTGATACTGAGATGGGGGTGCCTCCCCACCAAGCGCTTGTTTTAAAGTCATCGGCTTGACTATACCGATGCCGCTCAATCCGGATCATAGGTGAAAATGACCATCTCATGCCGCCTATTTGTTAATTCCTTTAAATTTTTGGCCGACATGGATGATTGGCCATTCTCCTCTCCTTCATCCATCCAATCATCCTTCGGCACAAAGAATCTTTCGCCACTGGAATTATCCACTAGTTTGCCTATTTCATTAAATTGAAAGCGTTCTTCATTCTCTAGTGGGCCCTCCAAGGTTTCCACAGTCGAGAGCGTGGTTTCTGATTGTAGATCAGTATTGACTATACAACCACTATTTATCCTTTTGTCTCCAACTTCAGACTCCACCGGTTGGCTAGTTTGCACTATGACGTCTCCCTCAACAACTGTGCGAGACTCATCACATTTTCCTTGCATATCCATCGTGCAATGCTTTACTGCTTCATCGTCGAGATCAATTATGACCGGTAGATTGACTTGTGATGGATTTGTGATGGCATTGACGAGTTGCCCCAATTAATTTTTAAGGTTGTGCAATGCGGCTTCTTGGCTTGCCATCCGAACCTCATTTCTCTCAATAAAGTTGGTGAGAAGCTCCCCAAGCTTGTTCTCTTCTTCTCGTGTTGAGGACTCAGAAAAGTTCTCATTGGGTCGAGACGTAACCTCATATTGCGGCGGAGATCTGTTGTCAAACTGATTTGGATAGGAGTAATTCAGATCTTGATATTGCTCTTGACTGTAGTCCCAAGAGTTTGGATAACCCTGATAGATTGGATGATAGGAGATCGGTTCAACGTCAGCTTGTTCCTGACAGTAGGCATTCTGAGTGGACTGACACTCAAGATTGTCAGAAAACCTTAAGACATTTGCAATTTGAAATTGCAATTGCTCGAGTCCTTCTTCTGAGCTTGGTTGTGTCGTCCTCTCATAAGGCCATTGATAACAATGATAGTCCATTATCTGTAAACTTAAAAACAAAAGGAAGATCAAACAAATAAAAGAAATATATATATACGTTCAAATTAAGACTATATTGATTTAAATCAATATTGGACAATATTAGAATAATAGTTCCCCGGCAACGGCGCCAAAAAATTATTGGTAGGAAAATTGATCACTAAACACGCTCAAGTATACGCGGTCTAACAAGTAATACAGTGATAAGGAAAGTGTCGAACCCACGAGGAACTATCACTAATATTTACCAAGTACCGACTTTGTATCGCTAAAGTCTTATTCGAACAACAATAAATGAAAGAGTGATTAATCTAAGCAGAACTAATTATCAAAGCAAGTAAATGGATAACGAATGGTAATCGAAGGAATTACAAGCTAAGGTTACAACTTCACCCCACACAGGCATTCTGTCGAACACCTGGCGTGCTATGTTTCATCAAACTACCTACCTTTCTCCCTCTGGTCTTAATGGTCATGACAATTTGTCGAATCGAGAACACATTAAGTGCTCATGCACTCATCGAGGTATGCACAAACATATCCTTTCCAGATCCACCCGATAGGGAATAAAACAAAAAAGAACGTCCAAGCTAGATACAATCCTACGTATGTCTATGCGAATTGATCATAACAAGGATTTAAGCATAAGTTCTCAAATAGGTCGCACATGATGCACAAATATATGTCTATTCTACGCATAACTTATGCAGTCGAAACCCACAATCACATGCCAATATATTTAGGTGTAAATCTACAATCCTTTTATCGATATCATGTAGATTACCAAAATCATCACTAATGTCTTAGCGAGAATCATTAAGCATAAATACATTAAACCAAATCATATGGTGCCAACCAAAGAGATAAGACAGTCAATTTAAATAACAAAGGGTTCCATTATAACCTTAGAGCAAATACTCAGTTCATAGATATTGAACAAAATATAAGTAGCAATAAAGACAAACATTTATGGATTATAAAATTAGAGAAAATAAATAGATAAGAAGAAACCTTGTCAAAGCTCTTCAATCTCTAAGCATTCCGCTCAAATCACGCTTTCCAATCTGTGTCGTTCACTGCTTGTGTCGCTCCAAGGAAATCCCAAACTTCTCCCTAATCTATATTTACAGAGAGCTAGAAAGAGAAAATATAGAATAAGAAAACTAAACTAAGCTAAGCTATCCTATACTATTCTCTGATATGTGTTATTAGATGAGATCTATTCGATATCTCAAATGCAAAGGCTTACCTTCCTTTTATATCAGTTTCAGTCATTTGCTAGGTCAAACACAAGCCCTCTCTCGCTTTGGCCTTCTGAGTCATACTGGTTGGCCTTCTGACGCCACATTAGTATGAAAGACATGGAGCTTTCATGTTTATGCAACACGAAAAGCCAAAGAGGTGTTATTTGCCAAGACCGCCATGTCGTCGTCAGTCGGACAGAGGGATGAAATACACATGAGATATAGTTTGGCATTGGCGCCATGGGCGCCAGGTATATATAATTTAACCGTTTTGGCCCTTTAAAGTTGGAAAAGTATTGTAAAGCCTTGCAATACATCAGTTAAGCGCAATAACACTATATTCATATAAAACTATATAAAAACTACGAATTCAACCAATTATTTAAGTCATAAAGTATCCGATTCGCGGGTATAAATCCCACTCATCAAGTTATGATGCATGACTCACCGTATCTAGACAAACATTTAATAGATTGGTCCCCCCTATTAAGTGATCTTAAATAATAAGTGGTGATTAAGTGCATTGAGTTTGTTTAATTGTGGTTAGATTATGATAATTTAAGGCGATGATTAATAAGCTTTAAAACGGTAGGGGAAATACATTGTAATACTTTAGTTGGGTGACCAACTTATAATAAGTGGGAAGAAGGTTTTAGTTATATAAACCAAACCATAAAATTTCCTAAGTGTTAATAGAGAAAGAGAGAAAGCAAGAGTAAGAGCTCAAAAAAAGAAAAAAAAAAGAGGGCAGGATTGATGAGGGAGCAAGAGAGGATCAGAAAGATATCTTGGATCATTCATAAGTTAATGAAGAAAAGACGAAGAAACAAGAGGTAAGCCTAGAACCTTCAAACTCTTCATCTCTTTGATTTTTATTTCTTTGAGTGATTAGTTGTTTGTAGATGTTGATTAATGGAAGATCATGGTGGATCTTGAAGTTATAAGGTGGTTGAGTTAACCTTGTAAAACTACCTTAAGTATGCATGTCAAGTTAATAAATAACTAAAACGTAAGCCTAAGCGTGAGGATGGAAAGATTAAAGTAGATGACTGGACCTCTATAAATGATTGTATGTGTATTTTTGTTGGATTCCAAAAACAAAGAATTATGGATAAATAAGTTGTTAAGAAGTTCCAAGCGGAACGGAGGAAAAATACGCCATAACAAAGTCATGGCGAAATTTTTCGTAAAAGTTGTTAAGTGTGAAATCCCCTAGCTTGGTACTCTTTTCATGCCAAGTGTGAGGGTAGTTAAAGATTACAGAAAATTATTTCTTTTTCGGGGTTATATATTTGGGTAAAAATGTGAGCCTTAGGCTCAAGAACGAGCTCAATCTGACTTCAGATGAGCGAGTTGTGAAGTTTAGAAAATTTGATGTTAAAACGTCTTTAGGTGAAAAAATGGCTTTTAAGGGACTTTTGAGCCAAATTTCTGATAATTTAAAGGACCCCTAAAATTATTTCATCCTAGGGGATGTGTAGAGGATGTTACGAACAAGAAAATGGCTCGAGAACGGACTCATTCTGATATTAGATGATGAATTTATGAAGGTACGAAGAAGGTGCGATGAAAACAACAAAGTAGTCAAAATTGACAAAATGGGCACCTAGTGCACTGCTAGTTGGGCACGGGGTGAGCCACTGGCAAGGCCTTTTGGGAACGGGCCGTGCTAAAATAGCAGTCGGCTAGACAGCTTTGACATGCTTTAGTAAATTGGACATAACTCTTTTGTATAAACCCCGATTGAAGTGATTTAAGTTGATTCGAAAAGCTAAGAAGTAGTTCTAAATTTTTTTCCAATAAGAATTGAGAGTTAAGGTTGGGATCGGTTTTGAAATTAATCCTTTTTAAGCTTGTTGTGTAATTGAGGGTAAGGCGTGGTGGTTTCTTTGGGACACTGTGATGCCAAGCCATGTTTAGCTAGTATTTCTGAGTTCTAAACATTGGAATTTAGAAATATAATCTAGAGGAATTTAAATAAAGGAATGGTAGTTGAATTGGACATATCAATCATACATAATGGTGTCGGTTGAGCGTTCGGATTAAACATGCGTCGGGCATGCAACATCGAATGTCAAAATGTCGAATCGAATGTTAACGAACTTGAAAAATGTTCTGATTCTAATGAAACAGAAATTGTAAGATATGGAATGAAGTTAATGTAAACCAATATGGAGAGTTTGTATGAGAGTCGTGACGTTCCCAAATGCCACGACGCTGAGAGGTGTTTTGAAGATTGATCGCATTAACTAAATTATAAAGCGCGAACAATATGAAATAAGAATAATGATAACATAAAACAATAAAAGAAGTCTATGAATGAATAATTGGTATGTTCCACCTTATGATATATTTAGGTCATTTGAAGAGCGACTGGATAACGTTCCGGTAAATTGCATAGAAGGCCTGTTTTCTAAAGTTACTTAGATAATTATTCTATGCAAGTTTCCCATGTTTGTGAAAATGTGTTGTATTTGTACAAGATGTTTGTCTATGAATTGTGTTATGTGCCAATTATCTACACTTATGTGTTTTTGAAATGATATATTTAATTATTAAACTGTTCAAGTTATTAAGTTTCCTGAATTCATGAACTTCGTTATGAATAAGTCCATGCTACTTGTTTCGGCTGGACATATGTTAAGATGTTGAATAGAAATAGATACATGTTGTTTCATAAGAATGGTGTAGAAAGGTGAAGGTCTTTAGGATCATTTAATGGATATATGGGTGATGTGTAAAATGAAAGGAATTTTGTTTATTCCTGCTTATTCAAATTTCTTCTCAACTATTGATGAGTTGATGAAGTTTTCAAAGAATGCTGAATTGATTCTTGATTTTGTTGTTTATTCAACTGTTATAACTTATTGAGTAATTAAATGCTAACTCTTGCCAAATTCTAAAACTTTTGCAGCTAGAGCAAAGGACTTGAATAGTCAAATGGTATTAAGTGAAAAGGATTTCTTTAAAGGAAAAGACTTAGATGTACAAAATTACATGTTGTAATGTAATAGAATGTTATAATTGTAATATTTGTATGATGTAATATTCATTAATATTATGATTTGAAGATGTAAAGGTCTTAAAACCTGGGATTAGCAATGATATGTTGTAATAATATATTAATTACATTCATGTCGTTAAGATTATGTTGAATGGGTAGTATTGTGGAGCACCGAACCGAGATTGAAGGCAAACCCGGGGTTTAGGGGCTTTACAATGATACCTCCAACGTACAACAAACTTTCTGGTAGGCCAAAAAAGTTAAGAAAAAGGAATAGAGATGAACCTTAGCTAATAGGACATAACAACCATGGGAATTTGGTGAAAAAAATTTAAGAATTCTCTTAAATGCAGAGTTTGTTGGCACAATGGACATAATTCAAGGTTTCAAAAGAAACAACAAGGGAACCAACCTGCTAATGAAGTTGCAGTCAGTTAAGAAAGAAATGAAGGTAAAGTCAACCAAGATGAAATACATTTAACACCACCTGTTGTAATTCAACAGTCTTAAACAAGATTAAAACTACCAGTAAGCAATATAACAATATACTCCTTTTAATGTTACCTTTGGCAAAAAATGACCTTGTAAAATAGTTTATTTTAGCTCATGAGGAGCTCAACCTTTGAAGGAGGTGAGCAAAGAACAAATGCTGACAATACTAGTGTAAGTATTCATTTGTTTCGCATATGTTGTCATTTTTTGTATATTTACAGTGTTTAATTTGAATGAGGATCACTCATGTATTGTCTTTGGCAGGTTCAAAGTGGCACAAGTCGAATGAAGAATACTTTACCTGATAGAAGCTGGCTTTGTGATGGAGTACCTAAAACACAATCATCTTATGAAGGGACACCAATCCTTATCAAAAGGGGAAATAATTATGTTACTTTGAAGAACATGAAATCTTTTGTGTAGAGGTCTAGTTTTGGGAACTAGGGGGTTAGGATTGAGACTAGTAATTTACATATTTTAGGGGATATAATATATTTTTTGGGGCTGCTACTTCATATATTTTGATGTGACACTTTGCAAACTTAGGAACTACATGTCTATTATTTGCGAAGTTTCAATAGTGATGTGCTATATCACACAACTTAGCAAGCTATGAATGGTGAATGTAATATTTGAATTTGGGTGTGTATGTGTTACATAGTGTTGTGAATGGTCAATGCTGAATGGTGAATTGTGTAGTCTGTTAATTGTTGAGGATATTATCTTACTGATGAGATGTTAAATGTTGTAATCTATTAATGGTGAAGGTTTTGTACTCTATTATTGCAAAACTAGTGTACTATGTTTTGTGTGATTGAACTCTATTTTCTTTTTTGAATGGTGTAGTATGTTAATGTTGAATGGTGTTCCTGTGATTGAACTATGCTTTTCATTCATAACGGCATGGATTAATATTACAGATATTGAACACTAGAAACATTATTTCCCATAAATTTCATACACATTAAAATAATCAATTACAATATTATTATTCCTTTATAAATTTTCTCTCTTCTATATAGCTTTGTTAGTTCATGCTCAGTTGGAGAAATCCTTTTAGGAGGGCAGGAATAACTTGAATTGATCTTCTTTGCATTCAAGGATTATTCTAGTAAAACAAACCACATCCTTGAATTCCAATAGTTCGACAAGAAAATAAATCTCCTAGCTGCATTTCTATTAATCCAAGATGTCCTGAGTTCAATCGGAAGATGACAATGACACAAAACTGCAGCCATAGAATTTTTAGGTATGCTCTTTCTCTGCACTTCTCTTTCCCTGCACTTCTCTTTCTCTGCACCTTCTCTTTCTCTGCACCTTCTCTTTCTTTTGTTCTTTTACTCATTCTCTTTCTCTTTCCATAATGAGAGCTGATATATAGGGGATGGTCAAATCTGTTGTGTTGGACTGAAATTGATGGAGAGAAATAAACAATATTGAAGTTAGAGGGAAATTAATTGGTCAAGTTGGAGGGAAATAAGTATATAAATGGAATTATTTGCTTTTAATGTTAAAATACACTGAAAATATGAAGTAAATTACAAATACAGTGAAATACAAGCCTTTTCGGTGACACATCAAAATTCATACATTTTTTTGTCGAAAATTTTTTTGGGGTCACTTTTTTTTACTTAATTTTACTTGGAGTATGGTGTTATAAGATTTTAAATATTAAGGTCACAAGTTTAAAATGAGTCAAACTTCGAGGGACATAAATGTATTTAAACCACTTAAAGATTGTTATAATTTTTTAGGAGTACTGATGAGTAAGTTTCATACATATGAATTGGGTATCTATTGACTTGGATTGTTGTTTATTTCCATGGTTTCAAGTTTCTTTTCATGCATTTTATGTTATGTTATAGGAAGAAGCAAGGAAAAACAATCCGAAGATCTTTTAGAGTAAAATATGCAAGCAAATGCAAGAATGAGATATTACAGGGCTTTTAATGTTTGGATGCATTTTTTAGCTTTAAACCTAGATTTTATTGTAGATCTTGTCAAGAGCTTCAATTTGATAGGTGGAACGTCCCGTAACCTTTCCAGGAACAAAAGTTATGATTATTTTACCAACGGACGTTGAACCTTAAAGTTTGGAGTTTGCATTGACATAGCAGCCACTTGAAGCTTAATTTTGACCTTGATCCAGCCAGAATCTCTCAATTCCCAAAGAATAAAGTTGTAGATCTACTTCTTAGCTTTCCGGGATATCTTAAACTACACTAATCATAACTCAGATGAGAGAGTTATGATCACTTTACTAACGAACATTGAAGTAGAAAATTCCAGAAAAAGGGCCAGTGCCTAGGCGCCCATTTCTAGTTCATTTCCAGCGCGTAGGCACTTGGGGGCTGTCGAGATTCAGCATTTTAGTGTTTAGGCGCTCCATTTGAAGGGTTGAGGCACTTAGTTTCAGTTAGGACGCATTTTTGCCAAGTTTTGCACTTCTAATTGACTTGGGACTTGCCAAATTGATTCCTAACTAGATTATAACTCTACTAAGGTATGGAAGAGGCTATAAATACCAATCAAAGGCTGAATTAGATAGACAACCTAGAGACTAACAACCTACATCTAACCTAACTTTATAAAATCTAGGGTTCTTCATCAGATTTTCGGAAGCACAAAGGAGAACAAGTTGGAGGCTAAGTGTGGAGATCGAGAGGTTGTGTGACACATAATTTTATCTCTTCTTTTCCTTTAATTTTTGTTATCCTAAGATGTTATTTGGTTTTATGATGACGTTTCCCAACCTTGTTATGAACTAAATTTAATTTTAATATTACAATTAAACTTAGTGTGTAGTTTACAATGATCACTTCCTTTTAATAATTATTACTTATTTCTGAATCATTTATTATATCTTGTGTTATTAATTGTCTGATTAACAATTACCGTGATAATCTATACAAAATTAGAAGATGGAATATAAAGTTAGATTTGCATATGATAGCATCTGCTCATATAATCTGAGTAAGGTTAATATGATTAGCGTATAGGATAGGATTATACTTATATGTCTTTTTCAGCCATTTAAAGAATTTGTTCGTGAAATACTAATTAACATAATTCACATAGGAATATAGTGAGTTAATTAAGTAGGGCGTTCCTTGTAATTCTGTTGCTTTAATGTCAGATTTACGAGGATTTGTTCATATGTCCATTGGAAGAAGCGCATGAATATTATAAAGATTTCTTTGTAAGAAATTCATTGTAATTAAATAATTAATTAGGAAGTGTATTAATTCAAGTGAAACGATAAGGAAAATCGTAATCTTAAGCCTTTATATCTGAATTTAATTCTTGGTAGTTAGTGATTATTTAGTTTAGTACTTTATTTTCAAAATTCAACAACTTTTATCGAATTGTTTAAATAAAATTAATTTGATTATGATTTAGTACTTGGTCATTCTTAGTAAATAATTCTTTGTGGAATTAACACTCTCTTATCATTATATTACTTGTGGACTGTGTATACTTGCGTATTTTACAAGTATAGATTTAGGCAAACAACTTTTTGGCGTCGTTGTTGGGGAATTAATTTAATAAATTTAGTCAATATTAATTTTAATTAAATTAGTCTTAATTTAAACATTTTTTATTTATTTCTCTTTCTATTTTAATTCCTTTTCAGGTATCATGACTGAATTTAATTATCAGTGGTCGTATTCGAGTATGACTCAACCAAGGGAGGTAAGGATTTATTGACTCGATGAATTGTCAGCACAAACGGAGACACTTTCGAGGAAGATTAACGCTTTAGCAACACAACCTATTCAAAGTGTAGCGGTGATTTGTGATTATTTGAAAGTAGTATGCACACAAGCTAATCATGTTTGATGATAAAGCATATACTTTGTAACAATCTTATTTATTTATTAATAAAAAATATTAATTTATTAGGCTTAAATATGATTTACTATCCTAAACTATAGGCCATATTCCACTTCAGTGATTCACCTTTCAATTTTGTCAATTAGATGATTGAACTATTAATTTTTTTCGATTTCATTCAATTGGACCTGCCATGTCAGAAATTGCTGACATGACATCCTAATAGGCTAAATGAGTGCTTATGTGTAAAAAGAATATATATTTTTAATGAGATCAAAGGACAAAAAGGTAAAATAACAAATAAAACAACTAAAAATTACACAAATAATATAAATTAGTTGTATAATTATTTATTTATAGTTATATAAATAATATAAATTATTTATATAATTATTATATAAATAATATAATAATTATTTTATTAAAAATAATTATTTTATTAAAAAACTATGTTTAATATTAATGATAATAAAAATAAAAATATTAATGATAATAAAATTTAAAAAGAAGTTTTTTGTAATAAAAATAAAAATAAGCTAGCTTTTTTTTTGTAATAATAAAAAAAAGCAGCTTTTTTTTATAATAATAAAAAAGCGCAATTTTTTAATTAAAAAATGCAATTTTTTTAATAAAATTAAAAATAATTATTGTTATTAAAAAAATTGCGTTTGGTTTTCTTTTAATAAAAATAAAAAATAAGTATTCTTATTAAAAAAATAAGAGAGCGCGTTTTTGTTTTTTTTAATAATATTAATTATTTTTTATTTTTATTAAAAAAACTGTATTTTTTTATTTTATTAAAAAATCAAGCTTTTTTTTTTATTATTACAAAAAAAAAGCGCATTTTTTTTTTTATTTCAAAAAACTGCATTTTTTTTAATTTTTATTATCATTAATATTAAACATAGTTTTTTAATTAAAAAATAATAAAACACAGCTTTTTTAATAAAATAATTATTATATTATTTATATAATAATTATATAAATAATTTATATTATTTATATAATTATAAATAAATAATTATACAACTAATTTATATTATTTGTGTAATTTTTAGTTGTTTTATTTATTATTTTACCTTTTGTCCTTTGATCTCATTAAAATATATATTCTTTTTTACACATAAGCACTCATTTAGTTTTTGTTAGATGCCACGTCAAATAATTTCGGACGCTGGCAGCCCAATCAATGAAATAAAAAAAAATTAATAGTTCAATCATCTAATTGACAAAATTGAAAGGTGGATCACCGAAGTGGAATATGGCCTATAGTTTAGGGTAGTAAATCATATTTAAGCCAATTTATTAAAGGCTTTTAATTATCTACATGATGTTGTTTTATAAAATATGATAAACCCATAGTTTTAAGCAATGCTTTTAGAATAATGATGATGATCAATCTAATGAGATCTAAATTCTTAGAAAGCTTAAAACTAAAATTGTTCCCAATTGTTGGATTACTAAATTAGAGATTAGTGAATCCGGATAGATTGGTACATACGTTGCTTGCTCATTGGATGAGGATGATTGATCTCATGATCATTTATGTGGAGACACTAAAGCAAGTATGTAGGTTCTTATTAGAGAATAAGTTCACTGAACGTGACTCGCTAAGGAATACCTAATGCAGTTTTACTTGTCTGTCAATATGAATTCCTGTAGTGATAGTAGTACAAGTGATCATTGGACTTGAGATCATCATAGTATCTTGTGTATGATGAATTATACTTTGACTTATTCCTTAAGACCCTTAGGGTACAAAGGTATACTTGGGTACAATAAGTTATACATGGAGATAATGTATGATCAATAAAGAATCTACCGCTTCTAGTAAAAGAAGAGAAATGTCCTATGTGATTCGATAAATGACAACCCAGTAGTCATTGGCCAAGGTAGAATGAAATTAGAAAGGAGTTTCTAATTTGTATTATTTGGTGTTGTGCATTTAAGAGTCGAAATACATATAATTAAATAAATTAAGACTTGACAGTAATTCCATGTCTTATATTTAATTGGGACATTGCATAGTGGAAGGATTGAATTGTACGATAACTATTTACTCAAAGGTTCTTTTATGATTAATGTTGAAATCTATATTATCTGGAAAGTTGTTGATCGCTAGGGAGGCTTATCCCTATTGTAGAATAAATGTTATTTATTCAAATAAATTAATAGTTTAATTTATTTATTTAAATAAGATTAGAATTATTCTAATTGATTTATTCATAATCGGTTTAATATGGAGAACCTAAAGGGTCACACCATAGAAGGAAGAATAATTATTTAAGAAGTTAATGGCATAATCGTAATAATAAGTTAAGTATATTTAATTTAATCTATGGTGATATAATAAATTAAATAGCTTAATATTTATTATTTAATATTTTGAAAATATTAAATATAAATTAATAAGAGAAGTCTTATTATTATTATTAATATTATTATTATTATTATTATTATTATTATTTAATTCCTAAAAGAGTTTGAAAATTAATTAATAAAAGTACTGTCAAATATCCTAATAAGATTACAAGGCTAATTAATTAAAAGAGTTTAATTAATTATTCCTAATAAGATTGAGAGCCTAATTAAGTAAAGGAGTTTAATTAATTAAAATAAAACCTAATTTCTTAATTGTTAAGGAGGGTTGCTGAGTGGTTATGAGTGGTGGTTGCTGAGAAGTCTTATTATCTATAAATAAGAGAAGTCTTATTATGAGTGGTGGTTGTTGACGTTTTTACAACAGACGTAATTCCAATAGTTGGGAGAGTGCACCCTTTTCTATGGGAGATAGAAAAAGTGGGGTTTTGCCAAATGCCCATCTTCTTGAATCTTTCTTCTTCCTTGGTGGATCACCTTTAGAGGCTAAACACTTGGGTGGCTAACATTGATCAAAGGAAGGAATCAAACCCGGTGGATTCAAATTGAACGCGAAAGGATTTGGAGGTGAACTTGTACCTGAGGAAGCTCGAATCTTCAAGGGTATAATTCTTATTCTTTATCTTTTCGTTTAATTAATAATTGTGCATAAAGGATGATCCGGGTATATGGTTTTTAAAATTTTAAAACACTGATTTTTTATTCTTCCGCTTATTTTATGCAATTTGATTGCGTTCATGAATATTACAAACCTACCGCTTCTAGTAAAAGAAGAAAAATGTCCTATGTGATTCGATAAATGACAACCCAGCAGTTCTTGGCCAAGGCATAATAAAATTAGAAATGAGTTTCTATTTGACATTATTTGGAGTTGTGCATTTAAGGATCGAAATACATATAATTAAATAAAATAAGAGTTGACATTAATTTTATGTCTTATATTTAATTAGGACATTGTATGGTAGAAGGATTGAATTGTATGGTAACTATTTACTCAAAGGTTCTTTTATGATTAATGTTGAAATATATATTATCTGGAAAGTTGTTAGTCGCTAGAGAGGCTTATCACTATTATAGAATAAATATTATTTATTTAAATAAATTAATAGTTTAATCTATTTATTTAAATAAGATTAGAATTGATCTAATTGATTTATTCACAACCGCTTTAATATGTTGAACCTAAAGGGTCACACCATAAAAGGAAGAATAATTATTTAAGAAGTTAATGACATAATCGTAATAATAAGTTAAGTATATTTAGTTTAATCTATGGTGATAGAATAAATTAAATAGCTTAATATTTATTATTTAATATTTTGAAAATATTAAATATAAATTAATAAGAGGAGTCTTATTATTATTATTACTATTATTATTATTTAATTCCTAAAGGAGTTTGGGAATTAATTAATAAAAGTACTCTCATATTCCTAATAAGATTATGAGACAAATTAATTAAAAGAGTTTAATTAATTATTCCTAATAAGATTGGGAGCCTAACTAATTAAATGAGTTTAATTAATTAAAATAAAACTTAATTCCTTAATTGTTAAGGAGTGTTGCCTACATCTATAAATAAGAGGAGTCTTATTATTTGTGAGGGTTGATACTTTCACAATACACGTGAATACGTAATTCCAATAGTTGGGAGAGTACATCCTTTTCTACGAGAGATAGAAAAATTAGGGTTTTGCCAAATACCCATCTTCTTGAATATTTCTTCTTCCTTGTTGGATCACCTCTAGAGACCAAACACTTGGGTGGCTAACATTGATCAGAGGAAGGAATCAAACTCGGTGGATTCAAGTTGAATGCGAAAAGGATATGAGGTGAACGTGTACCTGAGGAAGCTCGAATCTTCAACGGTATAATTCTTGTTCATTATTTTTTCGTTTAATTAATAATTATGCATTAAGGATGATTCAGGTATATGGTTTGTAAAATTTTAACACTCTGATTTTTTACGCTTCCGCTTATTTTGTACAATTTGATTGTGTTCATGAATCTTATAAACCTAACAGTGGTATCAGAGCCAAACCTTTATGCGAGTTATTAATTATTCAGATTCGATATGTATGTTGATATGTGTTTAGAAAAAAATTTAATTGGGCATAATTTGTTGTATAAAATTTTTTTAAAAAAGAGAAAATCGTAATAAATTTTGGAAAACATGTTGGAAATTCGCGGACTGTTCTTTGCTTTTGCGCTGAATCCTGTTGAATACGTTATAGTAATATATAACGTTATATATATATATATATATATTCTTGATAATTTTATAATTAAAATAAAGAGTTTATTTTAATTTTAAAATTGGATTTCATGCTAACTAATTAGAGTTAGAATTGGATTCCATGATAACTAATTGGAGTCGAAATTGGATTCCATGTTTCCTTAAATAAAGGAGTTTATTTAGATATGGAATAAGATTTTATATTATTCAAAAATAAAGGAGTTTATTTGTGAATAGGAAAGAGAATCCGTGTTTCCTTAAATAAAAGAGTTTATTTAGATATGTAATAAGATTTCATATTATCCAAAATAAAGGAGTTTATTTTGACTTGGACTTGGATTCCATAATTAATTAAATTAAATGAGTTTATTTTGATTAAAGAATTTGATTAAAATAAAATAGTTTATTTTATTCAAATTTGGATAAATTAAAATAAAAGGTTTATTTTGATTTAAATTTGGATTAAAATAAAAGAGTTTTATTTGAATCAAAATTAGATTTTATACTAACTAAATTTGCCCATTAAATGATATCATATATATATATATATATATATATATATATATATATATATATATATAAATACATTCAACAAACTAAAATAAAATCAATTATATTGATCGATAGTCCATAATTAATTTCATTTATTATCATACACATCACCATATATATAATAAATAACATTCATCTCATGAATAATAAACATTCAATATATATATATATATGGGATGAATATATATAAACATTCAATATATGTTTATTATTCATGAGATGAATGTTATTTATTGATGTATATGGTGATGTGTATGATAATAAATGGAATTAATTATAGACTATTGATCAATGTAATTGAATTTTATTTTAGTTGGATGCGTGAATGTATGAATTTTATTAAATAGGGTCTGCATACCTCGTCTTCTTTAATTTTTTTCTTAATGTAAATTCTAACTGAGCCTACTGGGCCAGTCTACTGTATGACGCCCAGGCCCAAAACCGAGGAGGGCCCAATTTTATTAAAAAATACAAATCAATAAATATGGAGAATCAAAATAAATTCTTAGCCACAAAAAGAAGGAAAAACTCTTCGACCCTCTCAGTTCATAACGCAACGCAAGTAATTTTTTTTTTCCGATGATTCTCCTTTTCTCCAACAAAGTTAGAAAATAAATCATCCACCAGCTAGACCAGTGCCTTTCTTTGAAGATACTTTTTTTAAGATACATATAGAATCTAGATACAGTAAAACCTCTATTTACTAAATAGAGATATTGGTACAAAATATTTTTCAAACACCCAAAAATATCCACTTTAACAAAAATATAGATTTTATAACAAAAATTAAAGAAAACATAAATTATTTAGATTTTCAAATTAGGAAAATGTAGTCTTTTATAGGAAATATAGTTTTTATAGGAAAATGTGATCTTTTATAGGAAATGTAGTCTTTTATAGGAAAATATAGTTCTTTATATGAAATGTAGTCTTTTATAGAAAATGTAATCTTTTAAAATTAATATTGTCTCTCTCTCATATATATATATATATATATAATTATTACTATATAGAGGTATAGTTTCTCAATACGGGACTTAAAAAGTCTATAACATATTACAATTTAGAGGTTATTCCTATTTATAACTGACCCAAATTGGGACCAATTTTTTTTATAATATTGTAGAGGTTATTCTTATATAGAGTATTCTTAAATATGAGTTTTACTGTATATAAATTTTGTAAATTGTAATATATATTTTTGTTAACTTTTTCTTATTTATTATTTAATTCAACAGAAAACTTGGCTGAAATTCTTGTTCTTCGTTTTTAATACACAATTCGGGGTACTCTTTTTCCTTTGTTTGGGGTTTTATCCCATTAAATTTTCCCCAAACAAATTTTTTAACGGGGCCCCAAAGTATTCTTACTTATCTTTTGTAAATTCTTATAATTTTAATAAAATTAATTAGTTGATAATTTATTTATTTTTTTGTTTAATTTATATAAAGGGGCACACTTGAAATTTTTTGCCCCGGGCCTTACAAAATCTAGGATCGGCTCTGATTCTAACTCCCTCCTATGTACTTTTCCTTGACTGCTGATCAAGGTTTCTATTTATTTTAAATAGTTTTGTAATAGGAATAGTTAGAATTAATTTTGAAGAATTGGAGATCAAGGAGCAAGGAGCGCTTGAAGACCCGTTTGTAATGGAGCTCGGGTTTAAAAGTAATAGTTATATTTAAATTTAATTCTTGCACCATAGGTTTGACCTCTTGGTTCACTTGGTAGCTCTAGTGAACCAAACTAGAATAAAATCCATAATCAATCCAGGTAGAATATAGTATTCTATATGTGCATGCTTATACTATATATATATATATATATATATATATATATATATATATATATATATATATATATAGGATTCAAGTGCATACCCTTATTTTACTAACCCAGTACTCACCCCCTTTAGCGATGGACTCGACGACGGTTTGGTCATACTACTAGTAAATTTATACTTTTAGCGACGGACAACATACATATATGTCATATATATGTATTTACTACTGCCATGACCAAACCGTCAAATCCCGCTCTCTAAAGGGGGTGAGTACGATGAATAAGATAAGGAGTATGCACTTGATCCTATATATATATATATATATATATATATATATATATATATATATATATATATATATATATATATATTATGCAAACATGCTTCGCATGCTAATTAATATGACGCGTATTTTATATATATATGTGCATGCACGCTAAACAAGATGAGACAAAATAATAACAAATCCCTCAAAGAAATTATATTAAGTTGTAACGTTCAAAGATATTTGGAATATCGAACGTCGCCTTCTAGCATGATAAAATAATATAGTATTAAATATTTAATATGAGTTTGTTGTACACACACAAGGTAAGTATTACATATTTAAGATGTTGTTTTATCACATTTAATGCTTATAAATAGACTGAACAATTCTGTTTTGTTGTGTACGCACAAGAACAATATTTTTGTTTTTAATATATGGAGTGTTAGGTATGACTTAGCTTAGATCATTTTAGTTCGAATGTGCACATACTTGACCATTATGATATAAGAGGCAAAATACAAGGAGTTGCATAGTTGATGTAATTAACAAGAGTTGTCTACCTATTTATTTATATATAGTTTGTTGTGCACACACAAGGCTATATACATTTGAAATGAGATCCTTATTCTCACTAGCATATCTTTAATTAGATATCGTCGAACTATATAAATTGAGGGTAATATAGTTTGAAAAAAATAGTGGGAGATACCAATTTAAAACAAGACCTAATTTATTTTGCTAATTAATAAAAGAATGTATGCTAAAATGCTGTTAATTACAAATTCATTTACAGAATTTTACAATGTCTAAAATTACTATCACTGCGTAGCATATTAGATGCTAAATTATTTGGACCAAATTAAACGGATTGGTTAAGGAAATTGAGAATAGTTCTCACGGCTGAAAAGTTATCTTATGTCCTTAATACGCCTATCCCTGCAATGGTTGCAGACAATGCCTTTGAGAAAGAGATTGCTACTTTTAGAAAGTGGCAAGGTGATGCACAGTTAACTCAATGCATCATGCTCGCATCCATGAGTAACGAGCTCTAGCATCAGCATAAACTATGGATGCTCCTACTATAATCCTACACGTCAAGTAGTTGATGGTGAGGAAAGTATGACTAATAGATATCAGATATCTAATGAGCTCTTTCGATCTAGAATGACCAACGACACTACAGAATGACACATGTCCTAAACACGATTAATTTGATTGAACAATTAGGACAACAGGTTTTGTCATAGATGGAGAGTTGAGCCAAGATTTGATCTTGCACTCACTCCTGGACTCCTTTCATAATTGTTGTGAATTTTTCATATGAACAAGCTAGATATCAGCTTCGCTGATTTGCTTAACATGTTAAAAAATGTTGAGAGTCAATTTCCAACAATGAAAGACTAAGTCTTACTGGTAGGGTCCAAAGGATCTTCTAAAAAGAAGAACGATTCTAAGAAGGTAAATAGAAAGGTAAAAACAAAGGATAATAAGAACAAAACTGATACGGATAGCAAATGAGTTTTCTTCCACTACAATAAGCCTAGACACTGAAAAGAAACTGCAAGAAGCATCTTGCAAAGGCTAACTAGAAGAAGCTTAGTCAAATTTTTGTTACAAATATAGTTGTTGTTCATGATTTATGAAGGGATTTATGACTTGGTTATCATAAATATAGATTTATGAAGGGACCAAGTAGAAGTAGAAAGCTAAACAAGAGACAAGTAATCCTATGCATAGAAATGAAGCAAAGGTTGCTGCATTAGCCATAGGAACTTATTGTTTAGAATTGCCTACGGGAAAGTCTATTAAGTCAATAAGTTGTTATTGTATTAGAGTTCTCGTTAGAAATATTATTTTCATTTTGTTGTTGGACAATAAAATTTTTGGTAATATATTTAAGAACAATTTTTGTTCTATTTATAATAATAATATTTTTATAGAACTAGAATATTACTTAATGGATTTTGTGTACTTGACTTATTTTGCAAATTGAACAAACTAGTATAAGAAAATGAGATGATCATTTAAAGAGTTAAATGTTTGTATTTGATGAAATGCAAGTATGAATTATTTGAAATGTTCAAAGAATTCAAAAGTGAAACTAATTTGAAAAGAATTAAGATTCTTTGATTAGATCGAAGAAGGAATCTTGTGCAATAAGTTTCTACATCATCTTAAATGGTTTTCTCACAATAGACGCCTCCTGAAATGCAATAATTGATTGATGTATCTGAAAGGAAAAATCGTACCTTGTTGGACATGGTGCGGTCCATAATGATTTTACCGACATTCTAGTATCCTTCTGGGGTAATGTCCTATTAATGGCTCCATATCTACGAAAAGGTAACCTCAAAATCTGGCCACAAGACTCCATAAAAGTTATGGACAAGAAGGATTCCTAATTTTAAGTATGTTAAGATAAGGGGTTGTCCAACTTATGTGAAAAGGTTTTAAAGGATAAGCTTGGGACAAGATTTGACAAGTAAAGATTTGTGGGACATCCTAAAGTAAGTTTAGAGTATATGTTCTATAATCCTACTTAGCAAAAAGTGTTTGTTGCGAAACACGCTACCTTCTAAGATAAAGGTGTTTATCATTAAAGGGGCTAGTGGGAGGATAATAGATCTTGAAGAGTTTAAGAACCACAAAACACTATAAGTCAAATAAGAGGAACCTCTAGATAGAACTATTGTACCACAACCAAATTGTAAATCTGGAATAGTACCGAAGATACGTGGCAGGTATGGATTCATCATGGATGATGATGATAAGGTACGCATCATAGAAGATGATGATCCAGTTATATACGATGAGGTAAGAGTTGTAGACACTCAGAGAAATGGATTGAAGCAAGCTTCTCAAAAATGGAAAATTCGTTTTGATAAAATAATCAAAAGAGTTTGATTTTATCAAAAACAAGAATGAACCTAGTGTGTACAAAAGGGTCAGTGGGAGCGTCGTGATATTCCTAGTAATATATGTTGATATACTATAAATAAGGAATGACATACCCATACTACAATCCGTAAAGATAAAGTTGTCTAAAAATTCCTCCATGAATAATTTGGGAAGAGTATCATAATTGGGGATACAAATCTATATAGATAGATTTAAAAGGATGCTCGGCTTAACCCAAGGAACACATATTCATTTGATGCTAAAGTTATTTAGCATGGAAAACTCCAACAGATGTCTCATGTTGATGAGCCTTGGAGTGTATCTCACTTAATAAATCTCCATAGACTTCTGTAAAAGAGAGATCACATGAGTAAATATCATATATGCAATGAAATGTACGAGACCTAATCTTGATCGGTCATATTCTGGAGAAGATCATCTGTAAGACAATGAAAAACATCTTAAAGTACTTAACTGGTACTAAGGATGTGATCATATTCATGGTGGGTCTGAATTAAAACTAGAGGGCTTAAAACACTCAAGTTTTTTTAGAATGACCAAGACAACAACAAATCCACTTTAGGGTAAGGTGTTACCTTGAACGGTGGTGCAGTGAATTGGAAAGGTTCCAAATAGCAAATAGTTGCTGGTTTAGTGATAAAGACAAATCATATATCTATAAATGAAGCTACAAGTTGATTTTTTAGATGAAAAGTTCATTACAGAACTAGGAATAGTTCCTAAGTCTCATCTTAGATCTAAACATGTGTTGTGGCACTTTCATTGGATTATAGGAATTATTAAAAGATGGAAAATCACTATAAAGATAGTGGACTCTCAAGAACAACATTACATATCCATTTACTGAAGCTTATCCAACAGCAGGATAATCGTCACTTAGAGAAGAAGGGTATGAGATACCATGACGATTGGCTTTAGTGCAAGTGGGAGATTGAAAGTAGTATGCACACAAGCAAATCATTTTTGATGATAAAGCATAAACTTTGTAACAATCTTATTCATTTATTAATAAAAAGTAGTAATTTATTAAAGGCTTTTAATTATCTACATGATGTTGCTTTATAATATATGATAAACACATAGTTTTAAGCAATGCTTGTAGAATAATGATGATGATCATTCTAATGAGATCTAAATTCTTAGAAAGCTTTAAACTAAAATAGTTCCCAATCGTTGGATTACTAAATTTGGAATTAGTGAATTCGGATAGATTAATACATACGTTGCTTGCTCATTGGATGAGGATGATTGATCTCATGATCATTTGTGTGGAGACACTAAAGCAAATATGTAGGTGCTTATTAGAGAATAAGTTCACTGAACATGGCTCGCTAAGGAATACCTAATAGAGTTTTACTTGCATGTCAATAGGAATTCCTGTAGTGATAGTACTACAAGTGATCCTTGAACTTGAGATCATCATAGTATCTTGTGTATGATGAATTATACTTTAACTTATTCCTTATGACCCTTAGGGTATATCAAAGGGTATGCTTGGGTATAATAATTTATACATGAAGATAATGTATGATCAATAAAGAATCTACCGCTTCTAGTAAAAGAAGAGAAATGTCCTATGTGATTCGATAAATGACAACCCAGTAGTCCTTGGCCAAGGCTGAATGAAATTAGAAAGGAGTTTCTAATTTATATTATTTGGAGTTGTGCATTTAAGGATCGAAATAAATATAATCAAATAAAATAATTCTTGACAGTAATTTCATGTCTTATATTTAATTGGGACATTGTATGGTGGAAGGATTGAATTGTACGGTAACTATTTACTTAAAGGTTCTTTTATGATTAATGTTAAAATTATCTGGAAGTTGTTAATCGCTAGGGAGGCTTATCGCTATTGTAGAATAAATATTATTTATTTAAATAAATTAATAGTTTAATTTATTTATTTAAATAAGATTAGAATTGTTCTAATTGATTTATTTACAACCGGTTTAATATGGAGAACCTAAAGGGTCACAACATAAAAGGAAGAATAATTATTTAAGAAGTTAATGATATAATCATAATAATAAGTTAAGTATATTTAGTTTAACTATGGTGATAGAATAAATTAAAAGCGCTTAATATTTATTATTTAATATTTTGGAAATATTAAATATAAATCGATGAAGAGGAGTCTTATTATTATTATTATTACTATTATTATTATTTAATTCCTAAAGGAGTCTAGAAATTAATTAATAAAATTAATCTAATATATTCCTAATAAGATTAGGAGACAAAGTAATTAAAAGAGTTTAATTAATTATTCCTAATAAGATTGGGAGCCTAACTAATTAAAGGAGTTTAATTAATTAAAATAAAACCTAATTCCTTAATTGTTAAGGAGGGTTGCCTACATCTATAAATAAGAGGAGTCTTATTATGGGTGAGGGTTGATGCTTTCATAATACATGAATTTCAATAATTGGGAGAGTACACCCTTTTCTATGAGAGATAAAAAAACTAGAGTTTTGCCAAATACCCATCTTCTTGAATCTTTCTTCTTCCTTGGGGGATCACATCTAGAGGCCAAACACTTGGGTGACTAACGTTGATCAAGGGAAGGAATCAAACCCGGTGGATTCAAGTTGAATGCGAAAAGGATTGGAGGTGAGCTTGTACCTGAGGAAACTCGAATCTTCAAGGGTATAATTCTTGTTCATCATCTTTTCGTTTAATTAATAATTTTGCATAAAGGATGATCCGGGTATATGGTTTGTAAGATTTTAAAACTCTGATTTTTTAAGCTTCCGCTTATTTTGTGCAGCTTATTTGACCTGCAAATTTTAAATTTTACCAAACCTTCGGATCATCCTTATGCATAATTATTAATTAATGCGAAAAGATAAAGAATAAATCATACCCATGAGGTGAGGCTTCCTCGGTGCAAGTTCACCTCAACCAATCTTACGACATGATCTACCAGATCCATTTGGTTCCTTCCTTTGATTTAATTAATTAAATTAAACCAGTTTTATCTCTAATAGAAAAGCATACTCTTTATTATACATATAAAATACGCCATTATATTAATGAACATGCTACATAAGTTTCAGCATAATATATAAATATTATATAAAGAGTAAAGTATTTATTATATGTATCATCATATTCTACCCTGATTGATTATGGACTTTATTCCAGTTCGTTCACTAGAGCCACCAAGGAAACCAAAAGGTCAAACCCTAAAAAGGCAAAGAAATAATATTTAAATATAACTTGGAATTTACGTACTTTTTTAAAGTCTGATATTATGTGAGTGTATAGAATTACATTAAGAAAAAAATTTTGGTAAGACCTAAGACGCAGACCCCATTTACCCATATTAAGCAGGTTGTGAATAAATCAATTAGAACAATTCTAATCTTATTTAAATAAATAAATTAAGCAATTAATTTATTTAAATAATATTCTGATTCTAATAAGGCGATAATCTTCCACTGTGATCAACGCATCTAAACCTTTGAGTAAATAGTTCTGAAACAATTCAATCCTTCAATTACGCATACCATATGTCCCAATTAAATATAAGAATTAGGATTCTTGTTTCGTTATTTTATTATTATTATATGTATTTGATCCCTCTTATTTTATTTAATTATATGTATTTCGATCCTTAAACGACAACTCCAAATAATCAAATTAGAAACTCCTTTCTTTATTAGGATTACCGGTTGTCATTTATAATCACATATGACATTTCTCTTCCTTTAATAAGGAGATAAATTAATTATAATGATCTCATAGTCTAAGGATCATAACTACTTCAATCCTTCCACCATATAATATCCCAATTAAATATAAGATATTCCTTAGCGAGCCCTTATTTTAATTAATTATATGTATTTCGATTCCTAAATGCACAACTTCTAATAAATACAAATTAGAAACTACTTTCTAATTTTATTTCACTTTGGCCAAGGATTCCTAGGTTGTCATTTATCGAATCAAATAGGACATTTCACTTCTTTTACTAGAAGTAGTAGATTCTTTATTGATCATACATTATCTCCATATATAACTTATTACACCCAAGCATACCGTTTGTTATACCCTTAGGGTCTTAAGGAATAAGTCAAAATGTAATTCATTATATATAAGATACTATGATGATCTCAAGTCTAAGGATCATTTCAGAGTACTATCACTACAGAATTCTATCGACAGTAAGTAAAACTCCATTAGGTATTCCTTAATGAGTCATGCTTGATAAGTGTATTTTATATACGCGATTTCATATCTAATTCATGCTTATTTCGTTGTTATATTCTTTTGATCATGAGCATTTTCACTTGTTTTATGTCATTTTATGTGTAGGTTGATGGTTGTGGCATTGAACGTGCTATTGGAGATATTTGGTGCATTTGGAACTTAATTGGAGCATATTTGGAAATAACTCGGTCATGCAAAGAAGTCATTTGGCGGAGGATAGCTCACGGGCATGCATGAACAAACACTTTACACCCCGTACGAGGCTGGGTCTTCCAAGTCAACTAGCGGGGGCAGCCAAGCCACGTGCTGCAGCGCTTTACATACACACCTTCACGGGGTGGGGGTCTACATTTATTCAAGATAGCACACAAACCCACGGAAGGCATCTATAAGATATATACCCCGTAGGAAGGGGTTGCAAAAATTTGAGGTGTCCTGTTGCAGTTATACTTTCTTTTGGACTCGAATTTTAGTTATTTGTATGGTCTTATAACTCTATTGGATAAAGATTATGGCTGGAGTGTTAGGTTGGATATATACTACTCTATCAAACACAAAAGAGAAGGGATTTAAGGAGATTACAGAGATCAAAGTCAGCTTGTGAAGAGTAAAAGTGGAGGAGTATTTCGAAGAGTTTTTCAAGACGATTGCAATTTTAGTCTACGTAAAGGGTGTTTTCTAATATTCTTTGTGTTAGATTATTATTTGTAATTGAAAGAATGTTTTCTATGATTTATTCAGTGTTTATTTCATTTATTATGAACTAATTCATTTTTTAGGCTTGTGATGGATCCTTAAGTGAATCGATGGTTTTGTAAGCTTTGATTCCCAATTTAATAAGTTATCTCCAGTTTATCTATATTAATTTATGCTTGAATCTATGAATTGCCTGATCAACAATTCTTTGTGGAGTTGGGTGGAATCGAGAGAGATATTCAATTCTAGACTAGTAGTTAGTATAAAGATGTGTTCGTGGATTTTATTAGTAGCTTAAACTTGATGAGTGTTAAGGTAGAGATATGCTTGACACCGCATGTAATCGGATAGAGAACTTATTCTTCAACCTTCTTTAATTGTAATTCACATAGAGATATAGTGGGTTAGTTGATTAAGGTGTTTAACGGATTTCTATCTTAATTGTGGATTGAAGTTAATATGGTATTAGTGCATCGAGAGGTGGTTAGTACTTCGTTCGTGTTCTTGATTAATAAACTGAGATAGTGCGTTAAATTGGGATAAAAGTGTTAAAATCAAAGTGAAGCTTAAGGTGAAATCATAAGTTTAATTCTCCATCAATTGTTTGAAAATTCAGATTTTGGTATTCGTGATTGTTTTATGTTAATTTAATTATTCTAAATTTTAGTTTTGGTTTTGTTAATTTTAATCGTTGAATTTGATTTGTTTAATAAAATTAGGGTTAATAGAAGATTGGTAATTGTGAGTTAAGGTATTTGCTAATTTATCTCTGTGGGAACGATACTCTACTCATCACTCTATTACTTGTTGACCACGTATACTTGCGTGTTTGTGTATATAGATTTTACCCAACAAGTTTTTGGCTCTGGCCGGGGATAACATTAGTATAATTCTTAATACTTTTACAATATCGCTTTAATTAATCCAGCTTTTACTTAGACGTTTTTATTTTTGTTTTGTGCTTCTTATTTCAGGTGTTGGACATAGTTTATGCAAACTCGGTCTAAAAATCCAAACTTGCTGCCTTTTGACGACGACATCGAGAGAAGGTTTCAGAGGTTGAGTAAGTGGATTAAAGAAACGAGGCAAGAATTCGAAACACCCGAAAAGGAAGAGGAAATAGTGATGGCGGCCGAAGATAGGAAAGCGTTAAGGGACTTCACAATACCCAAAGTAACGGAACTGCATTCAAGTATAACGAGACCAGCAATAGCAGCAAACACTTTTGAAATTAAGCCTGGGATGATACAAATGAATCAAAATTTAGTTCAGTTTGGGGGATTGACAAACGATGATCCGAAAGAGCACTTAGTCAGTTTTCTGGAAATGTGCGATACTTTTAGGTTTAATGGAGTTTTAGATGAGGCGGTGAGACTTCGATTGTTCCCATTCTCTTTACGGGACAAGGCGAAGAGTTGGTTGCATTCCTTACCATCTGGTTCAATAACAACGTGGGAGGATTTAGCTCAGAAATTCCTTGCAAAATTCTTTCCACCAGCGAAAACTGCGAAGATGAGGAATGAGATTACAATGTTTGAACAGCATCATGGGGAGTCGTTATACGAGGCATGGGAGAGATACAAAGAACTACTCAGAAAATGTCCACATCATGGATTGCCCAAATGGCTACAAATGAACACCTTCTACAACGGACTACATGGGAATCTTAGGACAAGTATCGATGCAGCATCGGGCGGAGCGTTTATGGCTAAGAGTTATGAAGAAGCCTACGAATTGATTGAAACCATGGCTGCTAATAACTACCAGTGGCCCACATCGAGAATGACACAGGCAAAGGTGGCTGGGGTATTAGAAGTCAATAATATGACAACAATACAAGCACAGATGGCTGCAATGTCAAAGAAGTTGGAGCAAGTGGTAGCAGTACAAACACAAAGAAGCACAAAGAAGCAATCGCAAGTAGCAATAGTATGTGAGTTGTGTGCAGGAGAACACCCAATGGAGCAATGTGCAATTAACCTCGCATCTGCAAAGGTTCATTGGCAATTACAATGTAATTCCTCAAAACACATATCGTAACACATATAACCAAGGAAATTGGAACCATCCAAATTTTTCATGGAGCAACAACCAATGAATCAAGCTTCACGACAATCATATCCTCCGTGTTTCCGAAATCAACAACAACCGCCTCAATATCAAGTTTTGGAGGATAAGTTAGATAAATTCATGGCTACTACCCAACAAGGCGATTAAGAATCTAGAAATTGTGGGTCGAGAGCAAGGGAATCGAATAGTAGACCACAAGGAACACCGCCAAGTGACACCGAGAAAAATCCTAAGGGTAATCACGAAAAAGGTCAAGTCATTATGTTGAGAAGTGGAAAACAAATTTGGGGTCAAGAGCCAAAAATTTCAGTTACAAAGGAAAGTGCAACAGAGGCAGAAAATACAGGGGGTGAGATAAAGCAAGGAAACGAGAACCAAACGGATAAAATCAACCCAGTGAACAAACCAGTTGTTTATCCTCCCCCACCATTCCAGCAAAGAGTTCAAAAACAAAAGTTAGATAAGAAATTTTCAAAATTTTTGGAAGTTTTCAAGAAACTTCAAATTAACATACCATTTGCAGAAGCCCTAGAACAAATGCCTAGTTACGCAAAATTTATGAAAGGGATTCTATCAAGGAAAAAGAAATAGGAATATTTTGAAACTGTGGCATTAACAGAGGAGTGCAGTACCGTACTACAGCAGAAATTACCACCAAAACTCAAGGACCCGGGGAGCTTTACGATTCCATGCACAATCGGTGAGAGGCATTTCAGTAAGTGTCTATGTGATTTGGGGGCAAATGTAAACCTTATACCGTTATCAGTGTACTTAGAATTAGGTTTGCCCGATCCAAGGCCTACGAACATCTCCTTACAGTTGGCGGATAGGTCAGTCACATATCCGAGAGGCATAGTAGAGGACATCTTAGTGAAAGTGGATAAATTTATATTCCCCGCGGACTTCATCATTCTGGATTTTGAGGAGGACAAGAATATACCAATTATCTTAGGGAGACCATTTTTGGCTACAGGAAGAACTCTTATAGATGTTCAAAAGGGAGAACTCACGATGAGGGTTCAAGATCAAGAAGTGAAATTCAATGTGTTTAAGGCCATGAAATTCCTTAAGGATGAGGAAAAATGTTTTCGAATGGATCTAATTGAGCAAATCATTAGTGAGGATATGAGCAAAAGTTTGGTGAATGATCCTTTAGAAACAACATTAGTGGGAGATGAAGAGATCGACGATCCGAAATTGGTGGATTACCTTCAATTGCTAGACTCATTGCCACGAGTACCAAGATTTAGAACCCCATTTGAACCATTGCACACGGAGGAGGTAATTACAAAAAAGTTGAAACCATCATTGGAAGAGCCACCAAAACTGGAACTTAAGCCACTTCCTAAGCACCTCAGGTATGCCTATTTAGGCAATTTAAATTCTTTACCTGTTATTATTTTAGCTGCACTTAACGAATTACAGGAAGAAAAGTTGCTGAGGGTGCTTAGGGAACACAAATCAGCCATTGGATGGACAATTACCGACATAAAGGGAATCAACCCTTCATTTTGTATGCACAAAATATTGATGGAAGATGAGGCAAAGCCAACATTAGAACAACAGAGGAGACTCAATCCGATTATGAAGGAGGTGGTAAAGAAGGAAGTTCTAAAATGGTTAGATGCCGGCATCATCTATCCGATATCCGACAGTAAATGGGTTAGTCCACCCGGTGTGTACCAAAAAAGGAGGAATGATTTGCAGTGCAGAATGAAGACAATGAGTTAATCCCAACCGAACGATGGACGGGTCAAGGGTTTGTATGGATTACGTAAAAATTGAACAAGGCAACCCGAAAAAGACCATTTCCCAACGCCTTTATTGACCAAATGTTAGATAGATTAATGACACATCGTGACATCTTGTTTGTTGGATGGGTACTCAGGATACAACCAAATAGTCATTGCTCTAGAGGACCAAGAAAAGACCACATTCACGTGCCCTTACGGCACATTTGCATTAAGGAGGATGTCATTTGGGTTATGCAATGCACCAACGACTTTCCAACGGTGTATGATGGCAATTTTTTCTGATTTGGTGGAGAAAAATGTTGAGGTCTTCATGGATGACTTTTCAGTATATGGGGATAGCTTTGATAATTATTTGAAGAATCTGGTAATGGTGCTGCAAAGATGCGAGGAAACGAATCTCGTTCTGAACTGGGAAAAATGCCACTTAATGGTTGAAGAGGGCATAATTTTGGGCCATAAGGTATCAGCTCAAGGATCGAAAGTTGACAAGGCAAAGCTGGAAACATTTGAAAAATTGCCTCCACCAACCTCAGTGAAGGGTATTAGGAGTTTCTTGGGACACGCCGGGTTCTACAGGAGGTTTATAAAGGACTTCTCAAAAATTGCGAAACCTCTATGCAGTCTGTTAGAGAAAGATGCGACATTCAGTTTTGATGAAGATTGTAAGACAACGTTTGAGTTATTAAAAAGGAAATTGACTACAGCCCCAGTTATAGTTGCACCGGATAGGAGCATGCCATTCGAGCTTATGTGTGATGCAAGCGACTTCGCGATTGGAGCTGTTTTGGGTCAGCGAAGAGACAAGGTGTTTCACGCTATATACTACGCAAGCAAAACACTTACAGAAACTCAATTTAACTATACAACCACAGAGAAGGAGTTGCTTGCCGTGGTATATGCGTTTGACAAATTTCGTGCCTATTTAATCGGAACTAAGGTGATAGTCTATACTGACCATGCTGCAATTCGGTACTTGATAGTGAAAAAGGATGCTAAACCACGCCTTATCAAGTGGATTCTCCTACTGTAAGAATTTGATTTAGAAATAAAGGATAAGAAGGGGACAGAGAACCAAGTAGCTGATCACTTGTCCAGGCGAAAACCACAGTAAAGAAAAAGATGACAAATGTGAAATCAATGAGTCATTCCTGGATGAGCAGCTATTTGAGATTTCAGCAGAGATTCTGTAGTATACCGACTATGAAAATTTCGTTGTGAGCAACATTCTACCACCTGACCTCACAAGGCAACAGAAAAAGAAATTTTTGCACGATGTTAAATGGTACATGTGGGATGATCCATACTTATTTAAGCAGTGCGCCGACAAGGTGATTCGACGTTGCATCCCAAACAACAAAGTGAAGAATATTCTGCATAAGTGCCACTCATCGGCATACGGTGGGCATTATGGAAGCGAGAGAACAGCAGCAAAGGTGCTACAATGCAGTTTCTATTGGCCCACATTATTCAAAGACGACCACCAATTCGTCAAACAATGTGATAGGTGTCAAAGAGTGGGAAACATATCGAAACATAATGAGATGCCCTTACAAACGATTCTAGAAGTGGAACTTTTTGATGTATGGGGTATCGATTTCATGGCACCATTTCCATCGTCCATGAATAATCAATACATTCTCCTCGCAGTGGACTAAGTATTAAAATGGGTCGAAGCCGCAGCTCTACCAACAAACGATGCCAGAGTGGTCCTCAAATTTCTGCAAAAGAACATATTCACGAGGTTTGGCACACCAAGAGCAATTATAAGTGACAAAGGTAGTCACTTCTGCAATAAACCGTTTATTGCTCTTTTGGCCAAATATGGAGTGAACCACAAGGTAGCCACAACATATCACCCGCAAACAAGTGGACAAGCTGAGGTATCGAACAAAGAAGTTAAAAAGATATTAGAGAAAGTGGTGAACCCGAGTCGGAAAGATTGGTCACTTAGATTGGATGACGCTCTATGGGCCTACCGAACTGCATACAAAACTCCAATTGGGATGTCACCATATCAATTGTTGTACGGGAAAGCATGTCATTTACCGGTGGAACTACAGCACAAGGCATATTGGGCAGTGAAAAAGCTAAATTTTGATCAAAAGGCTGTAGGAGAAAAGAGACTAATTCAGTTGAATGAACTAGATGAGTTTCGCCTTCAGGCCTATGAGAATGCCAAGATATGCAAGGAAAAAGTCAAACGATGGCACGATCTGAAAATTCTGCGTCGAACATTCGAGCCAGGCCAATCAGTCCTATTATTTAACTCAAGGCTGCGTTTGTTCCCCGAAAAGCTCAAATCACGATGGTCGGGACCATTCACAGTCAAACAAGTTTTCCGCCATGGGGCAGTTGAAATTTACAGTCGTAACCCTCTCGAAATGTTCAAAGTCAACGGACACCGGCTGAAGCATTACTGGGGTGGAGAAACCAACACCGACGTGATCGCCATCACGTTAGTAGACACAACTTAAACAGGAAGTAGTCAGGCTGAATGACTTAAAATCAAGCGCTCATTGGGAGGCAACCCAACTTTCAGTTTATTATCGTATTTTTCATTCGCATTTGTTTAATCATAGTTTTAGTAACTCACTAGATAGAAGAATAAAATAAAATTCTCATGATACTCCACACAACATACCATACATCCAATACTAACTAAAGTCATGTTTCATACCATGCAGGCTGGGAAACAAAAGCATCATTGGAGTACAAAAGCAGCAAAACAAGGAATAGACAAGGGACTAGCCCGCTGAGGTGGGCATCTCTAGTACAACACACCCCGCCAAGGCGGGGGTCCTTCACACCAAATGACAAGGAGCAAGCCCGCCGGGGTGGGCCTTTGTAACACAGTACCCCCACCGGGGCGGGGGTTTGGACCAACAACTAATAGGGGCAATGCCCACCGAGGTGGGCGATTCTAGCATAATACCCCCCGCCGGGGCGGGGGTCCTAGCAGATGAAGGGACTTGGCAGTTTGTTATTCTTCTATCATACCTAATAACCCCCACTCTTTCATTAACCATCTCAGCTTAGATCATTAGGTTCTATACCAAAAGAAGTTTGGTTTGGAATTAACTTCAAAGGAATTCTAGGTCTTTAGAACGCTCATCAACCATGTACTGGTTGAATCAAATAGGGACCAATAACTTTCAAGAGTTTGATTACAATATCTTCACGAATAAGGTATATTGATGAATCAATAAGAGATAGAGTATTAACGGTTTCTAAATTGAACAAGTGTTAATCATCGACTATATGCTTTCAAATTGTGTGGGTACATAAACAAACCAAAGGAAGTTTGGTTTGGATTGACTTCAAGGGTAATTTAGAGTTTAGAACATTCATCAACTAAGGATTAGTTGAATTAATAAAGGATTACTAGTCAACTAAGAGTTTAGTACTGCAATGTAAAACTGTACAATGACATTGGTGATCAGAGATTGAATAATAGTTATTCGTAGCTGAACAAATATTTTGCAACAAGATCAAGCTTTCAACAATAGTACAGATTTTGAATAAACAAAATAAACTCGTTCATAATGAAGGAGTAAAGATTAATTAACTAACTCAATGAAATGTATAGTTTAGGAACTTGCTCAACAATATTTTAGATTTAAAGAATATGCATAACAATAACAAGTTAGGAACAAGAACTTGCATAATGAAAGATTAAAGTTAGAGAACTTGCTCAATTGAATAATAACTTCAAGAAACTTGCATAACGTAAAAGTAAGGTTAGGAAACTTGCGTAACAATAATAACTTAATTGCTCAATAAGAGATTAGAGATAGAGAATTTGCATAAGTATAACATGAAAGCGAAAAGTAAACCTTACTGAATAATAAAGTAGCAAAGGTTATGGAACTTACCTCTTGCGTAAGCTATAAAATTACAATTCACGTACTCCAATATCCTACACATACCATTAGGATTATCACATCAATTACCTACATACACATTATCATCATAGATTTAATTCTCATCTTAGTTAAGTTATAACCTTTAGATTAAGGTTTAACCATATTAATCAACCACATAACACGAATTTGAAAACTCAGTAACATATAACGTAGTACTTTTAGCATCCAAATCACATTCTCAACTCTTACAACATTGAGTTTCAATCTAATATAACTTATTAATCAATACAATATTTCTTCTTAGTTAAACTCGAAGTTCATTCAAGTGTTTAAGTCTTCCTATGACTCCTTATTGGTTTTATATTAATCACATTCCGTATCTTATAATATTCATTTCATTTTAATTAAAACACTTTTTAAGTTCATTAACACTTGTTACGGCGTTTCGACGTTCATTCGTCGCACGCCCAATTTGTCTCGCTTGCGTACGCTTAGTATGCTTATACAAATTATCTAATTCATCATGTATTAATGTTAAGCATCATTATATTAACTAATATTCATGTTTTATAACTTAGAACAACATCTTTTTTCGTCCGAAGAACTACACTTGCTTACGTGCATGCCCGACGCCCTCCGATTGCCTCTGAATACACACTAGTCTTAAAGATGGCCAGTTTGACTCTAATAATGACATTAAATTGAAAAATTTAAAGAAAAAAAGTTGTAGGTCTACTCGTCCTAGTTTTGGATCATCTTGAATCGCATCAATCGGAGTTCGTATGAAAAAGTTATGCCCATTTTAGTAAAAACATGTCTGGTTAGATTTTCTCAACATATGTAAGTCAGACTACCCCCCCCCCCCCACCGGGGTGGGGTTTTTGCACTATAATAGCCCGTCGGGGCGGGGGTACCTTCTGCAGTTCACGAACGAACACTGCAGAAAGCCAAATTAGGCTTAAAAGCTCATTTCTAACAACCATTCCAACTTACCCAAGTTGTAATAGGTTTACAGAAATATAAACTAATGTTTCTAACATGTTTCTAACCATATAAACAACATAAACATCAAAATTACAACCTCTAAATTCTCTATTTTTACTATTTCTTCACTTTTTGACATTCTTAGCGAAATTAATCACAGTGAATTCGTTTTCCAACCAAATCAGTCCGTTTAAATCATATTATTTATTTTCTTTTCTTCATGTATTTGCTTAATTAACAAACAATTTTTAATTTAACACATGAATTGAACATCAATTTTAGTTCTAAAATAAGCCATATCATATATATACCGCTGTAATTCAAGTTCTTCAATTCTAAACATGTTTCTACGAATTTGATTACTCTACTTCATGAATGAATGACATAAAACAGTTTATAATCCTCTATTAATACATAAAACACCATATTTTCAATAATCATTGTAAGACCCCAACTTATTATAAATAAAATTAAATTTCCTATATTCATTAGCTTGAAATAATAAGGAATTAATTTGATATAATGCTTTGGTTATGGGTGAAATGTACAAATTTTGCAAAATAAGCAAGTGGTTATAAAATATTCATTGTTGTCGGGGAATATTCGTTTGGTGGTGGAATATTCTTTTTGTCGGGGAATATCCAAATGCAATGATAGCGATCATTTAGGGGCCCCATAATGTAATAATTGTTGGATGAAGAAAATGACAAATTTTAGTTTTATAAATAACGGCGTAATTATTCTGAATTAACAACTTTTGGATTACCCGGTGGTTAAAAAAGCGATGTCTGGCGTGGTTGCACATGATGCACAAAGATATTACTTTCGATATTTTTGAATTATTGATTCTTACGTCGAAGGCACTTTTCAATAATTATTACAGATAATTAATGTTCAATATTTTATTTTATTGATTCAATAATTGAAAGCGTTGATATTTTATATTATTGTTGTTTCATAATTGTCATTTTGCAATATTTCCATTATCGGATCAATAATTCATATTATTTGAATAATATTATTAGATAACATTATTGGCAATGTTTAGAAAGTTCTGCCAAGGAGAGGTTTGGTCACCTAATTGCGCGCCAGTAAGGAGATATCCTTATCGGAAAGCTCCCTCTTTCCTGGGAACGGCCTGATTGTCATTATTGTGATTCTATAATATTATTTGTGAATAATTATTTATTGATTTATATGATAAGGAAATATTTATTTGATGTGGATATAAATGATGGATTTATTTATTTTATGTGGTTATAAATGAAGAAAACTAGTCCAAATGACTCATAATCCAAAAAATCAGTGTTCTTGAGATATATTGCGTGAGTTATAATTTTTAATTCGACCGTTGGATCGTTGTGATTTTTGGATATGTTATACATATATAAGTTGAGTATATGTCCACAAATTTTGAACCGTTAAAAATGAACGTATGATTTGTTATGAATTTTAAGAGGTGGCTTGTTCAGAAATTGTAGAAGTTTCTGAATTTATCATTTTGGTGGAAAATTCTAGAATGAGTGGGCCCCACCTATGGTTGATGAAGAAATGTGCTGAAATTTTATTTTAAAAGTAGTAGGTGGGAATAGTAGCAGGTAAAGCCATCAGGTAGCAGGTCAAGTCTGCTTCGGCGTTCTAATATTTTCCTATAAATAGGGTGCTTAGTTAGAATTGAAAATCACATCAGAAACAAGTTTTCTTTCTCTCTATATTATCGAGCGTATTTCTATAAGTATCTAGATACTTTGAGAGTTATTATTCAGTGCAAGTTTCCTTAAGCATCATATCCGATATTCTATTCAGACATATTGTTCTTTTGAGGTAAGGGATGTTATTTTTTTTCGTAATGATGTTATTCTTTCAATATCATTATACCAAATTATTAATATGGATTTTATTGTGGAATTTCTACCTTTTTGTGTCGGGATTACTATTCACGTATACGACATTATTCACGTATACGGCAGTATGCACGAATACGACACTATTCACCGAAAAATAAAAAGTTTCCTTTTTGTCCAAGATGTCTTTTATGGTTACTATCTTTGATTGTATCCATGTTTTGATCTTTATTTTTGAATTCTACTTCACAATTGGTTATTATGGAGTATTATTGAATTTGGATAAACCGAAATACGAATCCCTAATATTTGTCCTTCTGTCTCACTAGATTCGTTCTCTAAAATGTTTTTCATCATCCTTGGTCCTTAATGGTGATACTTGATGAATATCTTTGGCCTTTAGTGCAAAGATGAATGATTACCTGATGAATATCATTGGCCTAAAGTGCAAAGATGAACATGTGTTGAGATGAACATGACCAACTGGTGATAGAAATGAATATCTTTGGCCCGTAGTGCAAAGATGGATATTTGATTCATGATGTATATTGATTGATGTTACAGGGATAAAATATTGATGATGGACTTTTATATTCATAGATGATAGTAGATTTCATTCTCTACTAAACTCTTCTAATGAATTGTTATTTTCGTTGCGAATATTGATCTAAAACTTGTTGTCCATTATATTTTATCGATTTTCCACCTGAAGAAGCTAACGATAATTTATTGTTCATTATCTTAGTCATAATATTCTTTCTTTGGGCTAGTTGAGCTCACCCTTTTCCTTTTGTTCCATTTTCTTCTCGAGGCGAGAGAATATAGCGAGGAGTAGTCGGGGTGTGGAGTGATGGTCCATGAGAAGTTGTTTTAGTAGTCCTCACTATTTTTGTAAAATAGTATATCAATAATTGTAATGAGGACTTATTTGAGTGTGGATATTGTCTAGAGGACAATATATGTATTTAAACTCACAGTATTTGTGTTGTTGTATTTTGCACGACAATTGTATTAATGATGTTGTAGTTGTTTTTGTACCATGTATTTGGCGACTCAAAATGGGTGATGTATACCAAGTTTTGGGGGCGTCACAGTTGGTATTAGAGCTTAGGGATATGGCCTCTGGCGGAGATTGGTAAATAAAACTAGGAGAGGAGAGATGAGTAAATCCTTCGCTAGTGTGTCCTACCTAAGCTTATTTGTTGGTCGGTCATAATATAGGGATATTATGTGATATGTTAACTTGTTTAATTAATCCCTATTTTAGGGCAGTTTTTAAGAATGGCAGCTGAGAACGTTAACAATGGAGTGTATGAGACTGTGGAACAACCATCAATCACCAACCAAGAGAACGTGCAACAGGAAGACAATATTCCTCTTGTAAACAACACTATGGAGCAAACGATGAATGATGGAATGTTTAGAAGCTTTTTGCAGTTCATGTAAAATTGGACGAGGGAGACTTGTGTACAAAATACGGGTGGAAATGATAGCAACGCACGGTTCATCATAGCCAAGCAGTTCAAGGAGTTGGGACCACCAGACTTCTAGGGAAAGCTAAATCCGATTAAGGCGGAAACGTGGGTAAAGCAAATTACCAAGATATTCGATGTCTTGGGATGCACAGAGGAACAGAAGGTTCCATTCGCCACCTTTATGTTCCGTGGTGAGGCAGATTATTGGTGGGAATCATGAATGCGTACCAACCGACCCCTTTTCACATGTCTTTGGAAAGATTTCAGAAATTGTTCAATGACAAGTACTTTCCTGAAAGTATTCACCATATGAAGGAGGTAGAGTTTATTATACTGGAACAGAACAACATGACGGTATCCTAGTACGGGGCGAAGTTCGCGGAGTTATCCAGGTTTGCACCTCATTTGGTAGAGAATGAGGAACGTATGACGTGGATAATTCTGAGAGGTCTAAAACCCGAAATTTGTCAATACCTTATCTATCATAAATTTTCTATGTATTCACATGTTGTCAACAGGGCTCAATTATTAATGCGAGATAATGAGTATGTTCAACCGAGGGACCACAACCAGGGTCATACCAGTGACAGCAGTCATCGGAGCGATGATAACCAGCGAGGAGGGAAAAATACGGACAAAAGCGGTAACCACTCTGGTGGTCATCGTGGCCATGATAATAGGAGAGGTGAGTCAAATGGAAATTTCAAAAAGAGGAGATTCAACAATGACGGGAAGACATCAGCAGCAGCATCACCAACAACAAATTTTAGGGGAGGAGAACGACCACCAGTTAGATGCTACAAATGCGGAGAGGAGGGACACATAAGTCCAAACTATTTACAGCCTTCCAAGGTGTGTTTCAATTGTGGAAAAGATATATCATATAGCTTGATTTTTGTCCAAATCGAAGTCAATCAAGCAAGACACGGCAAAGTCGACAGAATCTGGACAAAATAAAGTTGGTTAGTTCAGGAGGCGTTTGTCGTGATTGGCCAAAATGCGAGAAACCCGAAACGAGGTGATCACGGGTAAGCTAATCTTGAACTCTTGCGAAGTTTATACCTTACTAGATATCTGGGTCTACCCATTCTTTTTCTCTCTCTTGTTGTGCTCAACGTTTAAACTTGACTCGGAGAAATTAGACTTTGATTTATCTATGGAGACTCCGTTAGGAGAAACCTTTATCACATCCACTGTTTATAAATCTTGCTTGATCCAAGTTGGCACAATCACATTACTTGTTGATCTTATCTCTTTAAAGATACTTGCATTTGATGTGATTTTAGGGATTAATTGGTTAACTACTCATCATGCCAAAATTGATTATTTTAGTAAGGTTGTTAGTTTTCATATTCCTAACCAACCTGTCATACGAATTCAAATAACTAAACCACTAAAATCAGTCACTGTCATATCAAGCCATAAAGTTATTTATTTATTGAAAAATGGATGTCAAGCTTTCTTAGCACATATTATGGACTTGAACAAAAACACGTCAGATTTGAATAATATTTCTGTTGTTAGTGAATTTTCTAACGTATTTCTTGAAGAACTTCCTTGTCTACCCCTAGAACGTGAAGTTGAATTCTTTATTGATCTTGAATTGGGTACAAAGCCCATTTCTAAAACCCCATATCGAATGGCTCCTATTGAACTTCAGGAGTTAAAAGTCCAACTACAGGAATTGTTAGACATCAGTTTCATTCCACCTAGTATATCTCCTTGGGGTGCTCCTGTTTTATTTGTAAAGAAGAAAGAAGGGAGTATGCGACTTTGTATTGACTATCGGGAATTAAACCATGTTACCATCAAGAATAGGTATCCCCTACCTCCCATTGATGACCTGTTTGACCAGTTCCAAGGAGCACAATTCTTTTCAAAGATCGATCTTAGATTACGGATATCATCAATTGAAGATTAAAATGAGGATATTCTCAAGACGCCTTGAGAACTTCGATGACGTGCATTATGAATTCTTAGTCATGTCTTTTGTATTGACTAATGCTCCTGCTGCTTTTATGGATATGATGAACCGTGTATTCAAGGAATATTTGGATCAGTTCATTGTTATCTTTATTGATGACATCCTCATCTATTCCAAAAGCTGTGAAGATCATGAGAACCATTTGAAGCTGGTACTTTAAAGACTTTGTGACAACAAGCTATATGCCAAGCTGAAGAAATACGAGTTCTAGCTTGAGGAAGTAACATTCCTTGGGCACGTGGTGTCAAAGCATGGAGTATCTGTTGACCCGACGAAGATTGAAGCAATACAAAGTTGGGAGCAACCGAAGTCGGTGACCGAAGTGCGTAGCTTTTTGGGCTTAGCTGGTTATTATCGGAGATTCGTGAAAGGACTTTCTCGAATTGCTACTCCGTTAACTCAGCTAACTCGGAAAGATACAAAATTCGTATGGAGCGACGAATGCGATAAGAGTTTCCAAGAGCTCAAGAGGAGACTCATTTCAGTGCCTGTTCTAACAATACCATCTGGTTCGGATGGATTTGTTATCTACAGCGATGCTTCAGGCAAAGGGTTAGGATGTGTTTTCATGCAACATGGGAAAGTCATAGCCTATGCCTCGCGACAACTCAAAGAATATGAGAGAAATTATCCTACTCATGATGCGGGTTAGCGTGATCGTTTTTGCGTTGAAAATCTGGAGACACTATCTGTATGGGGAGAAAGTGGAGATTTATATGGATCATAAAAGCCTCAAATATTTCTTCACCCAAAAAGAACTCAACATCATGCGGCAACGATGTTGGCTAGAGCTATTGAAGGATTACGACCATAGCATTCAATATCATCCTGGAAAAGTAAACGTTGTAGCTGACGCATTGAGTAGAAGATCGTATGCGGGTACGAGTGCGATGTTGTTAACACAAAGACCCATTTTTTATGACTTACAAAGGTTGGAGATAGAGTTAAAGACTCCAGGGACCCACGTGATGATGGAAAATATTCGAGTAGAACCGACTTTAATTGATAGACTTTAATTGATAATGTTAAAGCTGCTCAAACTACAGACATGGAGCTGATGTGTATGAAGAAGAAAGTGCAAGAAGGTGCTATTCCGGAAGCAAGAATCGATGAAGAAGGAATACTTCGAGTCAACTCCAGACTTTGCGTTCCTAACGATTTTGACTTGAAGCATAGAATCATGATGGAGGCACACAACACACCATTTGCAATCCATCCTGGGAGTACCAAAATGTATCACGATCTTTGACATACATTTTGGTGGAGCAATATGAAGAAAGAGATCGCGGAGTTTATCTTGAGTTGTTTAACTTGTCAACGTGTAAAGGCGGAGCATCAAGTGCCAAAGGGTCCATTGCAACCACTTGAGATCCCGAAATGGAAGTGGGAACACATTACCATGGATTTCGTTACGGGTCTTCCCAAAGTTTCTCAAAGCATAGATGTGATTTGGGTTATTGTTGATAGATTAACCAAGTCTGCTCATTTCTTGCCTATACATGAGACTTATTCTCTTGAACATCTTGCTCATATGTACGTAAATAAGATTGTGAGATTGCATGGCATGCCAGTATCCATAGTTTTGGATCGTGACCCAAGATTCACTTCACGATTTTGGGTTAGCTTGCAGAAAGCTATGGGCACGGATTTACAATTCAGTTCAGCATACCATCCTCAAACGGACGGGCAATCAGAGAGGACTATTCAAACTCTTGAAGATCTATTAAGACTCTGTGTCCTAGATTTCAAAGGAAGTTGGGATAAGTACTTGCCACTGGTGGAATTCTCCTACAACAATAGTTATCAAGTAAGTATAGGCATGGCTCCATTCGAGGCGTTGTATGGACAAAAGTGTCGTTCTCCAGTATGCTGGGACGAGGTAGGAGAAGCAACGTTGTTGGGACCAGAATTGGTACGTATGACTACAGAAAAGATCCAAACGATTCGATAACGTATACAAACGGCACAGGATCGACAATAGAGTTATACGGATCTTCATCGAAAAGGACGTGGAATTTAATATTGGGGATCATGTACTGTTATGATTGCCCCATGGAAGGGAGTTACAAGATTCGAGAAGAGAGGAAAGCTCAATCCACGATTTGTTGGTCCATTTGAGATTCTTGACCGATTAGGAAATGTGGCCTATAGACTCGCATTACCTCCAAGCATGTCTCGTGTTCATAATGTTTTTCATATATCTATGCTTTATTGTGAAAGACCCAAACCACATTATTGCATTAGAACCAGACGAGATAGCCGAAGATTTAACGTACTAGGAGGTACCTGTCAAGATATTGGATAGGAAAGAGCATGTCCTACGAACAAAGGTTATACCACAAGTCAAGGTTTTGTGGAAGAACCATACTATTGAAGAAATGACCTGGGAGTTGGAATCGGAAATGAAAATAAGGTACCCTCACCATTTCGAAACACCAGGTACGTACGTCAATTTCGAGGACGAAATTTCATGAGGGGAGGTTGTAAGACCCCAACTTATTATAAATAAAATTAAATTTCCTATATTCATTATCTTGAAATAATAAGGAATTAATTTGATATAATGCTTTGGTTATGGGTGAAATGTGCAAATTTTGCAAAATAAACAAGTGGTTATAAAATATTCATTGTTATCGGGGAATATTCATTTGGTCGTGGAATATTCTTTTGTCGGGAATATCCGTACGACGATGCAGTTATTTGTGGGCCCCATAACAGAATAACTGTCGGATGAAGAAAACTATAAATTTGAGTTTTTATAAATGACGTCGTAATTGTTACTATTAACACTGTTGGATTACACATTGGTTAAAATACGATGTCTGGCGTGGTTGCACAAATGGCACCAGGTATTACACATATTTTTGAATTATTGATTCTTACATAAGAAGGCACTACTCAATAATTGTTAAAGTAATTCTTTATTCATATTTTATTTTATTGATTCAATAATTGCTTTGCGTTGATATTTTATATTATTATTGTTTCAATAATTGTCATTGCATAGTATTTCCATTATCAGATCAATAATTCATATTATTTGAATAATATTATTAGATAAAGATTATTGGCAATGCCTAGAAAGTTACGCCAAGGAGAGGTTTGGTCACCTAATTGCTTGCCTTGATAAGGAGAAATCCTTATCGAAAAGCCCCTCTTTTTACGGGAACAGACTGGTTGTCATTATTGTGATTCTGAAATATTATTTGTGAATAATTATTTATTGATTTATATGATAAGGATATATTTATTTGATGTGGATATAAATGATGGATTTATTTATTTTATGTGGTTATAAATGAAGGAAACTGGTCCGAAGGACTCATAATCCGAAAAATCAGTGTTCTTGAGATATATTTAAGTGAGTTATAATTTTTAATTAAATAGTTGGATCGTTGTGATTTTTGGATATGTTATACATATATAAGTTGAGTATATGTACACAAATTTTGAGCCGTTAAAATGAACGTATGATTTGTTATGAATTTTAAGAGGTAACTAGTTCGAAAAATTGTTGAAGTTTCTAAAATTTATCATTTTGGTGGAAAATTCTAGAATGGTGGGCCCCACCTATGGTTGGTGAAGAAATGTCTTTGAAATTTTATTTCAAAAGTGGTGGGTGGGAATAGTAGCGAGTAAAGCCATCGGTTTTATTCTTGGTCGAGTCTTTTTTGATTCTTCTATTTTCTTATAAATAGGGTGCTTAGTTAGAATTGACAATCACACCAGAAACAAGTTTTCTTTCTCTCTATATTATCGAGCGTATTTCTGTGAGTATCTAGATACTTTGAGAGTTATTATTTAGTGCAAGTTTCCTTCAACATCATATCCGATATTCCATTCAGACATACTGTTCTTTTGAGGTAAGAGATGTTATTTTTTTTCGTAATGATGTTATTCTTTCAATATCATTATACTGAAATATTAATATAGATTTTATTGTAGAATTTCTACCTTTTTGTGTCGAGATAACTATTCACGTATACGACACTATTCACGTATACGACACTATTCACCGAAAAATAAAAATTTTCCTTTTTGTCCAAGATGTCTTTTATGGTTACTATCTTTGATTGTATCCATGTTTTGATCTTTATTTTTGAATTCTACTTCACAATTGGTTATTATGGAGTATTATTGAATTTGGATCAACCGAAATACGAATCCCTAATATTTGTCCTTCTGTCTCACTGGATTCGTTCTCTAAAATGTTTTTCATCATCCTCGGTCCTTAATGGTGATACTTAATGAATATCTTTGGCCTTTAGTACAAAGATGAATGATTACCTGATGAATATCTTTGGCCTATAGTGCAAAGATGAACAGGTGTTGAGATGAACATGACCAACTGGTGATAGAAATGAATATCTTTGGCCCGTAGTGCAAAGATGGATATTTGATTCAAGATGTATATTGATTAATGTTACAGAGATAAAATATTGATGATGGACTTTTAAATTCATAGATGATAGTATATTTCATTCTCTACTAAACTCTTCTAATGAATTGTTATTTTCGCTGCGAATATTGATCTAAAACTTGTTATCCATTATATTTTATCTGATTTGTTGAAGACTAACGATAATTTGTTGTTCATTATCTTAGTCATAATATTCTTTACTTGGCTAGTTGAGCTCACCTTTTCCTTTTGTTCTATTTTTCTTCTCAGGAAGCGAGAATATAGCGGGGAGTAGTCGGGGTGTGGAGTGATGTTCCATGGAAGTTGTTATAGTAGTCCTCACTATTCGTAAAATAGTATATCAATAATTGTAATGAGGACTTATTTGAGTGTGGATATTGTCTAGAGGACAATATATGTATTTAAACTCACAGTATTTGTGTTGTCGTATTTTGCACGATAAGTGTATTAATGATGTTGTAGTTGTTTCTGTACCATGTATTTGGCGACTCAAAATGGGTGATGTATACCTATTTTGGGGGCGTCACAATTGTGAGATCCCGAATTTTATGAAATAAAAGTATTCAATTTTTCTATTTTGGTATATAGTTAAATTGATAAAAGGTTAAAGTTAAGAGTCAGATTTGAAAATTTTTCAAAGTAAGCAAGTTGTCATAAAATAATCGGTAGTAAAAGAACAGTAATACGCGTGGTTGCATAGTAGCACACGGTATTGATTATTGATGCTTATGTGAGAATCACTCAGTTATACTCAATTATTGCTACAATAATTGCTGCATCATATCTCTCATATTATTGATTCAATTATTATCACAGTATCATCTGCATAATATTTTATATATTATTAAATCAATAATTGAGACGACAAAGTTATTCATATTATTATTTGCAATATTGACAATGTCTAGAAGTTATGTCAAGGAGATGTTTTGGTCACCTAATTGCACGCCAATAAGGAGAAATCCTTATCTGAAAGCCCCCTCTTTCCTGGGAACGACCTGATTGTTAAATATTGTGAGTTATAATATTAATGATGAATGTTATTAAAAATTGAATTTGAGTTCGGAGTTGAATTTGGAGACGCGAACATGATATTTGAGTTCGGAATAATGAAATTAGTAGAAACAGTCTATAAACACAAAATTTGTCGGGGTTGACTTTTTCAGAAAAAGTCAAACTTCAAAATTTCAAAAATGACATTTCTGAGAAAAATATTTCCATTGTGTTGGGATTGTTAGTGTTAGTGGAAATCGACATTTATTTCGATAATAATTGATGTCTGGAGGTTATATTGACCAATCGGGTAATTAACCGGATAAATGAGCAATTAATTGCTATTGATTCACATGATTATAATTATTTGTTCACATGTGTATACTATTGATTCACATTCTTGTACTATTAGGGGAGTTGGTGCAAGATTGATAGTACTTGCATGACTAAGTTAAAAATGGAGGTATAGATAGAGGTACCATCATCGTAATTCAGTATTTTCACCGATTATAACTATTGATTCACATGATTGAACTATTGATTCACATTATTTACTATTAGGGGAGGTGGTGCAAGTTTGATAATACTTGCAGGACTAAATTAAAAATGAAAGAAAAGTTGAAGGTATTGTACTGTAATATTTTGAGCCCCAAAACATGCAATTATCGAAACTATATTTTCCTATAAATAGAAGCTCATTCTTCCTTCATTTCTCACCAATTCACTAAAGCTTTATTGCAATTATTATAGAGAGAAATTATAGAGAGAAAGAAGAAGAGAAGTCTGCTACCTCACTATTCCAGTATCCAGTTTTCTTCTAAGGTAAGGGGTATTATTTCTTTCATATTCATGAGAAGAGCTATTGTTATTCCATTCCTTATTATTATGTTGGAATAAGATGTCTATGTGAAGTACTGCATATATGGTGAAATTCTTCTATTATTTCATTCTTTATTATTCATTTGGAATATCCCGTCTGCATGCGGATTCACGTACGACTGTTCCGTTTCTTTATTATTCTCATTGGAATATCTTCATGCATGGATTACGCATGACCGGTTCTATTCTTTATTATTCTCATTGGAATAACTTTGTTTGTCGCGATTTATTGCATGCCTGTGAATTCATTGTTATTCCATTTTTATTATTCATTTGGAATATCCTATCTGTTCGGATTCTGCATGACACAGTTCCATTCTTTATTATTACATTGGGGAATAACTCATGTCTATGCGGTCTATCCCATGCATGGTGAATTCTTCCATTATTCCATTCTTTATTATTACATTGGAATAACACATCATGTGGATTATCTTTGCATACATGGTGAATGATCCTTTGTATTCATTCCTTATTAAATTGTAGAAATGATCTGCATCTACGTGGATTACTGCGCATGGCGGGTGAAAATCCATTTGCGCTTTCATAATTTTCCTGATCCTCAAAAATTCTGGAAAAATTTGAAATGATAATTTCATGAGTTTTCTATATTGTGTCCAAAGATGGCGATTTTTGGATGTATAGATTAAGAGTTATGGATTTTATGGGAAAAGACTATTTTAAAAGTAAACCTTTATAACTCCTTGTTGTTAACTCCAAAATTGGTGAAATTTTTTTGGGAGTACATGTATATAACAGGAGTATACCCTATAAATTTCAGAATTTTTGGACAAAAGTACAATTTATGATAAATGCCTAAATATTCGGCAGTTTTGGCCATATGAAAAATAGTAAATGAATTTTAAAAATTTTGAGAAAAATATATGTTCAATATGGGAATATATTATGCTAAATCCCAGAAAAGAAATATTTTTGGGACTGATTTGGTATTTTTCATGAAAATGAACTAGTTATGAGTAAATGAATTAAATATGTTATGTGAAGTAACAAAATTGGAAAATAGGATTTTATGGCTTGGGAATCCTATATAGGGTATATGCAGATTTTTTATGAGGGATTTGATCATTGGTGATGAAATCTTATGAGTATGGCATTTTTGAATGATTAAATGCATTATTTGGTAAAGTGTAAACAATTGAAATAAATTATTTATAAGTTTAAGAAGTGATTAAAATATTGTTATAAAATTAATAATATTAGATTATGAGTTTATTAAGTGATTGATAATATATGGATAAATTTAAAGTCTTTAATATTTATCCTTGTTTTTGTTTGATTAATGCTTATATCATTGTCATCATCCTCATGCTTATATTATGATGAAAGTCATCTTTGGCTTACTTGCAAAGATGGACTGTTGATTATTGGTTTTACAGTTGTATATCTTTGGCTTACGTGCAAAGATGAACTATTGATTGATGAGTATCTTTGGCTTACGTGCAAAGATGAACTATTGATTGATGAGTATCTTTGGCTTATGTGCATAGATGAACTGTTTATTGGTATGATTATGACCATGGATCATTCGGTATAATCATGACCCGTAATGTTATAGATGATGTGGTAAAAGTCCTCATTGACACGTAGTGCAGTGATGGACAGTTATTGGTATGATTATAACCAGGGATTATTCGGTATAATCATGACCATTGATGATTACATGAATATCCTTGGCCGTAGTTCAGGGATGATTCGTTGACGTGGATTATTTATTAATTGTCGAGTCTCAAATGATAAAATATTGATTATACACTTTTAATTCAGTAAAGATAGTAGATATCATGCTCTACTCGATTCTTCTAAAATACAAATGTATGTCTTTGGCACAAAGTGCAAAGAATAAATTGTTAATGAATATCTTTGGTCATAGTGCAAAGATGAATTTATTAGTATGATTATGAGCAGGAATTGTGATTTGGTATAACCATGATTTTTGATGTTTCAGGTGAAGATAGGTGATGAAGAGATTATCTTCGTCCTGGGTGCGAAGAGGAATTTAGAATCACAATTATGATTATGAGTTATTCATATGATTGTGGACAAGAATTATTGATTGATGTTACAGGGATAAAACATTATTGGTGGACTTTAAACATGAAAAAGATAATAGATCTGATGGTCTATTTGACTCTTCTAATGGATTGCTCGTTCCGCTGCAACTATGGTTGAAAAGTTTTGCTATCTACCATATGTTCTAAATCTCTGATTTATTACTGATGAAGGCTATTGATGATGCAGATTATCTTTAGTCATGATATTCTTTACTGGGCTTGTTGTGCTCACCCTTTTTGCTTCACAATTCCTTTCAGGTAATAAGAGTGTAGCTGGGTCGAGCGGGGGTAACAGGAGAATAGAACGGTGATCTATAGCTGTTGAGGTTCTCCTTAAATAGTATGGAAATAATTTTATTGAGAACTTTAGATAAGTGTGTCGTATTGTATACTTAATTTGATATTTAATTTTGGTGAACCGAATAGGGTGAGGTGAACCCAACTTTGGAAGGGTGTTTTGCCACTATCATACAAGATGTCTAATGACATACAACCTCGTGTTATCATAAGATGTGGTTGTGCACATCCACTTCTTTGAGTATATGTACGCAGCACTACCTATATGATCTTGGAGTTTGGTTGAAATATAATTTTCAATTGCGCATGTGGAGATAGTTATATGTTAAGAGAAGACTCACCATTGGAAAGAACATGATAGTAATCTTCTCGTTCTTCTTTGGGGTCTTAAAATTTTTGCTGCTGTATTTTATATGGTGTTGTAACAATTTGAGTTTGGATACTGTCTACGAGATAATATTGTATTAAAACTCACAGCTTATCTATTGTCGTATTCTGCACGACAGTTCAATAGTTGTATAAATGAAGTTTATAAATGATTTTTATAGTGTGATATCTGGCGACTTAGAATGGGTCGTGTGGACCTATTTTGGGGGCGTCACAACAATCATACTCAAAACTAATTTACAGAGAATTTTTATGAAAACCCAAAAACATAGAGAACTAAGAACAAAAGGGGTTAAATTACTACCAAAAATTTCTCGTTTGAGCAACACAGATGATAGCAACCTCTTTTGATTATCTCAAACTCACAAAAATCTTTTCTTCTTCCTTCTTTTTTCTTTCTTTTCTCTCTTTTCTCTCTTTTTTCCTCTTTTCTCTCTTCTGTTCTTTCTTTTCTCTCTTCTAGCTTTACGCATTGTAAAACTGATATAATCTAACTAATACATATTATTACGTATAAAAAAACTGATATATAATAATGATAATACTTAATATACCAGTTATAGAATTTTAAATTCAAAAGCCACTAGGGCTTGTTTGGCAAAACAAAATTAAAATAATAAGAATTAACAAGCCCTTAAGCCTTGTTTGGTAAAACCCATTAAAACTACTTTTTAACTTATTTTAATAACTAACTTATAGTTTAATGTCACACTCTATTTAAATAATTTCCCATATTCAAATTAAATTAAATCTAATAACAATTTATTAAATCAATTTACCACATAAACCAATACAATAAAATTATAATTTTCATTACAATTAACACATCACTTTAATTACAAAATCAAATTAAAATAACATTATAATAATTCATTTAATCATTATCAACTCTCTAATTTAATTATTAAATTAAATTAAAATATTATCTCATAATAATTAATTCATCGCTCTTTTATTTAAATTAATTTCACAATACCAAATTACCAAATTATCAATTATCACTTAATTATAAAATTAAGCTAATTCCCTCAACTCATAGATTATTTATTTAATAAATAAATAATCAAATCAAATCAAACAAATATTTATTTAACAATAAACACATCAATTAAAATATTTATATAATTCAATAAATATTTAAAATTACAATTTAAAATTCTGGATTGTTACACCCTTCCCTCCTTACAAAGATTCTGTCCCCAGAATCACAACTCAAACAAATCTTTCGTCACATTCTTCCCTCCTTACAAGGATTCTTTCCCAAGAATCGAAGACATAATTAAACAAATAACTCAGGATAATCTTTCATCATTTTATTTTCGAGTTCCCACGTAGCTTCTTCAGCATTGTGGTCCCTCCACATTACCTTAACAAAAGGTATCACTTTATTCCTGAGAACTTGTTCTTTTCTGTCAACTTATCTAAATAGAAATTTTCTAGTAGGACAAATCTTTATCAACTATAACAGTTCATACTCGATCATGTGATTGTAGTCGGGCTTGTTCGATCATATCACCCAAACATGAAAAACATTGCGAATGCACTCTAACTGTAGAGGTAAGGCTACCTCATAACCATCTCTTCCATCTCTTCGCAGTACATAAAAACTAAGAAACTCGGTTTCAGCTTTCCCTTTTTACTAAATTTTATATTTCCCTTCTAAGGAGAAACTTTTAGGAAAACAAAATTTCCCACGTAAAATTCATGATTTTATCGGTGTTGATCAATATATTTCTTCTGTCTGTCTTGAGCAGCTACCAACCTTGCTATTTCGTACAACACTTCTTACGGTAACATACCCATGTTTTGCGTGATAGATGTTGTTATAGATGAACTAAACTAAAATAAATGTCTTCCAATGTCTGGCTTGTCTTTTCATTTTGGCCATCAGTTTGCAAATGGTACAACGCGCTCATTCACAACTGCATTTGATGTTAATCATGGATCTCTGTCATATATGATTGATACAATTACATCATGCCTTGAAACAATTTTTTTGACATATAAATTCGCTCACTGATCGTTAGGAAATATTCTAACTTTGACATACCATGAAATCTATCACTATATCTTGCCACCAAAAGTATTGTCGAAGGCGCAATATATTTTTGTGCTCCCTTGTTGATTCAACATATAAATTTTATGCAAAACTTCATTTTCAATTCCTAATACTAGAAAAACCTTATTTTTTCCTTCAACTTTCAACTATCCTTCAGTATCGATCTTTAATTTGACACCTTCATCTTGGAGCTACTCTTCCTTTACTCTGTCCAGTAAAGTTGTACGGTTTTCCATCTGAACAGCTTCTCCTCTGACTTTTTTGGATATCTTACCCCTCACCAAAGCTTAACCATTTCTATTATGAATCCATCTTGTGCAGTTAACAAAAAAAACTTCTACATCTTTTTTTATGACGTCGGCAACCATATTCATTTAGGATTTACAGTCATAATCCTTAATCAATTTCAACTATCACTTCTAATGCATGTTTAAATATCTCTGTGAGAGGATATACTTTAGACACTTATGGTCTGTTTATATCTCACACTACTTCCCAAAAATAACACCTCTAAATCCTCAGGGCAACCACTACTATCTCTAACTCTGGATCATGAGTCAGATGCCCTTTCTTATAAAAATTTTAACTAATGCAATGCGTATGAAATGATCCTGTCGTCCTGCCTAAACACACAGCCTAGTACATTATATGATGCGTCACTATACAACCCAAAATTTCATGTATTATCTGGTAAAGACAACACATGTGACATACTTAACTTTTTCATCAATTCTTGAAAATTCGCTTCATAATTTCCTGCCCATATAAATTCCACCGATTTCCTCATCAAGTTAGCTAACAAAGTGGCTATCTTGAACTTCGCATATCCCGCACACTATTTTCTTAACAACTTCTTGATTTACAACATCGATAGATAACTCTACCATACATGCGACTTGCAACTAGAAAAATAAAATACTACTTTTCACTTCCTCAGAGTCATAAGGTTTATGCATTTTGACAATCACTTACCACCACATAGTTTAAACAACCTCAGACTTTCCCAAATCAAAGTGAACATAAATCCATTAACATTACGTAGCCTTTAATACCCATACAAAAATTTTACGCAACAACTTAAAAGAAATCATTATTCATATTTTCTATATTTAGGGAATAGTCTAACTCTTCCCGAAGCAAGTCTAATTTTCTAGAAAATTGGTTGGACATAAAATAACAAGTGGCACTTGAATTAAATAACACGCATTCGAATAGATAACTGATCGGAACCATACTTTGCATTGCGTCCTACATTGTCATGTTGGATGATTGTTCGGTTGGTCGGCTCGGCGGAGCTGATTCTACAATAACCAGCTTGCCATTACTATTGCTCCCTTGCTTCCGCTTGCTTTTCTAGCCACTTTCTTTGGAAAATCTCTAGCCATGTGCTCCTTCGATCCACACGTGAAACAGGCTCCCTTCCTCGGGCATGAATATTTTGGTGCAATGTGTCCCTTCAAGCCACAATTAAAGCACACCCTCTTTCCTTCAAACAAACACCTACATGTTTCTTTCCACAGTTGCTACACGCCTCCACCTTCTTCTTTTCATTCCTTTGCTAATTTTCAGCGTTAATACTATTGTTTCACTTTTTTTTCCAAGCGTTACCAGTATGAGTAACACCCGCCTTATCATCTTCACTCTTCTTTCCCCTCTCCTCTTGATTGTATGTAAGCGTATTACCTTCCTTGTCTACGACAATCGTTCTTTCCAGCCCTGTTGTGAACAAATTTGGTTGAACCATCGAGATTTGACTATACAGCCAGGAATTCAGTTGAATCGCAAGTGCTCCGACCAACAAATTCACTAACTGCGACACTGGGTTAGCGTCAGTTTCATTATTATATGTATATTCCTCGAGGGTCTGTTGACGTTGTTGTCTTCTTCTAGGCGGCATCTTACTATTTAAAATTTGCACTATTAGATCATCATTCATTCATGTATCAAAACATTTAAGCTTATCCCAACCTCTTTTAGATAAAACATAATATATCTTAATAAACAATGGTATTTTTATTCATTTATTACTCTAAAACATAACAAAAATAGCCTCACTACTATTTATATCATTTATCCTGCAATAATAAAATTCCAGGATTACTTCATCACATCCCACTATTATTTCAAAAGTCAGGATTTACATCTTATTAATTTTCATCACGATTTATATATCATCTTAATGTTTTTTTCCCACAGTCTACAAGAACATTCCACATTGTACAGCTTCATTGCGTTCTTGCTCCATAATACGAATCATCGTCTTACGATCCATTGTATACCAAAAATAACCTCAACCTACACAGGAAAGTGGAAGACTAAATTCTAAGTTCCATCATTCGGTTGGCACTTTTTAACTTGTCTTCAACACGATCTATGCGTTTAGAAGCCTTCACCCACACGTCTTCAGCTCTCGCCCACTTTGCTTACTCATTTCCTAAGTCATTCTTGCGCAATCTAGTTAATAACTATCCTCTTTAATACTTTAACTGAGATAATCTCTGCTCTACACCTCCCAGTCGTGCGGTAAGGTCTTGCATTGCGATATCTTTTTGCGCTAGCATGGCTTAGCACTCTATGGCTTTCCTAACTCCTCTTAATCATACTTCATCTTAACCTTCTCAAATTCATCTTCATGATCAAACTCAAGCTCATACCCAAGTTCTACAACAGTAATCAATGGGTATTGTTTTCCCAATACCAACCATACTTAGACTATACGAACTTCTTAGGGTTCCTAATACATATTATCCTTCATAAGTCATTCTGACAACAAAGTTTTAATAATTCCCACAACTTGATATGTATAATACTCGCGAGCACATAGGTTTGTTAACACATAAGCACATAAAGCCTTTTATCATTTTATCTTCAATGAGTTTCCTTAATTCATTCCTTAGAACTCGTTGAGAGTTTATCACCTCTATATTTTTGATCTCCTAGAAGGTTATAGCCTAAGGTTTTCCCACCTAAGGTTCATAACCTAAAGCTTTGATACCAACTTGTGACACTCCCAAATCCAGGTACTTCAATCCCACAGATTTGGTGTTCACTGTCCAATTAAATCATAACTAACTACCCATAAACAAAGGATATAATTAAAATCAAAAGTTTAAACAATAAATCTCCCATTATAGGGTTACATAATCTCAAATAAATCCCAGGCCATCTAACCTTTATTATTACAATCATCAGCGGAATATTAAAACATAATCATAATCAAACCTATTACATAAGCTTCATAAATAAATGGTAAATTAAACTTCATCTAATCAAGAAATTTGCCCTTGCCCTTGCTTGTAGAAAGCTCTTCAAACTTCTTAACTTCATCTGCATTATTTTGTGCAAAAGTGAGTAAACAATTGCCCACAAGAAGGATAGTATACAATAACATTTTATGAATGACAATTAACTAAGCTTTCAATGGTAAAGTACTATTACCGAAATAATAAACTCTAATTCAAAAGTTATGAGTTCAAAGGAATAATGAACTTTTAAGTTAACAACATATATCAACATCAAAAGAATACACTGAGGGTCACAAGACCACGAACTATGTTCTAGGTTGTCAAGTATTTCTACTTTAACCTTTAACGGTCTAAAAGACCATAATCATCATCTATGTCCTAGGTTAACAGGTGTTTCTACTGTAACCTTTAATAGTCTAAATGACTATGTGGACCATCATCTCGTACTCCAGGTGATCAACCCTTTGTACTATGTATTACGCAAACATTTTTACGCTATTGCATAGCTCTAAAATAATCCCCTGATATAGGGTTGTTTATCTCAGCTTAGATCATTAAGTTCTGTACCAAAAGAAGTTTGGTTTGGAATTAACTTCAAAGGAATTATAGGTCTTTATAACGCTCATCAACCAAGTACTGGTTGAATCAGATAAGGACCAATAACTATTCAAGAGTTTGATTACAATATCTTCATGAACAAGGTATATCGATGAATCAATAAGAGATAGAGTATTAAAGGTTTCTAATTTGAACAAGTGTTAATCATCGACTACATGCTTTCAAACTGTGTGGGTACATAAGCAAACCAAAGGAAGTTTGGTTTGGATTGACTTCAAGGGTAATTTAGAGTTTAGAACATTCATCAACTAAGGATTAGTTGAATCAATAAAGGATTGCTAGTCAACTAGGAGTACAGTTCTACAATGTAAGACTGTACAATGACATTGGTGATCAGAGATTGAATAATAGTTATTCGTAGCTGAACAAATATTTTGCAACAAGATCAAGCTTTCAACAATAGTACAAATTTTGAATAAACAAAATAAACTCGTTTATAATGAAGGAGTAAATATTAATTAACTAGCTCAATGAAATGTATAGTTTAGGAACTTGCTCAACAATATTTCAGATTTAAAGAATATGCATAACAATAACAAGTTAGGAACAAGAACTTGCATAATGAAAGATTAAAGTTAGTGAACTTGCTCAATTGAATAATAACTTCAAGAAACTTGCATAACATAAAATTAAGGTTAGAAAACTTGCGTAACAATAATAACTTAATTGCTCAATAAGATATTAGAGATAGAGAACTTGCATAAGTAACATGACAGTGAAAAGTAAACCTTGCGGAATAATAAAGTAGCAAAGGTTAAGGAACTTGCCTCTTTCCTAAGCTATACAATTACAACTCACGTACTCCAATATCCTACGCATACCATTAGAATTATCACATCAATTAGCTACATACACATTATCCTCATAGATTCAATTCTCATCTTAGTTAAGTTATAACCTTTAGCTTGAGGTTTAACCATATTAATCAACCACATAACACGAATCTGAAAACTCACTAACATATAACATAAGACTTTTAGCATTCAAATCACATTCTCAACTCTTACAACGTTGAGTTTCAATCTAATATAACTTATTTATCAATACTATATTTCTTCTTAGTCAAACTCGAAGTTCATTCAAGTGTTTAAGTCTTCCTAGGACTCCTTATTGGTTTTATATTAATCACATTCCATATCTTATAATGTTCATTTCATTTTAATTAAAATACTTTTTAAGTTCATTAACACTTATCACGGCGTTTCGACGTTCATTCGTTGCAGGCCCGATTTGTCTCGCTTGCTGATAAGTGGGTTTTATACCCACGAATCGGTTCCTAATTCAAGCTTAAACGGTGTTAATTCCTTGATTTTATGTTTTGTGTTTAGGATTGGTGGAGTGGCTATTGGACAAAAAGGGTGGAGTTTTGGAAAAATTTGGCAAGTTTGGTGCTTAAAGAGGTTAACTGACAGACTACTAGCTAGCCGGGGCTGGCCCTTTTATGCCTAACACCCCCGCCGGGGCGGGGGGTCTTGATCTCAGTTAGTAGTTCACTAGCCAGCCGGGGCGGGCTCAATACAAGCTTACACCCCCGCTGGGGTGGGGGTACGAGGATACGAAGATTCCTAGTTGGTTTCAAATGTTGCAGGAATGTGAGCTTAAGTGTTTGGGATGGCATAGAACTCATATTGGTGAGGAATTAGAGTATGAATGTGTGTCTTAGCGTATAATTAACATCTAACAACAAGATTGAAGGGACACAAGGCAATTAACATCATTAAAGATTGATTTTGGAGCAAGAGCATTGGAGAGAGTTTTTGAAAGATTTTTCACAACAATTGCGTATTGAGCTATAAAGAAGGGTGCTTCTGGATTTATTCTTCGTCTTTAGTTTAATACTTGTAATTGGAATGATGTTTTCTTAAATTAATTTAGTTTTTATTTCATTGATGATGAACTAAATTACTTTTTAGGCTTATGATGGATCTTTAAGTGGAACGATGATTATGTAACTTTGAGTTTCAGTTTAATAAGTTATTCCTCAGTTTATCTATATTAATTTATGCGTGAATTTATGAATTGCTTGATCAACAATTCTTTGTGGACTTGTATGGATTCGAAAGAGGAAATACGAGTTTAGACTTAGTTAATATAGCATGTGTTCTTGAATTCTGTGAATGAATGGAATCTTGATGAATGTTAGGGTAGAGATATGCTTAACATCGTGTGTAATCGGATAGAGAACTTGAACTTAAACCTTCTTTGATTGTAATTCACATAGAGATATAGTGAGTTAGTTAATTAAGGTGTTTAACTTAATTCTATCTAAATTGTGGATTTAAATTAATATGGTGTTAGTGCATTGAGAGGTGGCTAATTCTACTTTCGTGTTCTTGATTAATAAACTGGGATAGTGAGTTAAACTGGATTAAAGGGAAATAATCAGAGTCAAGTTTAGGGTGAAGTTGTAAGCCTAATTCTCCAATACTTGTTTGAAATTTCAGTTTTTAACATTTGTGATTGTTTTGTGATTTTAGTTTTTTTTAGTTTTCATAATTATAATTCTTAAATTGGATTGTTTAATAAAATTTGGATTGATAGGAAGATGATAATTGTGAGGGTTAATTTCTTACTAATTCTCTGTGGGAACGATACTCTACTTACTATTATATTACTTGTTAACCACGTATACTTGCATGCTGCGCGTATATAGATTTTACCAACAAGTTTTTGACGCCGTTGTAACGACCGAGAAATTCGGATCCATTGGAAAATAATTTTTTTAATTAAATAATGAATAAAATTATATTATTTGTTATTACTATGTGTTAGTAAGATGAATGTCATTCTATAACCTAGAAACGTCGGAACGTCGTAGTATTTTGACTACGTGACAGAATTAAAGTGTTTGAATTTCCAAGATAAAAATAAAAGTTTTTCGGGAAATTTTCTGAAAAACACTATTCATCAATTTCTGCTCGAGAATTTATTTTGAACTTTCGAGAAATATGTAACGATAGAATATCGAGGTAAGATGGATTATGTAATAATATATCAAGTATGAAAAACGTAATTTTTTGCCTGCGGACTTAATTTGAGAACGTTAGAGAAAATAAAGCGTTAAGGAGCTAAAGTAATAATCATATGATACGTATGTGTTGTATGAGGTAATGAATACGAGTATGATACAAAGTATTATACGAGTATGTGTGAATGATGGTATATCAGATATTATGAATAATTATACGAGTTAGAATATGAGAATAATACGTAAACAATACGTTATAAGGCTTTAAGCCAAATGAAATGGACTTATAGGATTGTGTGGCAATTTGTAAAGTCCAATAGAATTTAATGTTCAATCCCAAGTGTAAGTAATGGTAAAGTCCAATTAAGTTTGTTAATACAAGCCCAAGTGTAAGATAAGTTAATTAAACCTAAAGCTCAAACTATTAATCCAATGGGTTAGGGTGACCCATGGGGCAACTCATGATCATATGGTTGAATTTGATGATCAAGTAAATAATGTGGGACCAAGTAAATAATGTAATGGCCAAGTAAAGGAAGTATTGAGCAAGTTAACTTAAATGTGAAGTAATGAATAGTAAGGAGGTTTGCTAAGGAGGCGGGATTGGATATGGTCTAAAATTCCCTAACCTAGGTTTTTCTATAAATATAGAACCTTGGATTTCATTAGTTGTTTGTTAATTTTCACTAACAACTTAAGTGCTTAATTGTTAGAGAGAATAAGTAAGAAAAAGTTAGACTTCTATTGTTAGAAATAAAGAAGAAAATCTTGATCATCAAAGGTAATGATCCTATGTCATTAGTCTTCCATCTCTACAATTGTAGGTTGATAAGAGAAGTGTTGATTGATAGAAATGTATGCTAAGAAATGATAAGAATAAATAATCTAAGGACTTAAGTCTTAATAAGCCGTGAAAAAGCACTTTGTTCATTGATAAGTTATGAACTAAGAAAGAACTTGTAAGAATTTTTAACATGCTTACATGAATGAAGTTTGTATGAGAAGAAGAGGTAAGAATGATGGTTCGAAGATTTAAACTATCATAAGTTATGAGAAATGAAAACATAAGTAGTTTATACTTTTATAAGTTATAAACTTATAAAGAATAAGTAATAACATATCATGTAAATAAGTTGATATAATATGTATGTTAAGATGTTAGCATGATGGATAGAATCCATTTGAAACGATGAACAACTCATAAATAACGAAGTTATGCCAGAATTCACACGATTGGACGATAATTGTCGAATTCGTGAAATTCTCAGATTTGAAGTTGAATTTTGATATTGAGCTTAGAAACGTTGGTTTTTGATGGGAACAAGTATTATTTGGCATTATAGAGTTGCGAATTTGAAAATGACCGAATTCTGACTTAGAACGAAGAAACGAGCGTTGAAAGTTCACTGAACGTTTATCGTTTTTGTTAAGAATAAACTAATAGGTGAATTTTGAGTTAACAAAGTCAAAAAATGGAAATTTTTCCATGAACACGTAGAGTATGTGATTTGTGAGCTAATGGCTTTTGAACGAGCCAATTCGGACTTATAACGAAGAAGTTATGAGCTCATGAATCTCATTTAAGAAAATTTTCTGTCAAATTTTTGTTTGCCTTAGAGCCGGCGCCGCAGCGCCACTCAAGGCATTGTCCTTGGTACCACAGCTCCAGGCTTGACTAGCACACACTGTAAAGTGGTGCCACAGCACGGCGAATTGAACTGGGACTCGCGCCGCAGCGCCGAGTCCGGACCTTACACAATGGAGAGTGGCGCCGCATCACGACACAGAGAGGAAGAAATGGCGCCGCAGCGCCAAGTCCGGGCACCATGCACTGCAAACTCGCACCGCATCGCAAGTTATATTAAGGAAGCTAGCGCCGCAGCGCCAGCACTAGGAAGAAGCTAGAGAGGAGTGATTATGAACATAAAGGAGGAAGGAAGTTAATGAAAGATGAATTGTAAACTTAAAGTAAACTTAATAAAGAATGTTTATGACCTTAGTATGATAACTAAAGGTTAATGATAATCAATCGAACATGAACGTAATGACGATGTAAACTATAACGGCAAGCCGAAACTAATAGTAACAAATCTAATACATGATTAGATTGAGAAGAAGGGTAAGATTCATTAGGAACCATATATGTTTATTCATGACCTAATGTGTTATGTTATGTGATCATCTATTGTAGATACCTTAAAAACTTAAAGTGAACGTGTAATAACAGTAGCAGACGCTGAAGGCAAGCATTCTAACCCTTGTCTATGTTCAACCTAGATAGATTTTTTGATTCATGTATTCTTACGCATGAATTGATGTATGATGAAGTCAAAGCTAATTCTTTCGGCTAAACTTACGATATGTTGGATTTCTTACAATCTATCGAAGTATGGTCAATGTTTTACCAAACTATATTGGTATGGTTTTCAAATGAAGACTGAGTATGTCAAACAAATGTTTTATCATCAAATGACAGGCACGTGAGGTTGCCACCACTTAAACGTACATACGTTTAAAGAATGTAGTGTTGATCAACATAGAGTACTATAGGATGATCACCTAGACGTGCTCGTAAGTAATGTCGAACTTACGGACTTAGTGTCGGGTTGTCCTTTTCAAAGAAAGTATGAAATGCTCAAGGTCTTCGACCGAAATTGATGTTTTACGGAATATTGTCATTGTAAAATGTTTTAAAGAAAAGAGAAGTGCTATTTTGAATTATCGATAGTACTTCATAACTATTGTTCAGTTATTGAAGATATATGATTTGTATGTTTCAAGCATGTCGTTTAAATGGAATTGTTTTACTTGTTGAGCTAGTTATGCTCACTCTTGCTTGAACCATATAAATGCAGCTAAGATCGAACGGACTGAAGGATCCGGCAAGGATAAAGGAAAGGCTAAGGAGAACCTGTAGATTACCTATGTAATAGTATAGGTTTGTCTGTAGACACTCGAAATTTTCTGCACTCCTATTCCTAACATTGCAGGAGGGTAGATTTGTCTTTTGGAGACAACCCTGAAAGACAACTTACATCCATGCCGGATACAACCGGAAGTTCAGCTCCAACCCGGAACACAAACCGAGAACATCATCTCAACCCGAAACACACACCGGGAGTGTCATTTCCAATCTCGGAGATAACCCCGAGATATGCGGATCAAAAGACCAACAATAACACCAGAGAGGACAGTTATGTCTCGGCGATAACACCGCGACGTTCAGTTCCAATTCCAGAGAAAACACTGGGAGTAGCAACCCCATCCTTGGTGATAGCCCCAAGGGATGCCATTGCAGTTCCGGCGATAACCTAGGAAATGCGTGTTTTAAACACGTGCGATCAGCTTCAGGATCAGACATCCTGTCGAGGCACATACACCTCAGTCCTGGGACTAACAAACGGGCAGACAGGAATACCCACAGATGACAGTGAGGCATACAAACTAGCGTATCAATCTCGAGATGTAACCTCGAAGCAACGCTCGCTTCGCTTAAACCGGGCGATAACCCCGGTGAGGAGTCACAACGTCATCTTACCACGTCAACAAGATGATATCGGGGCATACCAACAAGTAGTCCAATCTCAGTTGTAACCCTGAGCAACGTCTACTTTCAACTCAAACCGGTGATAACCCCAGCGAGGAGTCAAGCGTCATCTTGTTCCTTCAACAATGGCACGTCGTCTCAACACTTCATACATACATACAACAAATGTCCCACAAGAGCCGAGGATTGACAATCCCGAGTGACTATTACGAGTGGCAGTACTTTGGATAGAATTTGAAGCTTGAAGACCATGGGCATAAACCCCTCTTCCTGACTTCGTACAACCTCTAATCCATGTCATTAGTAACTCTCGACACAAGCTATCCAAAGAAGTACATATATACTTCATTCGGATACTTGGATTGAAGTTCTGCAAGTTCGAGTGGATATTACAGTGCATGACTGAACGTACTACGAGACAACGAGACCCGCGAGGCTCGGATCACCACGACCACTACCGGAGTACAATCTGCGGTTCTTGCATGCAGTGTACTAAGACCATCGATCTATAAATATAAGCTGAGGGGTCAGCCATTTGAGAGAGAGAGAGAGAAGGAAAAAAGCGAGGAAGTCCTGTCCATTTTACTCTGCATACACATCTTTTGAGTGTTTCCTCTTCTTTAAACACTATTTAGCTCACATATAGCTACTTTTTATCCGGTGGGAGCTGAGTGTTTATCCATTTAAAGTCTAAGAAGTCTACTTTGGCAGCCCACTGTAAGCATTCTTATATTCTATAAAGCCTCTTTCTCATATATCACACACATTGTTGTACACGTTGATAGTCGTGTGAGTGTGTTTGCGCCTTTTACTTGATTCGTGGTTTTCATTTCAATACGTATATATATACTAATATATGTATATATTTCGTATATATGGACTAACATTATCGAGTTATGCCTCGATTGAGCCTGACTTGATGCGAGGCGTTTATTTGCTTTTATGTATATATATACTTATATATATAAATCGTGGTCGAACTATTCGATAAGCCCGGATTTTACATCCTGAAAGTGTAATTGCTTTATATAATATATATATATATATATATATATATATATATATATATATATATATATATATTTATATATATATAATTCTTGTCGGATATATCGATGAGCCTAGATTTTACATCCTATGAGTTTACTCGCTTTTATATATATATATATATATAATTGTTTGTCGGACATATCCGATGAGCCCTGGATTTATATCCTTGTGTGTGTTTATCGCTTTTATATATATATATATATATATATATTTATATATATATATATATATATATATATTGTTTGTATATATATATATATTTTACATTCTCGCTGTGCCCGGAGTTTCCTCCGTGGCTTTTTATAGCTTTTTTATATTTAATCCCTGCTGAGTTCATTTCGTGGCGCTTAATCGCTTTTTACTGACTTTATTTACATTTTGTCCTGCCTGGAGTTTACTTCATGGCGATTGATAACATTCTATGCTTTATTTACATTTCTGATCCCCCATGGAGTTGCTTTGTGGTGGTTGATCATGTACATATATATATATTTATAGCTTTTATATATATATATATAACTGCTTACTGCTTTCCCAACAAATTGTAGTATCATGTGAGCCTAGGAATCATGTGATCACGAGTTCGATTCTTGAATCTAGATTCGGTTCCCATGATGGACATTTTTAGTATATGCGACTTATACATTATTTTACAATGTCTCGAGTTTCCTTGGATGGTCATTATGCCTTATAAGGAGTTCTAAGATCATTGATATTATTTTCTCGAGGATGCTTCGCATCTCGAAAATAAAACCAAACAAGCCGAACATTTAATAAAATGGAAGTATGAAAAGGTCTCAATTCCTATTGAGCACACGGTTTGAAAAAACCTCTTTTACAAAACTTCATTGCTATATCCTGGTTAAAACTGATTTTTCTATAAAATTCAAACCTTATGTATATAGGTGCGAACGAGGCCTCGCACTACTTTCAAATAATTGCACATTGATCCACACACACACACACATTCATATAACAATTTCTTTGAAGAGTGGCGGTCACCGTGGTAACACGGATGTCGGGGGGTGCCTAACACCTTCCCTCCGCATAATCAAGCCCCCGAACCCTTAATGAATCTCGGTTTCACAGACCCGTTTAGCAGTGTCAAATCACTGGGTCAATGTGCTAACCTTTTCGGTTGCGTTGGTGCAACCAGTTAAGTACACCAACTGGCGACTCTTAAAGTCAATCGTCGACATTATAAATATCGAACCTTTTTCACTTGTTTTTCAAACAAATCTCACATTACATGAGAACACCAAAGAACAAGTAATGAAAAGGGACACCAAAAATCCTGACGTCGACAGGTTTGTAATGATAATATTTGATATTATGACAAGAACAAATGTAACGGTTATAAAGAACCTGGGGAATGTTAATATTGATTTGCAATATATATAAGACATATTCGTTCTTTTGAGGCATTTCAATTGAATGTTTGTGTGAACTGTAGCACCGTGGAGCATCATATGTCGTGTTGGAAAATACCTGGATTTGGGGGCGTCACAGTCGTTGCCGGGGAATATTAGTATAGATTTTAATAATTTTGCAATATCACTTTAATTAGTCCAGTTTTACTTAAATATTTTTTTCTTTCTTGTTTTGTTCGTTCTTATTTCAGGTTTTTGAAGTTGGTTTATGCAAACTGGTCCAAAAATCCAGACTTGCTTCCTTTTGAGGACGACATTGAGAGACGGTTTCAAAGGCTAAGTAAGTGGATCAAGGATATAAGGGAAAACTTTGAGAATTTTGAAAAAGAAGAAGCAATGGTTGCTGAAGACCAAAAAGCGTTGAGAGACTTTGCTACTCTTAAGGTGACTGAACTTCAATCAAGTATTACCAGGCCTGCTATAACCACGAATAAATTTGAGATTAAGCCTGGGACTATTCAGATGATTCAAAACTCAGTTCAGTTTGGGGGATTAGCAAATGATGATCCGAACGAACATTTGGTCAACTTTTTGGAGATTTGTGACACCTTCAGGTATAATGGGGTGTCTGATGAATGGGTAATTTACTCATAAATTGGATACATTTGGGCTTAATTTATTGTTGTTCTCAAGTTTTTTAGGATGTTTTTATGTGTTTGTGTCTATTCATTCATGTTTTATATTGTTTTGTAGGAATTGGGACAAAAGTTACTTGGATCGACGTTTGGGGTGGCTAGATTCACATTTTCGGTTTGCCATTTACATAATAGTCACTTCAGAGCTAATTTGACTATAGCTCTGGACATTATTTCGAAAACCTCAAAGAATAAAAGTTGTAGATCTACGTTTTCTCTTTCCGGTTCATCTTGAATCATCGAAATCAGAGTTCGTACAAAGAAGTTATGACCATTTTCCCAAAGGACGTCGGAGTAGAAAATGTCAGAAAATGGGGCAGCGCCGGGGCGCCCATTTTAAGCCTATTTGCAGAGCCGGGGCGCTATAAGGCGTTGTCTCGAAAGCGTCGTGCCCAATCTTTGAGGTCTTTGGGAAAGAGGTTGGAGTGCGGCTGGACGCTGCTTTTGGGCGAATTTTGACACCTTTTTGACTCCAAATTGGATTGGGTTTGTTCCTAAGCTCAAAATTGGACTTGTAATCTATAAATATATGATGTAAGGCATAAAATAAGGGGAGATTACATAGATTAGATTAGAGATACACTCCATTAGATTAGAAAATAACCCTAGTTCTTATTAGTTTTGGAGATTGAAGCAACTTAGAGACCATTGAAGATTCAAAGCAGGAGCAAGAGGGGAACATCAAATTTGCTGACAACAGATTATATTCTCTTCTCTTCTCTTACTTTTATCATTTAATGTCTATTCAATTGTGGATTCTTGGTTTTAATTCATTAATTATGAACTAACTCTTTCATTAAGATTTCAATTGAACTTTTTATGATTATGAATTTATTATTTGATTTATTCTAATTATTTATGTTGAAGTGAATTGTTCATCTTGCTTTGTGCTTATTGATTAATTATTTGATCAGTAATTACCGTGTTACTCTAGAAGGAATTAAGAAAGGAATTCTAGGGTTAGAACTGGGCATGGTGACATGTGACTTAGTTATTTGCACAGTGAATAAGTAGGTTTGTGAATAGAATGAGAATATCTATTTGCGCATATAACACATAAGGAATTGGGATTAGAATGAGTTTAATTCAATTGTTTTGCATAGAGATATAGCAAAATTAATCAAGGTTAAATAGAAGGCAATTGATCACTCGAGAGAGGGCTTTTGGCATTTGAGAATTCTCATAACAATTCAAAGAGACATAATAATTGGGATAATTGGATAATTGGTTTATAGTTCATAATTGGGGATATTGGAGTCTTAGCCTTTATTTATTTGAATTCATTTATAAAGTAACCTAGTTTTAATTGATTAATTTAGTTTTATTAATTAGAAAAATCACGATTTGAGATTGTTTAAATAAAATTAGTTTGGTTAAGAATTAGTACTTGGTGATTTTTATTAAATAATTCCTCGTGGGAACGATACTCTACTTTCAATTTATTACTTGTTGACCGTGTACACTTGCACGTATTCATTGATTGCGAAATCGATCAACAGTGTCAGATGATGCAGTTAGGCTTCGCTTGTTCCCATTCACTTTACGGGACAAGTTGAAGAGTTGGCTACACTCTCTACCGTCGAGATCCATAACTACATGGGAAGACCTCGCTCAAAAATTTCTAGCAAAATTCTTCTCACCAGCGAAGACTGCAAAGATGTGAAACGAGATTACCATGTTTGAACAGCAACATGGGAAATCATTGTATGAGGCATGGGAGAGATACAAGGAATTACTCAGAAAGTGCCCACATCACGGATTACCCAAATGGCTGCAAATAAACACATTCTAAAACGGGTTGAATGGAAATCTCAGGACCAGTATAGATGCAGCATCAGGTGGAGCATTTATGGCAAAGAGTTATGAGGAGGTGTATCAATTGATAAAGACGATGGCAGCTAAAAACTACCAGTGGCCCACAGCAAGATTGAGACAACCTAAGGTGGCTGGGGTGTTAGAGGTAGATGGAGTGACGGCATTAGCAGCGCAGATTTCAACGTTATCAAAAAAAGTGGATGCTTTGGCGGGTGTACAGACTCAGCAGGTTACAGTTATTTTTGAATTGTGTGCGGATGAACATCCTACAGATCAATGTGCAATCAACCCAGCGTCAGTGCAATTCGTGGGTAGCTACAATAGAATACCGCCACAGAATATGTATCAGAATGCATACAATCCAGGGAATAGGATTCATCCTAATATTTCATGGAGCAACAATCAGAATCAGTAAGCTCCACAAAAATCTTATCCCCCGGGATTTCAGAATCAACATCAACAACCAGCTCAACATCAAGAGAGAAAAACTGATTTAGAAGAGTTGTTGTAGAAGTATATAATGAGCAATGAGGCAGTTATGAAATCACAAGCTGTAGCCATCAAGAACCTAGAGAATCAGATGGGACAACTTGCCTTAGCCTTGAATAATAGACCGCAAGGGACTCTACCAAGTGACACCGAAAGAAATCCAAAGGGAAATCACGAGCAGTGTCAGGCAATCACTTTGAGAAGTGGAAAACATCTAGATAGGGAAAGTGTAGAAAATTCAGTTAGAACGGATGATAAAGTTGATGAAAACAAATTGGTTGAAGATAAATAGGGTGAGGAAAAGCAAGTGGAACAGACAAAGTCAGATGATAAGCCAGTCGTGTATCCCCCACCGCCGTTTCAACAGAGAGTCCAAAAACAAAAACTGGATAAGAAATTCACAAAATTTTTAGAAGTTTTTAAAAAACATCAGATTAACATCCCTTTTGCAGAAGCCCTAGAGCAGATGCCAAGTTATGCTAAATTCATGAAGGGTATTCTATCTAGGAAAAATAAGTTGAAAGATTTCAAAATTGTGACACTAATAGAGGAGTGCAGTGTCGTTTTACAGTGAAAGTTGTCACCTAAGTTGAAAGATCCAGGGAGTTTTACCATTCCGTGCACAATTGGGAACATGGCGTTCAATAAATGTTTATTTGATTTGGGGGCAAGTGTGAACCTTATGCCATTATCAGTATATATAGAATTAGGTTTACTAGCTCCAAAGCCTATAAACATCTCATTACAGTTGGCAGATAGGCCAGTCACGTACCCAAGAGGCATTGTGGAGGATATTTTGGTTAAGGTAGACAAATTCATATTTCCCGTGGAGTTTATAATTCTGGATTTTGAGGAAGATAAGAATATCCCAATTATCTTAGGGAGACCGTTCTTGGCTACGGGAAGGACTCTTATCGATGTGCAAAAAGGTGAACTTACTATGAGGGTCCAAGATCAGGAAGTAAAGTTCAATGTATTCAAAGCCATGAAGTTCCCTACGGATGAAGAGGAGTGTTTTAGGATGGATGTCATTGATCAGATAATCAACGAAGACATGGTTAAAAGTTTGGTTAATGATCTATTGAAAACAACATTATTGGGAGATGAAGATGTAGACGATCCGGAGTTTGTGGATTATTTGCAGATGCTAGAATCTCTACCATGAGTTAGCAGATTCAAAGCACCATTTGAACCATTACACATGGAGGAAAGATCCACAACAAGGATGAAACCTTCATTGGAGGAGCCACCTACACTTGAGCTTAAGCCACTTCCTAAACACCTCAGGTATGCGTATTTAGGCAATTCTAATACTTTACTTGTTATTATTTTTGCTGCACTTAACGAATTGCATGAAGATAAGTTGCTGAGAGTAATTAGAGAACACAAATCGGCTATAGGATGGACAATTGCAGATATCAAAGGAATCAGCCCATCCTTTTGCATGCACAAAATTCTGATGGAAGAGGATACAAAGCCAATAGTGGAGCAACAGAGATGGCTCAACCCAATCATAAAAGAAGTAGTGAAGAAAGAAATCCTAAAATGGTTGGATGCAAGAATCATCTACCCAATTTCAGACAGCAAGTGGGTCAGTCCGGTTCAATGTGTGCCAAAAAAGGGAGGAATGACCGTGGTACAAAATGATGACAATGAGCTAATTCCGATGAGAACAATGACTGGTTGGAGGGTTTGCATGGACTACGGGAAGTTGAATAAGGCAACCCCCAAGGACCACTTTCTTTTTCCTTTCATCGATCAAATGTTGGATAGGTTAGCGGGACACGAATTTTATTGCTTATTGGATGGATATTCAGGGTATAATCAGATAGTCATTGCTCCCGAAGATTAAGAAAAGACTATTTTCACGTGTCCATACGGCACATTCGCATTCAGGAGAATGTCTTTTGGCTTGTGTAATGCACCTGCAACTTTCCAATGGTGTATGATGGCCATTTTCTCGGACATGGTGGAGAAAAATGTGGAAGTCTTCATGGACGAATTTTGTGCCTATGGAGATGATTTTGATGCTTTTCTAGAGAATTTGGTGATGGTCCTAAAGAGATGTATGGAGACAAATTTGGTACTTAACTGGGAAAAGTGCCACTTTATGGTTGATGAAGGATTAATTTTGGGGCACAAGGTTTCTGCAAAGGGGTTAGAGGTTGATAGAGCATAGCTGGAAACGATTGAAAATCTTCCACCGCCAACTTTAGTAATGGGAATCCGTAGCTTTCTTGGACATGTCGGGTTCTATAGGAGATTTATAAAAGATTTCTCTAAGATTACAAAACCATTGTACAGTCTCTTAGAGGATTCAGTTTTTAAGTTTGATGAGGATTGTAAGTTAGCATTTGACATGTTGAAGAAAAAGTTGACTATAGCTCTAGTTATTGTCGCACCAGATTGGAATAAGCCTTTTGAGTTAATGTGCAATGCAGGCGACTATACAATAGGGGTTGTTTAGGGTCAACGCCGAGAGAAGTTATTCCATGCCATATACTATGCAAGTAAAACTCTTACGGAGACCCTAATGAATTACACAACTACAGAAAAGGAATTTCTTGCAGTAGTATATGCCTTTGATAAATTCAGGGCATATTTGATCGGGACAAAGGTAATAGTTTATACGGATCACTCAGCAATTCGGTACTTAATTTCAAAGGAAGATGCTAAGCCACGACTCATCAGGTGGATACTTCTCCTACAAGAATTTGATTTGGAAATAAAAGATAGAAAGGGTACGGAGAATCAAGTTATAGATCATTTATCAAGGCTGGAAAATCAGAGTAAAAATGAAGAGGATAATTGTGTTATCAATGAGTCATTTCTGGATGAGTAGTTGTTTGGTGTCAACGTAAAATTTCCTTGGTATGTGGACTTTGTCAATTATTTGGTGAGCAACGTCCTTCCTCCTGATTTTACATGACAAAAAAAAAAGAAATTCCTACATGACGTCAAGTGGTACATGTGGGATGAGCCATACCTATTTAAACAGTGCGCCGACAAGATGATTTGAAGGTGTGTGCCCTACAGTGAGGTGAAGAACATATGGCATGAGTGCCATTCGTCTGCATATGGGGGACATTACGGAAGTGAGAGAATAGTGGAAAAAGTGCTTCTAGGCGGGTTTTATTGGCCTACAGTATTTAAGGATGCCCACCAGTTCGTTAAAAGTTGTCATAGATGTCAAAGGGTGGGTAACATATCAAAAAGGAATGAGATGCCACTACAAACTATCTTAGAAGTTTAAATTTTTGACATTTTGGGCATGGATTTTATGGGGCCATTTCCTTCCTCGTTCAATAATCAGTACATCTTGCTTGCGGTTGACTATGTATCAAAATGGGTTTAAGCCGTAGCACTTCCCACAAATGATGCCAAAGTGGTTCTTAAGTTCTTGCAAAGGAATATTTTTACAAGATTTGGCACGCCAAGAGCAATTATAAGTGATGAAGGTAGTTACTTCTGCAACAGATCATTCACAGCTCTTTTGGCAAAATATGGAGTTAACCATAAGGTGGCGACATCATATCATTCCTAAACAAGTGGGCAAGCTGAGGTTTGAAACAGGGAGGTGAAGAGAATCTTAGAGAAGGTAGTAAACCTGAATAGGAAAGACTGGTCTCTCAGATTGGACGATGCACTATGTGCTTATAAAACTGCTTACAAAACATGTCACCATATCAGTTGGTCAACGGGAAAGCATGTCACCTACCTGTGGAGTTACAACATAAGGCCTATTGGGCAATTCAGAAACTCAACTTCGATCAAGCAGCTGCGGGTGAAAAGAGGCTACTTCAGTTAAATGAACTCGATGAATTTTGACTTCAAGCTTACGAGAACTCTAAGCTATATAAAGAAAAGATCAAGAGATGGCATGACCAGAAAATCATGCAAAGAACGTTCGAACCGGGGCAATCAGTACTATTGTTCAACTCAAGGTTGAGGTTGTTCCCAGGAAAGCTAAAATCGAGGTGGTCGGGTCCATTTATCATCAAAAGTATTTTCCCACATGGCATCGTTGAACTCTACAGTAGGAATCCTTTAAAGATGTTGAAGGTCAACGGTCAGTGGTTAAAACATTATTGGGGTGGCAAATCCAACACGGATGTCATCACAATCACACTAGCAAACGCACCATAAACATGGAGTAGTCAGACTAAAAGACTTAAAATCAAGCGCTAATTGGGAGGCAACCCAAATTTTACTTACGTTCTTAGTAATTTTATCCATGCTAGTTAGATGATAGTTTAGAATAATATTAAGTCTAGAATAAATTCATATCAATTCATTAAAAAGTAGTTAAGTTATATTTTATTTTAAGAAAATCTTACCATCCATGCTTAAAATTGCTCAATATCTACTTATATGTATGTTTTAATGATGTGCAGGTACTTAAGAAGCTAATGGATGCACTAATGAGGCAAGGAATGGGAAAAATAAAAGCACTAATAGGTTACACCCCACCGTGGGCTGGCCCTTCAGGATAATACCCGGTACCGGGGTCGGGGTCCTCTTCATTAGCAGTGCTACATGTCAACAATGGCATTTAAAGTATAACACCCCATAGGGCTGGGTCTCAATTCTCAAATCAAGGAGAAAGCCAAATAGGCCGCATTATAAGGAGCAATACCCCCCGCCGGGGCGGGGGTCCAAAATTTGAAAAGGTGGTTGCAACAATTACATATTGTTCAGACATGTTCTCCCAATCTTCTTGCACTTCAACTTCCTACGAATCCCACTCCCGTACAACCTCAACCCACGAACTTGCAAGTTAATCTCTATCTTCCCACTACATTTAAACAACTACCCACTACTTTAACCCAACACCCCACTATTCCATACATCACACCCCCTCTATAAAACCACTCCTTCACCCCACACACGAACAACCTCAATTAAGGTTTGAGCGAATTTCTACAACCAACTTGGAGATATACTGAGAGTGAGTAGTTTGTCTTCCAATTCCTCACTTTCTATCACCACAATTGAAGCCAAATCACTAAGTTTGGGGGGATTGCACATCTTGTACACCAAGTGTTCAACAGATTGCTTAAGTGAAGATTGGGGGGAATTTTTTTAGAAGCTTACCAATTCCAAGTCAATGATACCTAAACCGGCAACAAAGAGGTAACATGGAGAGAGTTCCGGGACCACACCACCAACACAAACCTTTGACCGATGAAAATTCATAAGTGTCGCTGCTGCCGCCAACCGTTACGACTACCTTGTAACAAAAGCACTCACACTGGAGCGGGGGTTAGCACCCGAATATGTCGATGGCAAAATGATGCAACAAATATATCAAAAAGGTTGGAATAAGTTCACGGAAGAGCCCAAAGCCGCAGTTGTGAATGTGGTCAAAGAATTCTACGCTAATGTCGAGGATAAGGCCCCCTTCAACGCATTTGTGCGGGGTAGGTTAGTTCCTTTTAGTGCAGATGCCATCAACACGTACTACCAATTACGAGTGCCTAGACATTGCCAATACACTCACCTACGTGACCATGATCATGATTATGAGACTATTATGAAGTAAATGACAAAGCTGGGTACTACATGGATTAAGGGTTGAAAAGGGGGCACTGTCTTTCACAATAAGGACCTCAGCCGGTACGGAAAATATGGTACACGTTCCTATGCGCCAAGATGTTTCCATCCACTCACACGTCAGATGTACCTAAGGAGAAGGTCGTGCTTTAATACGCCATTGTCCATGATTTTATCATCGATTTGGGGACCATAAATAACTTTTCCATCCGAAGATGCCTGCGAGGACCATTCTCTAGAGGCTTGCCACACCCATCACTCATTTGTGGGTTGTGTAGATAGACAGGAGTACGATGGTCCGATGATGAGACCACCCAGATGTTGCTTCAGACACTAGACTCGAGGATGATAGCGCGGTATTCGGTGTGGCCCGGGGGCGAGTCGCATCCTAGAGGATTAGGATTTGTATTTCCATTAGCCTTGGAGGATGAGGCTGAGGACACCTCGGATGATGACGAGTTTCAGGGGGATGCCACGATGGGTGAGCAAGGAACGGAGGTGACACCACAGACCGAAGACATATCTAGCCCTCAGTTCCTAAACCTTTAACAACAAGTGGATGAGCACAACAAGGAGGCGCGACGAGAGATGCGGAGACTTGCAGCGAGGCAAGATCATATGTTTGAGGCCATGAATATGTCTTTCGCCTCATTGAACACGACACTCCAAAGTTTCAATCCTAATGCACAGTACCCATATCAGCAGTCAGCTCCAATGCCAAGTAGGGGTAAAAATGAGTCAAATCTCAGTGAACACTCCAATGCTCAGATTTAGCTCGACTCGAAAAAATTGAGCTCGAATTCGATAAGGAATTTCTAATTTTATGCCAAATTTGACTCGGATCATTACTCGGACCTACTCGGCTCGTAAGTACTCGACTCGTTTACAAAACGAGTTACTCACGAGCCTTCAAATCGAGTTTCGGATATGAACCATTTCACTTAATACTGAACCACTACATACTAAATTGATTATTGAACTAATGTTTATATATAAAAGTCTTTCTTTTATTTATGTAAAGAAATTACAAAGAATGTAATACAAATTGACAATCAATTCACTGATTTATTCAAGTACAAGCTTATACAATTTAATACTACACTTTATAAATTATAAAGATTGATACAAATATCACATATTTAGCTTGTTAGTATTGATTAGACCTGTATTCGAATATGATTCATCGAGCAGGTATCGATTATGGTTTGAGAAAAAAATGAAATACTCGAACCCTAATCTGAACGAATACTAGTATACTCGAATTCGACTCATGTATCATTAAACAGAAAATGAGTATGGATCATATTTGACTCGAATCAACTTCAAATTCGAGCTTTGGATCATATTTTCGAACCGATCTCGTGTCGAGTATCGAGCTACTCTGCTCGGCTAACACCCCTGATGCCAAGGTTCCCACCCAGTGATTCCGATGAAGAATAACAGCCACCACCACCCCAAGCATATGCAATTACAGGGAAGTCCTCACTTATTTATTGCTTTATCTATACAATGAGGACATTGTAATTTTCAAGTTTGGGGGATTTAGTTTAATTTTCATGTTCATATTTACTTTTATTAGTTAGGTTTACATATATTTTTTTTAAGTTTAGTTTTAGGATTATTAAATGTTTGCATTCATGTAGTCATTTAGTTGCATAGTAGTATAAGATTGTAAATAGTTTTTATTAGTTGTTTATTATGTTATGTTTACCATATCTAAAAAAAAAAAGTTAAGCTTTGTGTTATATTGCATATGTCCAGCAGTTTGATGTAGTTCATTTTATTTTGGCCAATGATGAGATTGTGATTAAGTAAACAAGTACGGTACTAATTATTAGAACTTTGATGTAGTTTCTGTTATGAATTGGATCGTTTACATGTTTGAAACTGGTATAATAAGGTTAGCACATTAAAAACAACTTATGTCGACTGATAAGTCAAATTGATACATAAGAAATTTCTAAAGGATAATGCTAGTGTAAATGAGAGAATGCCAAGGATAGGCAGTGAAAACGAAGAATTAGGCAAGAACCTAAGTTTGGGGGAAAAAGTGGGGTATATAAGCTTCTATAAAAAAAATTAATTGAGTCTTGTGGTGGGTTGAGAAGAAGCATGAAAAGCACTCCCCATAAACACATGCATGAAATAGAGCGTAAAACGCACTCACTATCTATCTAAAAAAAAGAAGAAGAATAAAATGAGAAATAAGAGCAAAAAGCCCCCGTGATTGAAAAAGAAAGCATAAGTACCCTATTTATCGTCTGTTTTTTGAATTTTTTGAGTTTACTCTATATGATGCCTTATAAGAGACTTGTTATGTATTAAATTTGGAATTGCATCAGTTGGCATGGTTGTTTAACACACACACACATTATATCAGTAATAACGGTTTAAGATTCGAGGATTGATAAGGAGTTATTAATTGGTTTTGATACGAAGTGTCGTCGTGTTTGCTTGGTTTCTCTGAGGCCAGATGAATAAATTTGATTATATGATGACTGCTAGATTCGTAGGCATATAGACTAGATACATTACATGTCATTGCATTGCATTGAATATCATGTTAGTTTTGTTTTGTGCTCGAGGACAGCACGGTTTAAGTTTGGGGAATTTTGATAAATGGATTTTATACCCACGAATCGGTTCCTAAGTCAAGCTTAAACGGTGTTAATTCCTTGACTTTATGTTTTGTTTTTACTTGTTTAGCTTTGTTTTAGGTTTAGGATTGGTGGAGTGGCTATTGGACAAAAAGGGTGGAGTTTTGGAAAAATTTGGCAAGTTTGGAGTTTAAGGAGGTCAACTGACAGACTACTAGCCAGCCGGGGCTTGCCCTTTTATATGTTTAACACTCCAGCGAAGCGGGGGTCTTGATCTCGCTTATCAGCTCACTAGCCCGGTATGCTCAATACAAGCTTACACCCCCATCGGGGCGGGGGTACGGGGATGTGAAGATGTCTAGTTGGTTTCAAATGTTGCAGGAACGTGAACTTAAGTGTTTGGGATGGCATGGAACTCATATTGGCGAGGAATTAGAGTCTGAATATGTGTCTAAGCGTATAATAATTATCTAACAACAAGATTGAAGGGACACAAGGCAATTAACATCATTGAAGATAGATTTTGGAGCAAGAGCATTGGAAAGAGTTTTTGAAGGATTTTTCACAATAATTGCATATTGAGCTATATCGACTTCGGGATTTTTACTGTCCCTTTTCTGTTCTTATTTCTTTGTGTTCTCATGTTAGGTGAGATTTGTTTAAAAAAATAAGTTGTGAAAAGGTCCGACATTTATATGTCGACGATTTGATTATAAGAGTCACCCGTTGGTTTTTTAAATGGTTGTACCAACACAACCGAGAAAAGGTTTGCACATTGACCCAATGATGTGACACTACTAAAAGAATCTATGAAACTGAGATTCATTAGCGTCCGGGGACTTGCTTATGTGGAGGGAAGGTGTTAGGCACCCCCCGACATCCGTGTTACCACGGTTTCCGCATTTTTCAATTAAACTGTTACATGAATGTGTGTGTGGGGGGGGGGGGTCAATGTGCAGTTATTTGGAAGTAGTGCTACGCCTCGTTCACACCTATATACACAGGGTTTGAATTTGTATAAAAATTCAGTTTTAAACAAGATATAACAATGAGGTTTTATAAAAGAGATTTTTCAAACCCTGTGCTCAATAGTAATTGAGGCCTTTGATACTTCCATTTTATTAAATGTTTGGCTTGATTGCTTTTATTTTCGAGATGTGAAGTATCTTCGAGAAAATAATATATATAGCAGTGCCGAACTCCTCATGGGCATGAAAGCCATCTAAGGAAATTTAAACATCGTTAATACTTTAGAAGCTGCTTACAACTGAAAATGTCCATCACAGGAACCAAATCTAGATTCAATAGACTGAATATGTGATCACATGATTCCTAGGCTCACACGATGCCGCAATTTATATGAAAGCAATAAGCAGTTATATATATATAAAAGTTGTAAATATATATATACAGACATGATTAACCAATACGAAGCACCTCTATGGGGGATTAGAAATGTAAATATATAAAAGTGGTAAATATATATAGAGACGTGATCAACCACCACGAAGCACCTCTATGGGGGATCAGAAATGTAAATAAAATAAATAAATACGATCAACCGCCATGAAGTAAACTCCAGGCGGGACTAAATATAAATAAAGCAGTAAAAACGATCAACCGCCACGAAGTAAACTCCAGGCGGGACTAAATGTAAATAAAGCAATAAAAGGCCACAAAGTAAACTCCCGGCCTGACAGAAGTGTGTATATATATATATATATATATAAGCGGTAAACGCACATGATATATATTGATCTCGGCTCGGTTTATCATTTCAGCGATTGGTCGCTATATATATATAGAAAAGCAGTAAATGCACCAGATGGAAAATCCATGCTCATCGAACAGAGTCCGACAACAGTTTATATATATAAGTATATATGTATATATATATAAAAGCAATAAACGCTCCGAATGTAAAATCCAGGCTCATCAAACATAGTTCGACAATAGTGCATATATATAAGTTGTGACGCCCCCAAAATAGGTCCAATCCATCCAACCTATTCTGAGTCGCCAAATACATGGTACAGAATACAACTACAACTTTATTACTACAATTGTCATGCAAAATACAACAACACATATACTGTGAGTTTTAATACCAATCGCTGACTCTGTCCCCAACTATGGACAACACCTCACATTGATACATTATATAAAGGTACAATCGATAAGCTGTTTTAGAAATTAAAATCTTTGGGAAGAGCTCAAGAAACCTTTCGTACATGGGAGGCCATGAATCTAAAGTTATGATAGATATCATATGTCCAGAGAATTATCCTTGGTTGATCCAATAGACCCCAAAGAAAAACAAAAAGATTACTATCATGTTCCTTCCAATGGTGAGTCTTCTCTTAACATATAACTATCTCCACTGTCTCCAGTTAAAAATTATATTTCAAATAAACTCCAAGATCATATAGGTAGTGCTCGTAGATATACTCAACAAGTGGATGTGCACAACCCTGTCTTATGATAACATAAGGTTGTATGTCATTAGACATCTTGTATGATAGTGGCAAAACACCCTTCCAAAGTTGGGTTCACCTCACCCTATTCGGTTCACCAAAATTAAATATCAAATGACGTATACAATACGACACACTTATCTAAAGTTCTCAATAAAAATTATTTCCATACTATTTCGGGAGAACCTCAACAGCTATAAACCATCGTTCTATTCCCCTCTTATCCCCGCTCGACCCGGCAACACTCTTTTTACCTGGAAGGAATTGTGAAGCAAAAGGGTGAGCACAACTAGCCCAGTAAAGGATATCATGACTAAAGATAATTAAATTATCAATAGCCTTTGTCAGTAATAAATCAGAGATTTAGAACATATGGTAGATGATAAAAATTTTCAACCATAGTTGCAGTGGAATGAGCAATCCATTAGAAGAGTCAAATAGACCATAAAGTCTATTATCTTCTCTATGTTAAAAGTCCACCAACAATGTTTTATCCCTGTAACATCAATCAACAATTCCTTTCCACAATCATATGAATAACTCATAATCATAATTGTGATTCTAAATTCCTCTTCGCATCCAGGATGAAGATAATTTTCATTACCTGTCTTTACCTGAAACATCAAAGATCATGGTTATACCAAATCACAGTTCCTGTTTATAATCATACTAATAAATTCATCTTTGCACTACGGGCCAAAGATATTCATCAACAACTCATCTTTGCACTACAGGCCAAAGATATTCAACAACATGTCATCTTTGCACTACGGGCCAAAGATATTAATATTTCAAAGAAATATATAATCATTTCAGAATTTATATAAACCATAATTATAATCATGTTGATCAATTCACCTTTGCACTTAAGCTAAAAATATTCAATTATAAATTCAATGGTCATGATCATACCAGTCAACGATTCAACTTTGCACTACTGGCCAAAGAGAACCCATAGTCACGATCATACTAATAATCTACCCATCTTTACACTTAAATCAAAGAGAAATTTCATCACTGGGATTATAAAAATGTTACATATGATAATAAAAACAATACGATCAACAACTGCATTTAATTTCAAGAGTAATATTCATGAATCAATGATTTCATAACACCTTAATCCATATGTTATAAATCACTTAATAATCTTATAATCTAATATTATTAATATTACCACAATATTTTAATCATTTCTTAAACTTATAAATAATTTATTTTAATTGTTTACACTTTACTAATTAATGCATTTAATCATCCTAAAATGCCAAACTCATAAGATTTCATCACCAATAACCAACAACCTCATCAAAAATCTTCATATACCATATATAGGATTCCCAAGCCATAAAATCCTATTTTCCAATTTTGTTACTTCACATAACATATTTAATTCATTTACTCATAACTAGTCCATTTTCATGAAAAATACCAAATCGGTTCCAAAATATTTCTTTTTCGGGATTTAGCGAAATATAGTCCCATATTGAACATATATTTTTCTCAAAATTTTTAAAATTCATTTACTATTTTTCACATGGCCAAAACTGCTGAATATTTAGACATTTATCATAAATTGTACGTTTGTCCAAAATTTCGAAATTTATAGAGTATACTTATGTTATATATATGTACTCCCAATAAAAATTTCACTAATTTTGGAGTTAACCACAAGGAGTTATAAGGGTTTACTTTTAAAATAGTCTTTTCTCATAAAATTCATAACTCCTAATCTATACATCCAAAAATTGCCATTTTCGGACACAATCAAGAAAACTCATCAAATTATCATTTCAAATTTTTCTAGAATTTTTGAAGGTTCGAAAAAATTACGAAACTGAAAAACATAATAACCCTTAAAAATTCCGTACAATCCCTTACCTCGAAAGAAGACATTTTTCGAATAGGAATGTAAAGCCAAGGAACCTTGCCTTTGAATAGCAACTCTCAAAGTATCTAAATACTCACAAAATATGCTTGATAATATAGAGAGAGAAAGAGAGAAAGCTTATGTTTCTGGTGTGATTTTCAATTCTAACTTAGCCCTCTATTTATAGGAAAATGTTAGCACGCCGAAGCAGACTTGACCTACTACCTGATGGCTTTACCTGCTACTATTGCCACCCATCACATTTAAATTAGAATTGTAGCATATTTCTTCACCACCACAAGTAGGGCCCACTAAATTCTAGAATTTTCCACCAAAATCATTTATAAACCTAATTTCCGTATCAGTCACCTCTTACAATTCATAACAAATCATACGTTCATTTTTAACGGTTCAAAATTTGTGGACATATACTCAACTTAATATATGTATAACATATCCAAAAATCATAACGATCCAATGGTCAAATTAAAAATTATAACTCACGCAATATATCTCAAGAACACTGGTTTGATTTTTAATACCTCCAATCTGACAAAATATTGATAAAATACCTCAACATTAATTCCTTCATTTATAACCACATAAATAAATCCATCATTTATATCCGCATCAAATAAATATTTCTTTATCATATAAATCAATAATTAATTATTCACAAATAATATTACAGAATCACAATTATGACAACCAGGTGGTTCCTAGGAAAGAGGGGGCTTTCCGATAAGGATTTCTCCTTACTGGCACGCAATTAGGTGACCAAACCTCTCCTTGACAGAACTTTCTAGACATTACCAATAATGCTATCTACTAATATTATTCCAATAATATGAATTATTGATCCGATAATGGAAAATACTATGCAGTGACAATTATTGCAACAACAATAATATAAACTATCAACACAACAATTATTGAATCAATAAAATAAAATATTGAACAGTAACTACTGTAACAATTATTGAGTAGTGCCTTCTTACGTAAGAATCAATAATTCAAAAATACTGTGCAAAACCGTAAAGCTACCGTGCAACAACGCCAGACATCGTATTTTAACTACCGTATATTCCAACGAAGGTTAGCAGTAATAACTACGTAGATTATTTATAAAAACTCAAACTTGTCGTTTTCTTCATTCAACAGCTTATTCTATTATGGGGCCCATAAATGATCATACCGTCGCATTTAATATTCTCCGACAACAAGAATATTCCACGACCAAACGAATATTCCCCGACAGAAATGAGTATTTTATAACCACTTGCGTATTTTGAAAATTTTACATATATCACCCTTAACTTTAAACTTTTATCAATTTAACCATTTACTGAATAATAATTATAAGAAAAATTGAATACTTTTATTTCATAAAATACGAGGTCGTATATAAGTGTGTATATATATATATATATATATATATATATATATATATATATATATATATATATATATATATATAATGTCTGAAAAAAATAAAAGCCACAGACCGAAATTTGGGCATACACACGCAACACGACTATCAATGTGAAGAATGATGTGTGCAAAGATGAAGAGAAAAGCCTTAAAGTGTGTAAGAAGGCTTACAGTGGACTGCCAAAGAAGACTTCTATAGCTTTAAACGGATGAACACTCGGCTCCCGCCAGTAAAAATATGAATGAATATAAGCTCACAAGTGTTTAAAATGAGAAAGCACTCAATTTAGGGTGTGTACAGAGCAAATTGGACAGGGCTTCCTCGCCGTTTTCTCTTGAAATATGTCCACCCCAAGCCCTCTATTTATAGAGGGGGGAGCCGCAGGTCCCGCTATCTCGAAGTATGTGCACGCGTGCAATGTGATGTCCGCTCGAACTTGTAGAACTTCAATCCGAGCCTCCGATTAAGGTGTATAAGACCTTTTACGGAGTGTTGTTGTCGAGAGCTAAGCCATGATATGGGATTAGAGGTTGTCAGAAGTCAAGAAGATGGGACCATGCCCTTGGTCTTCAAGCTTCAAATTCTATCTGGTGTGCTGCCTTGCGTAGTAGTCACTCAGGATTTGAACTCTTTGATTCTTGTGGGACATTGTTGTGTAGAATGTATATTGAGATGTTGTTAAGAGGGCGCAATGTGGGATTGAGGTGGAAAAATGATGATTTTTCCCCTCACCAGGGTTATCTCCGGTTTAGGCTGATAAAGCAGTCGTTGCTCAGGGTTATCTCTGAGATTGGGCTGCTGCAAGTACTGGACGTCCTCAAGGTTTTCTCTGAGGTGTGCCTGACCTCCCGGGGTCATCTTCGGGTTTAGAGCTGAGTGCCTCGGTGTGAGTCCCGAGGTTGAAGCTGACTGCATAGGTTAAAACGAGCATTTCTAGGGTTATCTCCAGAACTACAACTGCACTCCTTGGGGCTATCTCCAAGGTTGACATTGTATTTCCTGGTGTTGTTTTTGGGACTAAGACTGAGTATCTCGGGGTTATCTCTGAGATGAAACGGCCTTCTCTGGTATGATTTCCAGTATTGGAACTGCATGCCTCGGGGTTATCTCTGAGGTTGAAACTGACACTTTCGGTGTTATTTCTGGAAATGACCTGAGCAGTCCTCCAGGGTTATCTCTAAAAGATGATTCTGCCCCTCCTATAATATTAGTAACAGGTATGCAAAAAAATTTGAGTGTCTATATATGCACCTCTTTATAATATTCATGCAATGCAATGGCATGGATATAATAAAGAATACTAGACACTTGAAATGCAACAAGATGATCATGATTCCATGTACAACAATATGATGTGAATGTATGTGATTTGTTGGATTATTTTCCAACATGGTGGGATGATTGTCGGCTCCCTTTGACTTCTACCGGTGTTGACAGTTATTACTGATAACCCTGATGAACTGTCCTGGACATGCAATCCAATGCTCTCAAGAGCTTCCAGGATGTTGACGTTGGGGTTATCACCAAAGTCATTAATCCTTGATTCAGACTTCACATTGAAGATGCATCTCTCATGTACAAGAGATTCTGTGAGGATAGAGCTTTGTCTATTGAGGATGTGTATAACATATTCCATCATCGGTCCTCCCCGATGAGGATGTTCTTCCCTGGTTTGTACCGCCATATTTTTCGTTGTTCTATTGGAGTTAATGCCAATAGTCGGTGTTGTTAGGGTTGCCTGACCTTCATTAACATGTGCATCAATGGATGAGATCCCTATTGGGGATAATGTCAAGACTGATTGACCTTCATTGACGTGTACATCAACGGATGGATTGTATGAAAACCAGTTGGGGAAAAGGTTTTAGGGTTACGACCTTGAATTGATGGCATTAGACCTTCGTGAGGTATTGTCGAATGTAGTTTGCAACAACTGAGATCATCGGTATAGTGTACCCTGTGTTTGGGTGAATACCAATGAGTGATATGTAAAGCCACAACTTGACCCGTGAAAACCTGGATTTCAGGCTATTCTGCTCAATCGCGTAACGTTTTTATTCCTGATTTGGCCTTTTCAGCTTGTGAGAACTCCTTTGCAACTTGAACTGGACCGAGCCGGAGGGGTGGACCCCATTCTTACTATATTTTTTGATAGGCCTCTGTTAGTTGATGGGCATTTGTGCCCCATTTCCCTATATTTTTAGCTGTACAGAGATGTATTAGATGATGATGTACTTAGGAATGTATATACTGTTATTCCCTACATCATATTGCCATCTATTTTTTATCATGCATGTATTATGTTATGAATATGTATGTATGTCCACAGATATTCAGCATTGACCCCTAGATGGTCTTATGACATAGCCCGCACAGATGTCTTTTTTGATAGTTAGCCGTATTGATCATACCCCACCAGTATTGGTGGCATTCTGTCTGAGATCGTGGTATGATAGTATGTCACCTTTAGATAGGGTGACTATAGATCAGTTATTGCAGCATACTATGACTCTCCTTATGTTTCAAGTTCCCGCAGGCTTTGTTGAGGGTATGTTAGAGCATTGGATACCGGAGAGGCAAGTCTTCTGATTTGGTATCCATGAGTTGACTGCTACTTTGGAGGAGTACGCACGGTTGACGGCGCTGCCACTGGAAAAACCTTGCGCGCGGATGGCTATCGGCGACATGAGCCAACAGTTTATGACCCTCACCGAGCTGAGGCATAGAGTTGTGCAGGTTGAGATCACATCCGACCACGTTGTATCCCATCATTTTTTGATGGACAGATTTGGCTCAGAGGATAATTATACACGACATTCCAGGGATTTTACCATGCCAGATGATCATTGGCATTTGGCCAGAGTAGATGTACTGTTACTGTGCGTATTGTCATATGTATACTTGCCACGGTACATGGATGAGCTGGACATTGGCGTCATTATGGCAGTGAGAGCTCTTAGGGAGGGTCACACCATTGTACCAATGATTATAGCAAAGACGCTGAGGTCGGCCAGATATTGTAGTGCCTACCCTGCATGGGTATTCACAGGTAGTTCGGTCATGTTGTATGTGTGGTTCATGTCATACTCTTCTCCCCTCAAAGAATAAAATTTATAAATTTGAGAGGAATAAGAATGGTTCAATCCATTCTAATCGCAACCAAACACAATTTTTTTCATTCCATATAAATGAGTTATTTCATTCCTACCTTCATTACTCCAATCCAAACGTAGCATTAGTGTTTGCAATGTTTGGTACATTTAAAGCGTTTACAAGTTCAAACGCACTTAAATATATTATTCATCTAGCAGTAATTTATTTTAAATGCAATTTATTTAACTCACAAATATAATGTTCGGACCTTAACTGCAACACATCAAAATTGGTGCGATGCGTTTGGAGATCCAAACGCTATCATAGCAAATACTGCAAACGTTGTTAGCCAAATAAAGCCAATATCCTCCAAGTAATTTAATGTTTTATTCACTATTCCTGATGTGGTTGTCAATTTATTTCAACTAAAATTTAAAATATAATGATCACCCTTAAATTATTGTATGGACGAGTTATACATTCAACTCTGGTTGAACGTTAGGTTCGGATTTGGTTATCATGATGTTAACTTCATGGTAATTAGATTAATTGACCAAAACATTGCTGATACGCTGAGAGAAATTATTTTCTAATTTACGTGTTGATATTGTATTAATTAATTGACCAAAATTAACTTCATGCTAACCGCTTTCATAAAACTCCCTCATCAGTCTGGCGTTCTTCTCCACGCTTCCTAATTGTAAACGTCATTGCAGCACTCTGGATATCCACTCATTGGTCCAACTGGTCGTGCCAAATCAACATGTAAATATAAATATCACAAATTAATTTTTATTCATAATAAAATGTTAGTTAATTATTTCGACAATAAATAATTGAATTAAATAAAAATTGATCCCTTGAAGAAAACTAGACTATTAATGACTTGGTAAATGTGCACTAAGGCTGTAAATGAGCCATCACAGTTCGGGCTCGATTCAGTCTCGATTCGAAAAAATACGAGTGAGATTCGGATTCGTTAATAATATGATCCAAATCTGAGCATTAAAAATTGTTCGAATAAAAATATGAGTAGAATCTGAGCAAAGTTATACTCGACTCGTTTAATATTCAAACTACTCAATTTTTTTATTGTGATTCGATATATACTCGGTTAATACATATTCGATTAGATGTTCGATACATTTTCTTATAATATATACAAATTTAAATCAAATTAGGATAATTAGTTATTATTTTATTTTGTTTTAATTTTAATTATGATTTTATATTTGTAAAGTGTAAGACCCCAACTTTTATAAATAAAGATGAATTTTTATAAATATTATTTTGAATATTATGGAATAAATTTGATATAATGTTATAGTTGTGGGTAATATTTATAAATTTTGCAAAGTAAGCAAGTTGTTATAAAATATTAGTTTGGTTCGGAGAATATTCTTTTTGTTTGGGAATATTCGATGACGGCTCAATCATTAGTGGACCCTAGCAACGGAAGTATTATCGTAGTTAGAAAATGACAAAATTATCTTTCTATAAAAATAACTAGCAGAGGTGTTACTGAATTAAAACCTGTTGAACTACTCTTGGTAGTAAAAGTACATGTAATACGTGGTTGTATAGTAGCACACGATATTGATTATTGATGCTTACGTGAGAAGTCACTCACATTTATGCTCAATTATTGCTACAAATAATTGCGCATCATATCTCTTATATTATTGATTCAATTATTGTCACAGTATCATTTGTATAATATGTTATAATATTAAATCAATAATTGAGACGACAAGTTATAAATGATTAATAATTGTTGAAAGATTAAATATGTGTTGATTAAAAATAAAATGATTTGTGGTAATATTTATTCAATCTGGATGTATATAAAGAGTCTCGTTATGAGACGTTTGTGGTAAGTTTGATTATTTTATGGGGGGCCATATGTCATCATCTAAGAGTCTCTTCGTCAATAGTAATTACCTTCGTCAATAGTAATTACCTTTGTGAATAGTAATTACCTTCGTCAATAGTAATTACCTTTACCAGACGTCAAACCACTTGTCGTTTCATATTACAGGCGTCGAACCACTTGTCGTTTCACATTACAGGCATCGAACCACTTGTCGTTTCACATTACAGGCGTCAAACCACTTTTCTTTTCACATCACCGTCAAGCGCCCACTTGCCTTTTCACACGGCGGTGCTAAGCTAGAAATCTTCTATAAATAGAGGCCTAGTGCTTCATTATTTTTCACGAATTCATTCAAGCTATAGAGAGAAAGTATAGAGAGAATAAGAGAGAAAGAAGAAGAGTATTTTGTTACTACACTACTGCGAAGATTCAATCTCCTACCAAAAGTAAGGGGTGTTATTCTTTCTTATTCATGAAGAGAACTGTTGTTATTCCATTGCTTATTATTACTCGTTGGAATAACTTTTGTATCGTGGTTTACCCTATACTTGGTGACATTCTTCTATTATTACATTGGAACATCCTCGTCATGCAGTGTTTTACACCTAACCGGTTCCGCTTTATTATTATTCCATTGGAACATCCTCATACATGTGTTTTATGCCTGGACTGGTTCCATTCTTTATTATTCTATTGGAATATCCTCATGCATGCTTTTACTTGGGACCTGGTTCCGTTATTTATTATTACATTGGAATAACTTTTGCTGTCTGCGATTCTATCGCATGCATGGTGATTTTTTTTTGTTATTCCATTCTTTATTATACCCGGTTGGTTAAAACTTTGACTTCTATACTCCATGAAATTAGTGGAATATCCTTGATATTTGTGCTTCATCCAAAGATCCTTTCATGGAAATATTCTTCTCGATATTCTTGAATTTTACTCTACAAAGCGATATCATTTTGTGAGTTTTGGATGTTATTGGTTCCTAGATAAATTAATTCTTGAACTTGTTTTATTGAATTCTTATATCATTGTCATCATCCTCATGTTTATATTATGTTGAAAGTCATCATGGCTCTGTAGTGCATAGATGGACTTGGTATGATTATGACCGAGATTATTCGGTGTAATCATGACCGTAATGTTACAAATGATGTAGTAAAAGTTATCATTGGCCCGTAGGGCATTGATGGACAGTTAATGGCATGATCATGACCATTAATGAATACACAAATATTCTTGGCACGTAGTGCATGAATAATTGTGGTCGTGATACTAAAGAATATCCTTGGCCGTAGTGCGGGGGTGATTCGATGATGTGGAATATTTATTAAAGTTTGAGTCTCAAATATAATAAAGGATGAAAACCTTTAAATCATAAAAGTTAGTAGATTTTATTTTCTACTTGACTCTTTTAATGGATTGCTAGTTCACCAGTAGTTAAACTTGATGTTCATTATATTTTATCGGTTTAACATCTGTTGTGAGGCTAATGATAATTTATTACGCATTATCTTAGTCATAATATTTCTTCTTGAAAGCTAGTTGAGCTCACCCTTTCTTTCACCGTTTCTCTTCGTGAAATGAGAATATAGGCGACGAGTCGGGAAGCGGAGTAATGGTCCGGAGGATAGCATTAGTAGTCCTCACTATTACGTAAAATAATGTGATAATAATTGTAATGAGGACTCCTTTTGAGTTTGTATGATCTCTAGTAGACAATATTTGTATTCAAACTCACGGCTTTATGTCGTATTGTATACCTACGATTATATTAGTAAGTTGTATTTAAATTCTGTACCATGTATTTGACTACCCAAGATGGGTGATGTATACCTAATTTTGGGGGCGTCACATAAAGTATAATAATAAATATATTTTCTCAATTTTAAGTAAAATAACAAATTCAATTTATAATTATATTTATTATAAAACTAGTTATTATGTGGATATATACTCGAATTCGAGCTTGAATTTGAAGCTCGCGAGTTGTTTGAATAAATATTCGAGTCGAGTCGGATCGAATTCGAGTACTAAATATTCGAGTCGAGTCGAATCTGAGTAGAAATTTTCAGTTATAATTTGAATTCGAGTCGAATTCGAGTACGAATTTATCATTTCGAGTCGAATTCAAGTAGCTCTCTGTTCGCTCCAGTTGTACTCGTTTACACCCTTAGTGTGCACCGGTTCTTTTTTATTTGTCTTTTTAGATAGTAAAATTTATTTATTTTTATTTATAACTTGTAAATTTTAAAAAAATATTAATGACTTGGTTTATAATATTATCCTTACATTAAATATTAATTTATTTATCTTCTATCTTTTCTAATAAATTTTAAAAAATAATATTAAAATTTTATATTTATTTTAATCAATCAGACAACATTTATTGTATTTCTTGATTTTTATATTTTCTCTCTTAAAACGTCAACTTAAAAAAAATGACGGGAGTACAACTTTTTAGAATTCCAAGAGCTAGACTTAGTAACTAAACAGTACTTCTACGGGACCGGGGATTCTAATCGGTTTAGGGGTCTAATTTTTTTTTTTTTGCTTTGACTCTCAAAAAATATATAGTATTTTTTTCAATTGAAATTTTAATAAAATTCAGTGATTTTAGTATAATTTAGATATATATAAAAAAAAAACAATGTTATACGGACTATAAAATATTAGTTTTTATTTGTATCTAAATTATACCAAAATAAGTGTATTTTATAAAAATTTCGATTAAAAAATCTTATACATTTGTTGAGTGAAAAATAAAAATAAAAAGATTGACGGTCTCTAGGCAGGTCAAAATCTCCCGATCGCTTAGAGACTTTTAGTAACTAAATAGTGTAAAGAATTTCGAATGGAAAACATTACTACCTTCATTCCATAATAAGAGTGAAGTTGAAGACTATTAATACAAGGGAGAAAAAGTTTTGAGACAATAAGAGAAGTTAGGGGTGATATAGAAAAATAAATAATTTATTCTCCTAAAAAGTTGTAAATGACAAATAAATTGGCACAAATTTTTTCCTCTTAAAAGACAGTTATTATAGAATGGAGGTAGTAATGTTTTCCATTCGAAATTCTTTACACTATTTAGTTACTAATAAGTCTCGATGCATTGGGAGATTTTGACCTAGTCAAGGCTAATCGATTTTTTATTTATTTTTTCACTCTCAAAGATGAAATTTTTTTTTAGCTACGGGAAGCATCAAGGAAGTAGAGGAGATTATATTAACCATCTCTAGCACATCATCTAACATCTTAGAGGAGGAAAATCTAAGAAGTAAGTTCTTAAAACCTTAAATCTCCACTTTTCTCTTCAAGCTTTATATCGTGTTAGATGTTATTTTGAGTTGTATGTGTAAAGAATCTTTTTAAGAATGATTCTCAGAAGCTAAATGCACTCTTAAGAGCATCCAAGTAAAAACCAAAACTCTTCATCTCTTTAAATTTCCTAAGAGTTTGATTTGTTGAATGTTGGGTTATAGGGGATCATGATTAGACCTGGCAATATAGTTAGTTAACTGTTGGGTTAAACCATATTAACTGGAACCAAATGGGTTGGTTAACCATTTTTATTTATTCAGGTTGGTTAAAGTTTGGACCCATATTTTTTAAAACAAATATAGTTCTGAACCGCTTAACTATTTTTCAACCCATATTCCATTCAATCACACTCCTCCTCCAGTCTGCCCCAACTACTACTACTACTACTACCGTACAATGGTAATTATTATACATAATAGATGAGATCCACAATAATGTGAGAAATAACTCATACAAGTATCCCTTTTTATTGTAAAAAGTATAATTTCAAAAAATATTTATAATATATATATATATATATATATATATATATATATACACACACACATACAAATGTGTATATATGTCATGATGATGATAATTATATATCTTATGAAGAGGAGCAAGATTATTTTAAACTCTTGGTTTCTCGTATTTTTAATTTTTTTATCTTAATGTTTATATTTCTATTCTTTTCTTTTTTTCTATTCTTTTATTAATCAACTCATGATTTCTCTCACTAATTAAATTTATATTTATATTTTTAAATTTACACCACGATTGTTTGTCAAATAACTAATATACATAAAGCCGGTTCATCTCGCTATAACTCCAAATTGCATCCACTCATTCATATCCTCATTAGAATCAATTTATTGAAAAAAAAAAAACATGCTTAAATACATTTCAAAATATAAGATCAATATTAGTTTTTAAAAATTGATTTAAGATATTTTTAAATTTAAATTTGACATAATTTATTTAAAATTTTAAAATAATAAATTTTATAAATAGTAGTAATTTTAAAATAGTTTATGATATTCGTAATTGTTATTTTTTTTGAAAAAGAAAAAATATGCTAAAGAAGCATATCAATAAAATAATTACGAATATCATTTTTCAAAAGTTCTATTTAAAAGTCAAAACATCTTAAAATGGTTAATATGGTTTTGAACCATAACCATATAGTTTCAACCCACATAACCCATATTAAAAATGGTTAATATGGTTTTAGTTTTTAAATGGAACCATAACCATATTTTAAAAACCAAAACCAATCCATAACCATATTTTGTCAGGCCTAATCATGATGAATCTAAAGTAATAAGGAAGTACATGATAAAGATTTTATGTTTAATCTGTGTCATAATAACATTTAATATAAAAAATTTAGGCATACGTTTGAGGATGAACAAAAGTTATGTTGAGGACTTAAATCAAACTTATAAAAGTGTTAATGGTTGATTTATGTGTAAATTTTGAGGAGGAGGATCTATAGATTGAGAAGTTATGGAAATATTCCAATTTGAACATACTAAAAATGATTTAAATTGAAGTCGTGGTGATGGTTTTCTTAAAACATGTTAAACAATGAAAAACTTAGTATTAGGGGACTTTTGAGCCAAATTTTAGACTAATTAATGAATCTAAAACATTATGAAATCATGGGGGTTTTGTATAGCATGTTACAAGCTTTCCATAGCCTCGAAAACGGGCTAATTCTGACTTAAAATGAAGAAGTTATGAAGATTTAAAGTATGTACGTCAAAAGTTGCAAAATCTAGAAAATCGGAGTTAAGTGCCAAGGGTCGAGCGCCTAGGCACTAGGCTCAGCGCTTAAAATCTGTTCTTGGGCGCCTAGGCGCTTGCCCAAGGCCAAAGTTGGGAGCCTAGGCTCTTGTCAAGTGTTAAGCCAAAATCTGTCCGCATGTCTTTTAGAAAATAAGGCATAATTTTTTCATACGAACTCCGATCGAGGTGATTCAGGATGATTCAAAAAGATAACGAGTAGTCCTAAAACTTTCATTATTTATGTTTTGAGATTTGAGGTCAGGATCAATGCCTAAAATGGCTATTTTTGGGACTAATATGTATTTAGAGGCAATCAGAGGACGTCGGGCATGCGCGTATACAACATGTAATGTTCTCGACGATAAAGGATGTTGTTCTAAGTTGTAAAATATGTACATTATTAAATATAATGATATTTAACATTACTCAATGATGAATTAGATAAATATGATATACATATGTTTGTTCAATTATTTTCTTTTTACAAAAGTAAGTTTGGCAGGACTTGCCGACACTCTACTTTTCTAAAGTAGTCTAGACCACAACACAATTATTTTTAAAACGTGTACAAGTTGGTTTAATTTTCTCGGTAGGACCATAAATTCCACTACAATTATTATATACCTCATTTGGTTATTTTGTCAAAGCAGGTGTGACGCCCCAAAATTCAGGTACTTGAAACCCGAATTCAGTGCTTCACGATACCATTTCTTTGAGCGGAATAATAATAATAATAATAATAATAATAATAATAATAATAATAATAATAATAATGTCATAAATATCAAACTTAATTTACATATCAGAGTTTTCTAAATCCTAGGTACGCGACCTTAAAACATTTCATTACATAATGGATAATAAATAACATCATCTTATTTAAGTCTAGCTATTACATAAGATAACACAAACTTATTCTGACAGCTTTCCTTTCCCTTTATTCTGGCGAGAGCCCTACTGGGTCATACTTAACTAAAACATTTAATTTAAGCAAGGATGAGCATTTGAGTGCCCAAATGAGTAATAAAAATTATAAATATTAGTTTGGAAGGATTAAATATTTTCTTTGTACTACCTTTCTACAACAAATCAAAAATTGTGAAATCTGAACCAATAATAATAACATAACAACTCTCTATCAAATTTTTGAAACTACGTACTGACCATAAATAGGGTTAAGGTGACATACTATGAACATTATTCTCAATTTTCGAATAGGTTTAGCGAATTTCATCCATGAAACCATCATAACTTCTGAAACACGGGGAGGGGGGGTGATCGACTGTTATACCTGTATTGATAAATACTACATTCAAGAACGATATTATCGTTCACTCTGTCCGCCTTGGGCGCATAAAAATTGTAAGACCCCGAATTTTATGAAATAAAAGTATTCAATTTTTCTTATAATTATTATTCAATAAATGGTTAAATTGATAGAAAGTAAAGTTAAGGGTGATATATGAATTTTTTTTTTTCAAAATAAGCATGTGGCTATAAAATACTTGTTGTTGTCGGGAATATTAGTTTCGGTTAATGGAATATTCTTGTTGTCGAAGAATATTAGTACTACTGACCACGCGACCATTTAGTGGGCCCCATAACGAGAATAATTGTCGGATGAAGAAAATGACAAGTTTGAGTTTTTATAAATAACTGGCGTAGTTATTACCAAATTAACACTTTGTTGGAATACACGGTAGTTAAAATACGATGTCTGGCGTTGTTGCACGATAGCTTACGGTTTTGCCACGATATTTTTGAATTATTGATTCTTACGTAAGAAGGCACTACTCAATAATTGTTACGATGAATTCTTTGTTCAATATTTTATTTTATTGATTCAATAATTCTTTGTGTTGATAGTTTATATTATTGTTGTTGCAATAATTGTCCTTTTACCTGATATTTTCCATTATCGGATTAATAATTCATATTATTGGAATAATATTATTAGATAGCATTATTGGCAATGTCTAGAAAGTTACATCGAGGAGAGTTTGGTCACCTAATTGCGGCCAGGTGAGGAGAAATCCTAATCGGAAGCACCCTCTTTCTGGGAACCACACAGTTGTCATAATTGTGATTACGTAATATTATTTGTGAATAATTAATTATTGATTTATATGATAAGGAAATATTTATTTGATCTGAGATATAAATGATGGATTTATTTATGTGGTTATAAATGAAGGAATTAATGTTGAGATTTTTATCGATATTTTATCGGATTGGAGGTATTAAAAGATCAAATCGGTGTTCTTAAAGCTCTATTAAGTGAGTTATAATTTTTAATCAAATAGTTGGATCGGTGTGATTTTTGGATATGTTATACATATATAATTTGTGTATATGTCCACAAAATTTGAACCGTTAAAAATGAACGTATGATTTGTTATGAATTTTAAGAGGTGACTGATTCAGAAATTAGGTTTATAAATGATTTTGGTAGAAAATTCTAGAATTGAGTGGGCCCCACCTATGTTGGTGAAGAAATGTACTAAAATTCTAATTCAAATATGGTGGGTGGCAATAGTAGCAGGTAAAGCCATCAGGTAACAGGTCAAGTCTGCTTCGGCGTGCTAATATTTTTCTATAAATAGAGGGCTAAGTTAGAACTGAAAATCACACCAGAAACTGAAGTTTTCTCTCTCTATATTCTCGAGCGTATTTTTGTGAGTATTTAGATACTTGGAGAATTACTATTCAGTGCAAGTTTCCTTCGACTTTTCATCCCAAGCGTTCGGTTAAATCTTTGCTCTTTTGAGGTAAGAGATTTTAAGGGTTATTATGTTTCTTTAGTTTCGTAATTTTTTTGATCTTCAAAAATTCTGGAAAATTTTGAAATGATAATTTGATGAGTTTCCTTGATTGTGTCCAAAAATGGCGGTTTTTGGATGTATAGATTAGGAGTTATGAATTTTATGAGAAAAGACTATTTTAAAAGTAAACCCTTATAACTCCTTGTGGTTAACTCCAAAATTGGTGAAATTTTTATTGGGAGTACATCAATATAACATCAGTATATTCTGTAAATTTTGGAATTTTTGGACAAAAGTATAATTTATGATAAAAGTCTAAATATTAAATGATTTTGACCGTATGAAAAATAGTAAATGAATTTTAAAATTTGAGAAAAATATATGTTCAATATGGAACTATATTATACTAAATCCCCAAAAAAATATTTTTGGGGTGATTTGGTATTTTCATGAAAATGAACTAGTTATGAGTAAATGAATTAAATATATTATGTGAAGTAACAAAATTGAAAAATAGAATTTTATGGCTTGGGAATCCTATATATGGTATGTGCGCGATTTTTGATGAGGTTGTTGGTTATTGGTGATGAAATCTTATGAGTTTAGCATTTTAGTATGATTAAATGCATTATTTAGTAAAGTGTAAACAATTAAAATAAATTATTTATAAGTTTAAGAAATGATTAAAATATTGTGGTAGTATTAATAATATTAGATTATGAGATTATTAAGTGATTTATAACATTTGGATTAATGTGTTATAAAATCATTGATTTATGAATCTTACTCTTGAAATTAAATCACGGTTGTTGATCGTATTGTTTTTATTATCATATATAACATTTTATAACCCTAGTGAAGAAATTTCTCTTTGACTTGAGTGTAAAGATGGGTAGATTATTGGTATGATCGTGACTATGGGTTCTCTTTGGCCAGTAGTGCAAAGATGAATTGTTGACTAGTATGATCATGACCATTGAATTTACAATTGAATATTTTTAGCTCAAGTGCAAAGGTGAATTAATCAACATGGTTATAATTATTGTTTATATAAATTAAAATGATTATATATTTCTTTAAGATATGAATATCTTTGGCCCGTTGTCTGAAGAATGACACATTGTTGTTGAATATCTTTAGCTGTAGTGCAAAGATGACTTGTTTTGTTGAATATCTTTGGCATGTAGTGCAAAAGATGAATCGTTAATGAATATCTTTGGGCCGTAGTGCAAAGATGAACTTATTAGTATGATTATGAGCAGGAACGTGATTTGGTATAACCATGATCTTTGATGTTTCAGGTAAAGACATGTGATGAAATAATATCTTCGTCTTGGATGAGAAGAGAAAATTAGAACTACAATTATGATTATGAGTTATTCACATGACTGTGAACATGATCTGTTGATTAATGTTACAGAGGTTAAAGCATTTTTGGTGGACTTTTAACATGGAAAGATAATAGACTTTATGGTCTATTTGATTCTTCTAATGGATTGCTCATTCAAACTGCAACTATGGTTGAAAATTTTTATCATCTACCATATGTTCTAAATCTACGATTTATTATTGATGAATGCTATTGATAATTTAATTATCTTTAGTCGTGATATTATTCTTGAGCTAGTTGTGCTCACCCTTTTTGCTTCACAATTCCTTTCGGGTAATAAGAGTGTAGGCGTTGGGTCGAGAGGATAATAGGGAATAGTGTGATGAGTGGAGGCTGTCAAAGTTTCTCAACACATTATAAAATGCGACATGACATACAATATATAATTGTATTGAGGACCTAAGATGTGTGTATGCGTATCTTATCGTCACTTAATAATTGATTTTGGTGAACAACAATAGGGTGAAAGCGAACCCAACGTTGGAAGGGTGTTTTGCCACTATCATACAAGATGTCTAATGACATACACCTTTGGGGTCTAGGGATCGACATAATTCTGCCTATCTTGAGCTCACCCTTTTCTTTTTGTTCCATTTTTCTTCTACATGAAGCGAGAACATACGAAACCGGTTGGGGTATAGAAGTACAATCTTTAAAAATATACAACAAAATTATAATGAGGACTTTATTTGGGTGTGAATTTTAATATTTGTATTTAAACTCAAATATTGTCTTCTAGATACATCACCTATCCACTCTCGAATAAGTCCTCATTACATTTTATTGTCACACTATTTAACGAGAATAGTGAGGACTACTAATCTCGAATATCCTCATTACATTTATTGTCACTATTTCCCATAGTGAGGACTCTAATGCTATCCTACGTTCTCATTTCTGAAGAGACAACGTTCTCATTTCACGAAAGAAAAGGCAAAGGGTGAGCTCAACTAGCCCGATAAGAAATATTATGACTAAGATAATGCGAAATAAATTATCATTAGTCTTCAACAATGTTAAACCGATAAAATACAATAGACATCAAGTTTAAGCTGCGGTAGAACAACAATCCAATCCATTAAAAAAATTGAGTAGAGAATAAAATCTACTATCTTTTATGATTTAAAGGTTTTCATCACTTTTATCGCTTGGGACTCGAACAATAAATAATCCACATCATCGAATCACCCACATACTACTGACGAGGATATTCTTTAGTATCACGACCACAATTATCCATGCACTACGGGCGAGGACATTCGTGTATTCATCGATGGTCATGATCATGCCAACAACTGTCCATCGATAAACTACGGGCCAATGAGGACTTTTATCACATCATTTGTAACATTACGGTCAAGATTATCTTAGAATAATCCACAGTGTCATAATCATACCAAGTCCATCCCATGCACTACTGAGCCACAGATGACTTTTAAAAAAATATAAACATGAGGATGATGACAATGATATAAAATTTAATAAAACAAGTTCACGAATTAATTTATCCAGAACTAATAACGTCCAAATTGTCAACATGATACTTCTTTGTAGAGTAAAATTCAAGAATGCTCGGAAAGATATTTCCATGAAAAGATCTTTGGATGAAGCGCAAATATCGAGGATATTCCACTAATTTCATGGAGTATAAAGTAAAACTTTAACCAACCGAGTATAATAAGAATGGAATATAATAAGGAATGGACAAATAATAAATCACCAAACCCGAGTCGGCATGCGGTGAATTCAGCAGAATAATAAAGCGGAACCCGAATGAAAAAAGGCGGGATTATTCAACGAGAATAATAAAAGGCGGAACCGGTCAACGAATAATAAAAAACGCGAAGCGTATAAATACCGGGTGTAAAGCACAGACAGGATGTTCCAACAGAATAATAAAGAATGGAATAACAGAAGAATTTCACCATGTATGCGGTACTTCGCATAACCAAGTTATTCCAACATAATAATAAAGAATGGAATAACAGAAGTTCTCTTCATGAAGATGAAAGAAAGAAATAATACCCCTTACCTTTGAAAGAAACTGGATATAGGAGTAGTGAGGTAGCAGGCTTCTCTTCTTCTTTTTTCTCTATATTTTCTCTATAATAATTGCTCTATAGCTTTAGTGAATTGGTGAGAAATGAAGGAAGAATGAGCTTATTTATAGAAAAATATAGTTTCAATAATTGCACGTTTTGGGGCTCGAAAAATTATAGTCTGATACCTCCAACTTTTCTTTATTTTTAATTTAGTCATGCAAGTATTATCAAACTTGCACCACCTCCCCTAATAGTAAATAATGTGATTCAATAGTAAATCATGTGAATCAATAGTTCTGACATGTGAAAATATGAATTACGATATAGTACCTCCATCTATACCTCCATTTTTAACTTAGTCATGCAAGTATTATCAATCTTTTTTGACTCCCCTAATAGTAACAAGAATGTGAAACAATAGTATACACATGTGAACAAATAGTTATAATCATGTGAAATAATAGCAATTAATTGCTCATTTATCCTAGGTTAAATACCCGATTGGTCGATATAACCTCCGGACATCAATTATTATCGAAATAAATGTGGATTTTCACTAACACAAATAATTCCAACACAATGAAACTATTTTTATCAAAATATAAATTTTGAAATTTTAAATTTTGACTTTTCCCAAAAAAGTCAATTTGTTGACTTTTTTGACGAAATAGTAAAACCAGAAAAATTTTGTGTTTATAGTCTATTTTTACTAATTTCATCGTTCGGGACTCAAATATCACGTCCGCGTCTCCAAATTCAACTCAAAAGCACAACTTCAATTTTAATAACATTCATCATTAATATTATAACTCACAATATTTATCAATCGAGTCGTTCCCGGAAAAGGGGCTTTCGATAAAGTTTTCTCCTATTGGTAGCATGATTAGGTGACCAAACCTCTCCTTGACAGAACTTCTAGACATTGTAAATATTGCAATTTAATAATATGAATAACTTTGTCGTCTCAATTATTGATTTAATAAAATAACATATTATGCGATGATCTTTGTGACAATAATCGAATCAATAATATGAGAGATATGATCACAATTATTCTTGTAGCAATAATTGAGTATAAGCGAGTGACTTCTCACGTAAGCATCAATAATCAATACCGGTGTACTACTTGTATGACACGCATACGTATTCTTTACTTTTACTACTAGAGTAGTTCAATAGTATTAACGGTAAAACTTCCATTATTATTTTCATAAATATATTTTTTGTCGTTTTCTCAATCCAATGATAATTACATTGTGGGGTCCACCAATGATTGTCTTTGTTGTATGAATATTCCTGCTAAAATGAATATTCTCCAGACCAATCGAATATAATATAACAACTTGCATACTTTGCGAAAATTTATAAATACTACCCACAACTATAACATTATAACAAATTCATTCCATAATATTCAAAAATGATAATTATAGAAAAATCATCTTTATTCATAAAAGTTGGGGTCTTACAACCTCCCTTCTTATGAAATTTTGCCCTCCTCGAAATTAGAATACGTACACTTAGTATGTCGAATAGGTGAGGATATCTTGACTTCATCTCGATTCTAACTCCCAGTCATTTCTTCCACGTCGTGGTTTCTCCACAAAACTTTGACTTGAAGTATAACCTTGGAGCGTAGAATATGATCTTTCTTATCCAAGATTTTAACAGGTAACTCTTCATATGTTAAATCTTCCTCTGTCACGTCTGGTTCTAATTCAATAATGTGGTTTGGGTCTTCCATATATTTACGTAACATGGATATGTGAAAAACGTTATGAACACGAGACATACTTGGCGATAAAGCGAGTCTATACGCCACAGTTCCTACTCGATCGAGGATTAAAAATGGGCCAATGAATCGAGGATTGAGCTTTCCTCTCTTTCCAAATCTCGTAACTCCTTTCCATGGAGCAACACGTAACAACACATGATCTCGATATCTCGAATTCCGTCCTTTCGATGAAGATCGGCATAACTCTTTTTGTCGATCTTGTGAGGTTTTTATCGTTGTCGGATTGTTTGAATCTTTTACGTAGTCATACGTACCAAATCCGGTCCCAACAACGTTGCTTCACCCACCTCATCCCAACATCTTTGAGAAGCGACACTTTCTTCCATCTGGCGCCTCGAATGGAGCCATGCCAATACTTGCTTGATAAGCATTTGTTGTAGGAAAACTCCACCATGGTAAGAACTTCTCCCAACTTCCTTGAAGTCAAGGACCACGAGTCTTAATAAATCTTCAAGAGTTTGAATAGTCCTCTCTCTGATTGTCCGTCCGTCGAGGATGATATATGCGAACTAAATCGTAAATCTGTGCCCATAGCTTTTTGCAAACTAACCCAAAATCTTGAAGTGAATCTTGGGTCTCGATCGAAACTATGGATCTTGGCATACCATGCAATCTTACAATCTCGTTTATATACATACTAGCAAGGCGTTCAAGTGTATAAGTTTCTCGTATCGGTAAGAAATGAGCGGACTTGGTCGATCTATCAACAATGACCCAAATCGCATCTATGCCTTGAGAAACCTTGGGAAGACCCGATGCTTGAAATCCATGGTAATGTGCTCCCACTTCCATTTTGGAATTTCAAGTGGTTGCAATGGACCTTTTGGCACTTGATGCTTCCGCCTTGACTTCGTTGACAAGTTAGACACCTTGAGATAAACCCGCTATCTCTCTCTTCATATTGCTCCACCAAAATGTATGTCGAAGATCACGATACATTTGGTACTCCCAGAGATGGATTACAAGCGGTGTGTTGTGCGCCTCCATCATGATTTTATACTTTAACTTCGGGATCGTTAGGAACACAAAATCTGCAGAGTTGACTCAAAGTATTCCTTCTTCATCGATTCTTGCTTGGCGTATAGCACCTTCTTGCACTTTCTTTCTCATACGCATCAGCTCCAGGTCTGTAGCTTGAGCAGCTTTAACCTTATCGATTAAAGTCGGTTCTACTCGTATATTCACCATCATCACGTGGGTCCCTGGAGTCTTTATCTCTATCTCCATCCTTTGCAAGTCATACACAAATGGGCCTTTACGTTGACAATATCGCTTTTCGTACCGCGCATATGATCTTCTACTTAATCGTCATTACCACGTTAAACTTTTCGGGATGGTATTGGATGGTATGATCATAATCTTTCAACAGTTCAAGCCAACGTCATTGTCGCATGTTGAGTTCCTTTTGAGTGAAGAAATATTTGAGGCTTTTATGATCCGTAAAGATCTCCACTTTCTCCCCATACAAATAATGCCTCCAAATCTTTAGTGCAAAAATGACTGCTGCCAACTCTAGATCATGAGTAGGATAATTCCTCTCATATTCTTTGAGTTATCGTGAGGCATAGGCTATGACTTTCCCATGTTGCATGAGAACACAACCTAACCCTTTGCCCGAAGCATCACTGTAGATGACAAATCCCTCCGATCCAGATGGTATTGTCAAAATAGGTGCTGAAATGAGTCTCCTCTTGAGTTCTTGAAAACTCTTCTCACATTCCTCACTCCAACCGAATTTTGTATCTTTCAAGTTTAATTTGAGTTAATGGAGTAGCGATTTGAGAAAATCCTTCCACGAATCTCCGATAATAACCAGTTAAGCCGAGAAAGCTACGTACTTCGGTCACTGATTTGGGTTGCTCCCAGCTTTGAATAGCTTCAATCTTTGCTTGGGTCAACATATTTTTATGACTTGATACTACGTGCCCAAGGAATGCTACTTCCTCGAAGCGAACTTCACATTTCTTTAACTTGGCATAAAGCTTATATTCACGAAGCTTTTTAGATGTCGACCTCAAGTGTTGCTCATGATCTTCACGACTTTTGGAATAAATAAGGATGTCATCAATAAAGAAGACCACAAAGTGATCCAAATATTCCTTGAATACTCGGTTCATCATATCCATGAAGGCGGCGGGGCATTAGTCGATCTAAAAGACATGACTAGGAATTCATAATGCCGTCTGGGAGTTCTGGCCGTCTTCTTTGGAATGTCATCGATTCTAATCTTCAATTGGTGATAACCGGAGCGAAGATCGATCTTTGAAAAAGATTTGGCTCCTTATGGCGGGTCAAACGGTCATCAATACGTGGCAATGGGTACTTATTTTTTATGGTGACATGGTTCAACTCCAGATAATCAATACAAAAGTCGCATACTCCCATCTTTCTTTTTCACGAATAGAATAGGAGCACCCCAAGGAGACGTCTTAGGATGAATGAAACCGATGTCTAACAATTCCTGCGATTGGGTCTTTAACTCCACGAAGTTCAATAGGAGCCATTCGATATGGGGCTTTTTGGAAATAGGTTTTGTCTGGGTTCAAGATCGATACAAAATTCAATTTCACGCTCTGGGGTAGGCGGGGAAGTTCTTGAGAATCGTCGGAAATTCATTAACAATAGAAATATCATTCAAAAGCGACGTATTTTTATTTAGATCCGTGACATGAGCTAAGAAAGCTTGACATCCGTTTTTCAATAAGCGAATAGCTTTATGGCTTGAGATGATAGTGATTGATTTTAATGGTTTGGTTGCTTGAATTAGCATAATAGGTTGGTTAGGAATATGAAAGCTAACAACCTTACGAAAATAATCAATTTTTGCATGATGAGTAGTTAACCAATCAATCCTAGAATCACGTCAAATGCAAGTATTTTCAATGAAATAAGATCGACGAGGTAATGTGAGGTACCGATTTGAACTAAACAAGACTTATAAACGAGTGGATGTAATGAAGGTTTCTCCCAATGGAGTTTCAATAGATAAAGTCAAAGTCCAATTTCTCGAGTCAAATTTAAGCGTTGGCATAGTAGGAGAAATAAAAGAATGGGTAGAACCGGTATCAAATAAGGTATAGACTTAGCTAGAGTTTATGATAAACTTACCCGTGATGACCTCGTTCGGGTTCCTTGCTTTACGGAGAGGTCACAACAAACGCTCTCCTCTTGCACTTCTGGCTTTGACTTTTTACGGGGCGACCTTTGGTGCCTCTATCCTAAATGAACTTGTCTTGGTGAATGACAAAATCGGGCTAGGTGACCTTCTCTTCCATAATTATAACATGCTTTTGGATGGCATCACGCGGTTTGGACTAATGTGTCCCTCCCTCCACATTTGAAGCATATAATAGGTGGTCGTTCTCCTTCCTTCTGGCAACGGTCTTTGTCTTTGACGTCTTTCCATCATTGTTGAATCTCCTCTTCTTGAAATGTCCATTCTTATTGTTTTGGCCATGATTACCACCAAAAGTGGTTACCATTTCAGGCATCTTGATTCCCTCCACGCTTGTTGTCACCGCTTCGATGATGCTTCTCTCCTTTGGTATTATCATTTTGTCATTTTGCTCTCTCTTTTGGTTGGGTTGACTCGTTATCGCGTTCGATAAGCGAGCCCTATTAACATCATCGAATACAAACACGATTTATGAGAGATAAGATATTGACGTATCTCGGGTTTCAAACCTCTTAGAAACATTCGTGTCATTCTCTCCTCATTATCAACCAAATGGGGCGCTTAATGGGGGAATGACTTCGGAAACTTGGCTTCGTCTTTGCGACACACGGTCATGTTGTTTTGCTCCAGTTTAATGAACTCTACCTCTTTCATATGATGAATACTTTCGGAAAGTACTTGTCGTTGAAACGATTCTTGAAACTTCTCCCAAGACATCTTGATCGGCGGGTTGGATGCGCTTCTGATTCCCACCGATAATCTGCCTCTGCTTCCATGACATGAAGGTGGCGAAGGGAACCTTTGCTCCTCGGAGCAACCCAAGACATCAAATATCTTGTTGATCTATTTTATCCACGTCTCACGCTTTAAGTGGTTTTGGCTCTCAAAAAACTCCGGTGGTCCCAGCTCCTTGAAGCTGTTTGGCGGTGATCGTCAAGAGTTGCCGGTGTTTCCACACCGCATTTTGGATAGGAGCCGCTCTCGCTTTGATGTTGCATGAATTGCATGAAGCCTCGAAACATTCCATCGTTCATCATTTGGTCGGTGTTGTTGTTTGCATGAGGATTATCGCCTTCACGATGCACATTGTCACGATTATTGATCTGTGGAGACTCAGCGGTCTCTGTGCTCCATTGATGTTCTCAACATTCTCGGATGCCATTTTCAAATCTTGCCACAAAACAAGGGTTAATTAACATATCACATATTATCCCATACTACTTTGACCAACCAATTAAATACCAAATAAACTTAGGTAGGTCATACTAGCGAAGGAATTCCCCGTCTCTCCCCTCCTAGTTCTTGTCTCACATCTTAGCCAGGGATCATATCCCTCAGCTTTGATACCAACTGTGACGCCCCAAAATAGGTATACATCACCTATCCTGAGTCGCCAAATACATGGTACATAATACAAATACAATCTTTAATATACAACAAAGAGAGTCAGTGAGTTTTAATACAAATATTGTCTCTAGACAATATCCACTCTCGAATAAGTCCTCATTACATTTATTGTCACACTATTTAACAGAATAATGAGGACTACTAATGCTATCCTCTGAACCATCACTCCGTTCCCCGACTAGTCCCTACTATATTCTCATTTCACGAAGAGAACAATGAAAGCAAAAGGGTGAGCTCAACTAGCCCAATGAAAATATTATGACTAAGATAATGCGAGAATAAATTATCATTAGTCTTCAACAATGTTAAACGATAAAATACAATAGACATCAAGTTTAAGCTGCGATGAACAAGCAATCCATTAAAAGAGTCAAGTAGAGAATAAAATCTACTATCTTTTATGATTTAAAGGTTTTCATCACTTTTATCGCTTGGACTCGACAATAAATAATCCACATCATCGAATCACTCCTGCACTTTCTGACCAAGGATATTCTTTAGTATCACGACCACAATTATCCATGCACTACGGGCGAAGGACATTCGTGTATTCATCAATGGTCATGATCATACCAACAAGCGTCCATCGATACTACTACGGGCCAATGAGGACTTTTATCACATCATTTGTAACATTACGGTCATGATTATCTTAGAATAATCCACAGTCATAATCATACCAAGTCCATCTATGCACTCTGAGCCACAGATGACTTTCAAAAAAAATATAAACATGAGGATGATGACAATGATATAAGAATTGATAAAACAAGTTCACGAATTAATTTATCCGAGGAACTAATAACGTCCAAATTATCGACATGATACTTCTTTGTGTAGTAAAATTCAAGAATGCTCGGAAGAATATTTCCATGAAAAGATCTTGGATGAAGCGCAAATATCGAGGATATTCCACTAATTTCATGGAGTATAGAAGTCAAAACTTTAACCAATTTGAGTATAATAAGGAATGGAATAACAAAACGAAATCACCAAGCATGCGGTGAAATGCCCCTGCGGCATTAAAGTGTTATTTCAATGAAATAATAAAAAATTTAACCCGGTCGGATATTCAAGCATATAATAGGATATTCCAACGAATAATAATAAAGAGGAAGAGAAACCGGTCGGTAAAAAAGCAGAGCGGGATGTTCCAACGAGAATAATAAAAATAGGAACCGTGTCCGGTCGTAAAAGCCTGAGCAGGGATGTTCCAACATAATAATAAATAATGGAATAATGAAAAAATTTCACCATGTAAACGGTGCTTGACGGTATATTTTCCAAAGAATTATTCAAAAATAATAATAATAAGAATGGATGGAATAACGAAGTTCTCTTCATAATAAAGAATGGAAAAAAAAAAAAAAATAATACCCTTACCTTTGAAAGAAACTGGATATAGGAGTAGTGAGGTAGTGAGGCTTCTTCTTCTTCTCTGATTTCTCTCTCAATTTCTCTCTATAATAATTGCTCTATAGCTTTAGTGAATTGGTGAGAAATGAAGGAAGAATGAGCTTATTTATAGAAAATATAGTTTCAATAATTGCACGTTTTGGGGCTCGAAAAATTTATAATCTGATACCTCCAACTTTTCCTTTATTTTAAATTTAGTCATGCAAGTATTATCAAACTTGCACCACCTCCCCTAATAGTAAATAATGTGATTCAATAGTAAATCATGTGAATCGATAGTTCTAGAACATGTGAAAATCTGAATTACAATTATAGTACCTCCATCTATACCTCCATTTTAACTTAGTCATGCAAGTATTATCAATCTTGCACCAACTCCCCTAATAGTAACAAGAATGTGAAACAATAGTATACACATGTGAACAAATAGTTATAATCATGTGAAATAATAGCAATTAATTGCTCATTTATCCTGTTTAAATACGGATTGGTCAATATAACCTCCAGACATCAATTATTATCGAAATAAATGTCGATTTTCACTAACACAAATAATTCCAACACAATAAAACTATTTTTATCAAAAATATAAATTTTGAAATTTTAAAGTTTGACTTTTCCCGAAAAAGTCAATTGTTGACTTTTTGACCAAATAGTAAATCCGAAAAATTTTGTGTTTATAGTCTATTTTACTAATTTCATCGTTCGGGACTCAAATATCACGTCCAGCGTCTCCAAATTCAACTCAAAGCACAACTTCAATTTTAATAACATTCATCATTAATATTATAACTCACAATATTTATCAACCGTTCGTTCCGGAAAAGAGGGCTTTCGATAAGGATTTCTCCTATTGGCGCAATGATTAGGTGACCAAACCTCTCCTTGTGAAACTCTAGACATTGTAAATATTGCAATTTAATAATATGAATAACTTTGTCGTCTCAATTATTGATTTAATAAAATAACATATTATGCGAGATGATCTTTGTGACAATAATCGAATCGATAATATAAGAGATATGATCAAAACAATTCTTGTAGCAATAATTGAGTATAAGCGAGTGACTTCTCACGTAAGCATCAATAATCAATACCGTGTGCTACTATGCAACCACAGCGTATTCTTATACTTTTACTCTACTAGGTAGTTCAATAGTATTAACGGTAAAACTTCCGTTGTTATTTTCATAAATATATTTTTGTCGTTTTCTCAATCCGACCATAATTCTGTTGTGGGGTCCACCAATGATTGCGCCGTTGTATGAATATTCCCTGCTAAAATGAATATTCTCCGACCAATCGAATATAATATAACAACTTGCATACTTTGCGAAAATTTATAAATACTACCCACATGAACTATAACATTATAACAAATTCATTCCATAATATTCAAAAATGATAATTATAGAAAAATCTTTATCTTTATTCATAAAAGTTGGGGTCTTACCATTGCATAAAGAATATGCAAAGGTAAAGATACTTGCTCAATAATAATTGGAGTAAGTATAGGAAACTTGCCTGGTCTGCTGTTTACACAACTTAGTTCTATCTTTAATTCAACGACCTATCATTTATAAGATGGTTCTATTGATTAGAATAACATATCATAACACATCATACTATTATTTACAATCAATACATAACCTAATCACATTGTCACATAGTTATATCAGTCATTAAGACACAAACAAAAACTTATATAGTAAAACTATATAGGTTTGGATTAACTTCGGTAATATTTCGGTGTACCGACAGCTTTATCGGAAAATTATCTAGTTTAAAACTCTAACTTGTATCTTAAATATTATTACGGATACTTCAAATATCAATCATAGGACTTATAATAATTTTTAATTAATTATTATAATTTATCATAAATTTTCAAACTCGGAATCATTATTAAATGATTTAAATATTAAATAATTCTATTATCATTAATATTTAAATAATACTAAAGTATTAATGCAACCACTTACAAAAATATCAAAGTTATTTTATAATAACTCAAAAATATTTTTAAAGTATTAATTATTACCATTAAATGATTTTTAAAATATTTAAAATCATTTTAAACAATTACCATTAATATTTAAATATTAAGGTATTAATCACTAAAATATTAAAAGTCATTTATAATAAATTAAAATATTTTTAAACCACTTATATCCTTTTTAAATAATTTTTAAATCAATAAAATCATTTTAATCTATTTATTTAATATTATTATTAAATAAATTTAATATCATTAATATTTAATAATTAATGAAATTTATTTTAAAATATTGAAAGTTACATTTTATAACTTAAAATATTATTAAATACCTTATTATCATTTAAAATGATTTTTAATATAATAAAATCACTTTTAGTTAATTTATTTAATGCATTTATTAAATAAATTAAATGTTAATAATATTCAAATAATTACTAATATTTATGGAAAATATGTCAAATTATTAAAAGTTAATTTTATAACTTAAAATAATTTTAAAAGCTGATTTTGTAATTTTTAGAATTTATTTACTATTTTTAAATGATTTTTAGAAATTAAAATAATTAAATTTAATAAGTCTGTCGCTATAGCCTTTAGCGACAGTAAGTGTCGCCATAGGTGTTCTTGAGGCTCAAGAACACTGACAGTCAGTTATCGAGTGACCTACTTTGACTAGTGATCATTCACTGTGTAATGTGTTTCTGGGCTAACTATCGATCTCAGCTTGTAGAACTAATGTAACACTACATCATTCAACAACAAACATGGTCAAATATCATAACACAAAAGAGATCTAAGCATGCAAAGTGGTTGTCAGACCTGTTCTTCATTTATGGGTTACCCAGAAATGAAGAACAGCTTGAGCAGTCACTTTTAGGCTTCCACTACTTTCTGTTCATGCAATGTTTTTGTTATTTGACAGTTCTAGGTTATAGACAACATGTAGTACTACAGATCTATTACAAAACATCAACAAAACGTTAACAGAATCAACATTTAGAACCCTTAAAACCGTATACGATTCGGACATTTCATATGTTTTCTGGGTTACCCAGAAAACAGAGAACATGCTCGACTTAGCTAGTTTGATCGGCCACTGAGTTCAATCAACTTGATTAATTAGTGATCTAAAGGCATGTATCCATAGTACACATAACCAGCTATAACTTAGGTGCAATAAAACTAACAAACCAACAACAACAAGCAAGATCCAGGGACAAAGTCATTTATTATATACGCTTACGGGCTAATCTAGGTTACCCAGAAAATCGAAAGTCATGGTCGGTCAATGGGGTTTGACCACCCATAACTTTCATTCTGTGCACGACCTGAGCTAGATTCAAGTTCTAGAATACAGACCACGTGTCATACTACAAGTTCAAACACTTAAACAACAAAAATGATAACCAAATAAAGATCTATGTGGTCTGACATTAGGTTGTCAGACCACTTTTGAAAATTTCCCAGATTTTGTAAAAACTTAAATTCGAGTATCTAAGTGTTATACATCTAAGTTACAACAACCCAGATCACTCAATAACATCCTATTACACTACTTTAAACATCTAAACACCAAGATTAACATGAATCAAAAGGATTTCTAAGTTTAGGGTTTTATACCTTTCTATGAACCAATCCTTGATTCTGGCTTTCTGATCTGTTAGTGGTAAATGTGGGGCTTACTTATGGGACTAAAATGCTCAAACAATTCGTGGGTTTAGAGAGAGAGAAGCTTGGTGGTGTGTTTGTGAACAATTGGGACAAAATTATGAACTTTCCTCTCTCTCAATCTATATATAAATTGATGCAAGGACCATGGCTAATCATGAGGGCATGTTTTGGTTGATTAAATGCTAGTACTAGACCACATGACTAGATAAAGTTGGTCACCAACTAAAGTTATGGCAAGTTTTACAAGTTACCTATTAAATAATGCAAGAAGGGCAATTTGGTCATTTGACTTTTACTTTTAGTGGCAAAGTTGTCAATTCCTTTCTAACCTCTAGGGTTTGACCCTTAGGGTTTAACCCTAAGGTTTCCTAAGCTCTAAATCTAGAATTCTCTATTAAGGGCAAAATGGGAATCTTAGTTTCTAGAAATGTGAATTAGGTTTCCTAATTACTTTAGGCTTGCAAAATAGGCTTTGTAAAATTCTAATTACCATTAAGCTTGCTAAATTAGTAATTAGGGTTTATAACTTAGCAATTAGGGTCTTGATCTAGTAATTAGGGTTTACCTAATTAATATTAAACATAATAATGGTCATAACACATAACTTAACAAATCTTACGGTCATATTTGACACTTATACTATAGTTTATCAAGTAATGCTAGGATTTGTCTTTGTTTTGCTATAATTGTTCCACACATTAACATTACACATATATAAGACATGTTTATATTACTTGAAATATAAATAATATTATATTATTATTGTCATTCCTTATTCAAAATCCGGACTTAGGGTTTTGAATTCATAACCTTTATAGATACCATTATTAATTAAGTTAAAATAATTAACTTAATCAATATAATAAATACATATCATAAAATCCATATCATATATACAATAATCATATTTTCATGGAAAATAAATAATAAATATTTTATTACAAAATTAATTTATTATAAGAATATAATCTATAATGATCAATAAGTCTAATAAGAAATTATTTACATCTAATAAATAATTTTATTTATCGATATATACATATACTTTACTTGTACATATTCCCACCCTTATATATATATAAAAAAAATTATTAAGTAAAATTTCTTATTGAAAATATTGGGTTATTACGGCTGAAAAGTGTGCTAGTTGTTCACTAAAATTCAATATAAATAGGTTGTCCGGTTGAGCAACTAAACACACACCATCAGTACACTAAAAATATAGAATTCTTTTACTACAATGTTGTGAGTATAATATTGTGAGTATTTCTATTGAGTGTAATGTTACTCCAAGTGTAGATAAGAATGCAAGCATTGTTTAAGTTGATCAATTTCACGACGCGTAATCAAGTCACATGCTAAGGTAAGGGATGTTATTATTATGGTAAGGGGGTATCATTTTTATGGTAAAAGGATGTCATTTTTTTTCATACTCCATATTATGGTAAGATATTATTATTCGTTTCTTCAGCTTATCATTAAATGGTGAAAAGTCCTGAAAGGATTAGAATATCCTTAATAGTTTGTGCTTCATCTAATATCATATTGGCAATTTGAACTCTGGATAATTAAGTTGAACATCACTAAGATCTATTTGATCTTATCCTTCTGATTATTTATGTTCATTCATTATATATATCATTGTCATCATCCTCATGCTTATATTGTGATAAAAGTCATCTTTGGCCCGTAGTGCATAGATGAATTATTAATTGGTATGATTATGACCAGGGATTATTCGGTGTAATCATGACCTGTAATGTTACAAATGATGTGGTAAAATTCATCATTGACTTGTAGTGCATTGATGGACAGATGTTGGTATGATCATAACCATGCGTTCTCTTCAGCCAAGAGTGCAAAGATGAATCGTTGTTTGGCATGATCATGATCATTGGTGAAAACACGAATATCTTTGGCCCGTAGTGCATGGATAATTTGTGGTTGTGATACTAATAAATATCCTTGGCCGTAGTGCATGGATAATTCAGTGATGTGGATTATTTATTGAGTTGAGTCTCAGCGATGAAATATTAATTCATGGATGTGATAAATAACGAATATCCTTGGCCTGTAGTGTATGGATAATTCAGTGATGTGGATTAATTATTGAACTGAGTCTCAGCGATGAAATATTAATTCATGGATGTGATAATAACGAATATCATTGGCCCATAGTGCATGGATAATTTGTGGATGTGATAATAAGGAATATCCTTGGCTCGTAGTGCATGGATAATCCATGGATGTGATACTAACGAATATATTTGGTCATAGTGCATGGATAATTCGGTGATGCGAATTATTTATTTAGCTGAGTTTTAGCGATAAAATTGATGTTAAACTTTTTAAATAATAGAAGATAGTAGATATCATGCTCTACTTGACTTTTCTAAAATTCAGTTGCATGTCTTGGCTCGTAGTGCAAAGATGGACTGTTGATTTACCTGAGTATAAATATGAATTATGAATTTAACTATAATCTTTGGTGGTTCAGGTGAAGACAGGTGATTAGAGTTATCTTTGTCTTGGTTACAATAAAGAACTGTTAATGAGTATTACAATAATGAAATATTAATGATTGATTTTTAATTGGGAAGAGACAGTAGACATTATGTCCTACTTAACTCTTCTAATAGTTTGTTGATTCCGCAACTATTATGGTTGGAAACTTTTATCATCTACCATATGTTCTAAATCTTTGATTTATTATTGATGAAGGCTATTGATAATGTAATTATCTTAAGTCATGATATTCTTTACTGGGATATTTGTGCTCACCCTTTTACTTCACCACCCCTTTCAGGTAATAAAAGTATAGATGGGACTAACAGAGAGAACATGATTATAAAGCGGTGTTGCGAATTAGTCATAATCCTAATCAAATTATGAAACGGTGTGACATAATAATTGAACTGAGAACTTAAAATATGTGTGACATATTTTATACATCATTTAATATTTAATTTTGGTGAACAACAATAGGGTGAGGAGAACTCGAATTTGAAAGCGTCAAAAATGCACTCCATTAGAATGAGGAGGATAGAAATCTTCTTGTGTTCCTTTGGGAACTTGAAATATTTGATGTTGTACTTTATATGGCATTGTAATAATTTGAGTATGAATATTGTCGTATTATATACGTAACAATATTTGTATTGAAACTCACAGTATATGTGTCGTCGTATTTTGCACGATAGTTGTATAAATGGAGTTGTCAGTAGTGTTGTTTTTGGCGACCCAAGATGGGTTGTGTGGACCTATTTTGGGGGTGTCACATTTTGTATCAGAGCTTAGGGATATGATCTCTTATGAAGATACAAGATTAGAACTAGGAGGGGAGAGACAAGTAAAATCCTTCACTAGTGTGTGTCCTACGTAAGCTAATTTTTGTTACTTAATTAGTTGACAAATTTTGATATATCAATTAACATTTATTTTTTCAAAGAAGGTGTGCTAGTTGTTTACTAAATTTCAGTATAAATAGGTTGTCTTGTTGAGCAACTAAACATACACCATCACTACACTAAAAATATAGAATTCTTTTACTACAATTTTGTGAGTATAATATTGTGAGTATTTTTATTGAGTGTAATGTTACTCCAAGTGTAGTTAAGGAATGCAAGCATTGTTTAAGTTGATCAATTTCACAAAAAGCAGAATCAAGTCACATGCGAAGGTAAGGGATGGGGTTAAATGCTTTCTAAATCACTGTACTTTATGTCAACTTACAAATGGGTCACTGAACTTTTTTGTCTTACAGTCAACTAACTGTCTCGACTTTTCTAACACAAAGTTAAAAAAACTGTTAAATACTTTAACTTTAACGGAAACAGACAGCTAAGCTGCGGAGTTGTCCAAAAAAAAGCTGATGTGGCGTCCTTGTCTGACGTGGCGGTGATTATGTGGATTTGGAGGAACATTTTTATGAAGAAAATGAAAAAATATTTTGAAGTATAATATAAATTTAAAAAGTGTGCAAAAAAACAAGAAAATAAATAAAAAATATATTTAGATATTTTTGTAATTAATATCAAATAAAATTTTATTTATAATTAAGCCATTTATAAAATAAAAATCCAAAAAATATGCTAATTAAAATTAAGGGGAATGTGAAATATATTTGGGGAAATGAAACAAAATTATAATAAAATCAGAAAATTTAGCAAAAAAATATGTCAGGAATAAGCATGTGAATGATATTCCTATTTTTATATGATTTGATTATGATATAAATGAATGAATATGCAAGTATGCTTGTATTAAGAAAAGCTGTAAAGTCCTTTGATAGATAATAAAAACATATGTACAAGGACTTATAAAGAATTGATCAAATATGTTAGGTTGATCCTACATAAGCAAAACAACTTTGTAAAGTCCTTAAGAAGAAATGATGTACAAGGGCTATAAACATAGAAAGATCAAGCTTGTTAGGTTGATCTTATAATGTAATAGATAGGCATGTCTGATCGTCAAGCACTACACCAGAAATCATAGTCTGCCAGGAGAGTTAAGGAAAACTCGAGAACTATCAAGGCGGAATCGTAGTCTGCAAGATAGTAGATCTCGGAGTTCGTAAACTACCAGGAGAGACAAGGAAGGATCGTAGTGTGTCGAGAAGAACTTCCTCAGAGTCATAGTCTGTTGAGGAAGTCATGTTCAGAATCGTAGAGACAGCCTGTATAAGAGTCGACCGAGCATCTACCAAAGCCAAGTCAAGAATCGTAGACCACACTCAGAGTCGTAGAGCCTACTGATCAAATAAGAGGTAGAGATCGTAGTGGAGCTAGATCAGATGAAGACAACAAGCTTAAAGGTAGAAATCGTAGAGTGTCAGGATCTGATCTCGGAGTCGTAGGGTCTGCAGAATCAAAGCAAAATCGTAGAGTGCAGAATTAAGACTTCAACAAAGGTGCTCACAATGCCAAGGCAGAATCGTAGAGTAAACAAATGAGAACTCCCAGAATATCCAAAGGATGAAGCCTCTGGTCAGAGCTGCAAAGATTCAATCCACCTAAAGGAAACCAGAGGGCACTCAAAGAATGACATGCAAGCTAATAGAAGATCAAAGCACCAACCCAATCAGCATCCAGATTGAGTTGTAAAGCCATTCAAGATGAAGTCTTCCACAAGTTGATCAGAAGAAGACTTCATCCAAAGTGACTGACTAAGGAAAGTCAGAAAGTACAGTAGCTGTCAAGTGAATAGAAGACAATGATCTTGGGGTAAACTAGGATCGTAGTGTTTGTTAAACAAAGCAAGAACTGATGCAGTCTACAAAGAGATACTGGACAGCTTCTGAAGAACAAGGCTAAAGTGATTAAGCATGGGTCAGTCAATTGATGATAATTGAATAGGAGATCACAAGGAGAAAGCGAGTTGGGCATGCCACAAATCTGAGCTGTCTTGCTATTTAGAAGAGACCAGAACAAGGAGTTAAGCTATCAGTTCCTGAGATTAGTTAAAGGCAAACAGAAGTGTTGAAGCACTGCACAAATGAAGGAAGAGGTGTTCTACATTGAAGATCCAATGAACACTCTTCAGGATCGTAGTGTTGTCTCAATCAGTCAAATGAGAAACATTCAACAAGACACACTACGATCAGGTCCAAGAACATCTGCATCAGAATCGTAGAGTTCGATCATCTAAAGATTAAAGCATTGGGAATTGTTCAATCTAAAGACTGATATTTGAATATTACTAATTGAGAACATCGATGCAAAAGGACAACCTCTGATGTTATAATCAAGAAGTCAAAAAGAAGAAATATAGATGACTACCTGCCTGACACAGAAAGATGACAAACTCTAAGGCGGTAGGTAAGGTAGCAAACTGTTGTGTTAGTAAAGTCATAAAGGAGCTGTCACGTCACATTAAGCAGTCTGCACCAAAATAACTCGAGATCTATGAAGCAATTCAAATAGATTTCAACGGCTATATTCCAATGGGAAGATTAGGAAGGAGTATATATTAGCCAGAGCTTCAAAGGTCAAAAGTTTCTGAGTTAAATGATCGTAGAGTTGTGGGAATGCTATACTTTTGACTCTACGAGTTCCACCAGGGCTAAACAGAATATGTGTCAGTGATAGTGAGACTACAAAGGTGGAAGTGAAACAACTTTGAAGAAGGAACTGAACATACAAAAGCTTCACTCAACAAGGATGAGAATTCCACTGAGGATCTAGAGAGCTGAGAAGGCCAAGAAGATAGCATTCAGAAAAGTGGCATAGCACAAAGAGGATCTAGAGAGCCACTCTACAAATCACCATGAACCAAAAGCTAAAACAGAACAGATGTAGAACCATGTGTACAAATCATTCAAGAAGGATTTAGGGATTGCTAAGTTCTAGACGAAGTCTACCAAAAGCTCAAATACTTAGCAAGCCTGAACGGTGATGGTGCACAGCTGACATTAGATAAAGATGAGTAGAATAGAATGAAAATCAGCTGCACCAAAGAAGAAATGGTCCAGTCTCTACACAGAATGCAAAGAGAACCATGCCTAGCTGCTAAGTACATAAGATATTCAAGCTTCAAGACATTTTAGCAGCAAGGCACCAACACCAACAAGAAGTCAAGGCCTGATGGGTCCTTTTTTGGGGGACTAAATGAAGATCTAAGCCTGCTGGGCTTGAAGATTTCCTAGAAAATTAGAGTAGTTCCAAGCCTGCTGGGCTTGAAGAGTTCTTAGTGAACTAAAGTTCTAAGGCTGCTGGCCTTGAAGAATCTTAGTGATTCAGGGTGCCGCCCTTCCTTAGTGGAATTCCTGTTAGTTAAAGCAGAAGAGTGGATTAGGAGCTTGAGTCTCTAAAACACTTAAAATCCCTTGTGCCTTTTTCATTCTGTCATTTACTTTCTGTCATTTACTTTCTGTCATTTACTTTATGTACCTAACTGCTATAAATGCTATGTATGTATTAACTTCTTACCACTTAACTAACTCTACGAACAATGTATGTATGTTCATGAATATTTCAATGAAGGGGATCTTTTAGTTATTTCGCTGTGTTTGAAAAGATACTTATGTTTGTCATATGTTGATTCATTAGCAACACAAACTAAACAGGAAAAGTATTTGAAAATAAAAAGGATCTATTCAACCCCCCTTGTAAGACCCCGATTTTTTTTTATAAATAAAATTAAATTTTCTCTATTCATTATCTTGAAATAATAAGGAGTTAATTTGATATAATGCTTTGGTTATGGGTGAAATGTGTAAATTTTGCAAAATAAGCAAGTGGTTATAAAATATTCATTTTTTTATCGGGGAATATTCATTTGGTCGTGGAATATTCTTGTTGTCGGCGAATATTCGTACGACGGTGAAGCCATTTGTCGGCCCCATAATAGAATAACTGTCAGATGAAGAAAATGACAAGTCTGAGTTTTTATAAATAATGACATAAATCTTACCGTTAACAATGTTGGATTACCTGATGGTTAAAATGAATAATACGCGTTGGTTGCCTTGAAGAAGCACACGCAGTATTGCATGGTATTTTTGAATTATTGATTCTTACGTAAGAAGGCACTACTCAATAATTATTACATAATTACTGCTCAATATTTTATTTTATTGATTCAATAATTGCTATTTAATATTTTATATTATTGTTAATTCAATAATTGTCATTGCACAATATTTCTCATTATCGGATCAATAATTCATATTATTTGAATAATATTATTAGATAGCATTATTGGCAATGTCTAAGGAAGTTACATCAGGAAAAGGGGTTTGGTCATCTAATTGGCGTCGTCGAAGGAGAAATCCTTATCGGAAAGCCCCTTCTTTCTTGGGAACGACCTGGTTGTCATAATTGTGATTCTGTAATATTATTTGTGAATAATTAATTATTGATTTATATGATAAGGAAATATATATTTTTATATGGATATAAATGAAGGAATTAATGCTGATGTGTTTTATTAGTATTTTGTCGAAATGAAGAACAAAATTTGGAAATTTTCAAAAAATTAGTTTATTACTTGATTTTGTAAAATCTATAACTCTTTGTGTATAATGAGTTAGGGGATGAGTCATATATCAAAAGAAAGCCCTGGAAGTAAGCTAAACGTAGAAATTTGAACCACCCAAAAATTCTGTGTAGATTTTTCGTGGTGACTGTTTGAGTGAAGTTGGTACGAGGGACTTATAGTCCGAAAATCAAATCAGTGTTCCTAAGCTCTATTGTGTGAGTTATAATTTTGATCCGACCATTGGATCATTGTGATTTTTGGATATGTTATACATATATAAGTTAAGTATATGTCCACAAATTTTGAACCGTTAAAAATTAACATATGATTTGTTATGAATTTTAAGAGGTGTTAAAAATCGTCTGTATGTGGATTTCAGACATTTTCTGTTTGGAATTTGGAAAAACTTAAACCTACAAAGTTGTAGAGAATTCGATTTCCTATGGAATGAATATAAAATTTGTATTTTTCTGATAAAAGGGCTATTTATTATGAATTATTGAAGTTTCAAAAATAAATATTTTTATTAAAATTATAGGTAGGACCCACTTTTGTTTTTCAAAACATGTGGGCTGAAATTTTTTCCAAGATGGCTTGCTTTGATGTTTCAAAAGAGGTGGGCGTAGAATGAAGAAAAAAAATTATTTTATTAATTTAGTCTCCTTTGGCGTTCTAGCATTTTTCTATAAATAGGGTGCTTAGTTAGAATTGAAAATCACACCAGAAACAAGTTTTCTCTCTCTATATTATCGAGCATATTTTGTGAGTATTTAGATACTTTGAGAGTTGCTATTCAGTGCAAGTTTCCTTCAGCTTTACATCCGATATTCCTATTAAGAAATCTTTTTTTTGATGTAAGGATGTTATTTTCTTCAGAAATGATATTATTTTCTTCAATATCATTATCTTAGAAATATTGATATGAATTTTATTATAGAATTTCTACCTTTTTGTGTCGGGGTTACTATTCACATATACGGCACTATTCACGAATACGACACTATTCACCTAAAAATAAAATTTTCTCTTCTTTGTTCCAGATGCCTATTATGGTTACTATCTTTGATTGTATCCATGTTTTGATCTTTAATTATTCTTGAATTTTACTGCACTATGGAGTATTTTTAAACTTGAATTATCTAAAGTACGAATCTCTAATATTTGTTCTTTTGTCTCACTGGATTCGTTCTCTAAATTATTTTTCATCATCCTCAGTCTTTAATGGTGATACTTGATGAATATCTTTGGCCAGTAGTGCAAAGATGAATGATTACCTGATGAATATCTTTGGCCCATAGTGCAAAGATGCATATTTGATGCAAGATGTATATTGATTGATGTTACAAGGATAATATATTGATGATGGACTTTTAAATTTATAGATGATAGTAGATTTCATTCTCTACTTAATTCTTCTAATGAATTGTTGTTTTCGCTGCAGTGGTTGATCTAAAACTTGTTGTCTATTATATTCTATCAGATTTTTCCTTGTTGAGGACTAAGGATAGTTTGTTGTACATTATCTTAGTCATAATATTCTTTACTGGGCTAGTTGAGCTCACCCTTTTCCTTTTTGTTCCATTTTTCTTCTCAGGAAGCGAGAATATAGCAGGAACCAATCAGGGTATAGAGTGATGGTCCTAGACAGTTATTTTAGCAGTCCTCGCTATTTTTGTAAAATAGTGTATCAATAATTGTAATGAGGACTTATCTGAGTGTGGATATTGTCTAGAAGACAATATTTGGATTTAAACTCACAGTTTATGTGTTGTCGTATTTTGCGCAATAATTGTATTAATGAAGTTGTAGTTATTTCTGTACCATGTATTTGGCGACTCAGAATGGGTGGTGTATACCTATTTTGGGGGCGTCACACCCCTTCTAGATCTATTGTGTGCCTACTGGGAACTAACAATTGGTATCAGAGCAGGTTCTCATGCTATATTCAAAAGCTAATCGCTTTGAGTCTGATCCTAGGCACAAACATTGTTCTAAACTTAGTTTAGTAGTAAGTCACTTGTAAATGCGAGATGAGCTCACACGTTGGAAATATTGTATACGAGTAAATGTGTATATACACACAGAAGTCGCTTTCAGATTGGTCCATGTTCCTAAATATCATAAAGAACAAAAACCAATCCTTCTTAACGATCCAATCTTGTAGTCAGAAGATCGGAGATGAGAGGTCAAGAGGCATCAACAGCAACTAGTCAAGCATCCATCAATCTGAAAGATGAAAAGCTATACATTCTAAGAAATATTTGTCCAGAGGAGAAAGAAGAATCTCTCAAAAATGTACTTGACTATCCAACAGATGGATGTGAACCTTAAGGTTCAAGGTCGTCAAGGAACTCAGGATGCCAAGATATTCTTAGCTTACATCTTCAAGACTATGACTGATTGATCAAAGGACAACTGGAGCAACAAGCTATCATAAATGAATGAAAAGAATATGTACATCAATACCTAACCTCATTATATCGAGATAAATGACTGTCAAGAAACTGACAGTGAAAAGGTACGGTTCCTCAGTGATATTAATGGAAACATCATGTTGCATCAACTTTTGTACTATAACAGTATTCTATCAAGAGACCATGTTCTACCTTAAAAAGGGAAAAAAGAAAGTACGCTAAGGGTGGAAATTCAAATGCTAACAAACTTTCTCTCCATCCAAGTTTTAGGTTGAAGATAACATCTTGAAAGAAGTCTGAAATAGATCATAAGTGTATCGAGACTTAATTAACCTTAAACGGAGTACTCCTTGCTGACGGGTTAGTATGTACTTACAAACCTTTGTTCTAGATTTTTGATAATACATAGAGGTTGATCAGTTCAACAAGATTATCTTGAAGACTCAGGGAAACTGATCACCTCCATGAATCAAACAGATACAAATAAGTGATAGAGTTGATTCTCACTCTGTGAACATAACTAAGCAAGTGATAAAACCATCAAAGAAAAGGAGTGCTTTGTTAAATTGGTTAATCTTATACACACTCATCATCATGCATCTTAAAATGTCATATCTAAATTGGATACATGCATGAATATGACTGTCGATGATCAATATGATGAAAATTCAAATATATGAGGAACAGGGATTTTGAAACCTGAACTAGCAGGACCCATTTAACCATGGGTACCAAAAATAGAAATTTATCTAACCTGCAGGTGCATGGTCTATCTGACCACACTAAGGAATGCTGAAGCAAGAGACTTCAGTCAAGAAGATTCAACCAGCTAGAGGCTTAAGACATTTAAGAAATGATTCTAACAAAATCCTTATTTGTCAAAGCATGTGTTTGAAGAATTGCTGAGCTAACATGAATGAAGCTCACATGGTTGCTGATCTCCACATGGAAGCAGATCATTCACCCTAAGATAAAAAGGGTCTTATATGCTCAATCATGCATAGCATATCATATGATAAGAATCCTCAAGGAAGTTCACATCAGAGGATCATCGAGCACCAATCATGAGGAACTCATTACAGAAGCAGAACTCCACAAGTTCAAACCATCAAAGAAGACTACGTTCGTAGTTCTGACAAACTATCATAGGATGATTCTAATCAGAAGGAGATATGCAAGGCTGCCTTCTAATGCACATGAAAAAGAAGAACTCATACCTCTCTGAGAAGATAGTATCAACTATGGGGGAGCAGTGATCTGCTAAAGAACAGCTGCACTAAAAATATCAAAAATATACTATGACGTAATATACCAGTTATAAAGTCCCAAAACTTTGTGGCTGACAAACCAAATAAAGATCCATAGTCAGTAGGAATGTCTCAAAACGTACTACTGATAACCTTGTCAACCACCCAACTCAAAATCGTGGAGTGCCTACGATCAACCATCTAATCGTAGTGTAAGGGCTGAAGGACATCACGATTATAGCAAATGAAAATGTGTAAAGTTAGTAGATGAACTTTCCAGTAAAAAAGGATAAATAAGATATCAGTGCTAAGCAACCTCTAAAGTTTTTCTTCTGGAAAGCGCCTCAAGGACAAACCTGACCCTTAGTTCACTCTAAGACTCAGAGGGAATTTTTAGTCAAGTTCATCTCAAGGACCAGGACAGACAACTATCGTAGAATAGATTCTGAAGTAAACTCGATGATCGTATTGCAACCTCAACGATCGTAGAGTAGGCTCGACGATCGCAGTCTTCCCAGAAGATACACTAGCTCATGGGGAACTAGGAAGAACTAGACACATGCTCAATTATTTAGATTGTATGGAGATAAGTTTGGAAAGATGCCTTGTAGACTCACCTCAGAAGTTCAGTGACCAAACTATCATGAAGTACATCTGTGGTTAAGATATGCAACTTCAAGATAAGGATTAGTGTCCAATCATCTACTGAAGAATCTCTCAGAAAATAATCGTTGAGTCGACAAAGAAAACTTTAGAGTCCACAAGCCACTCTACATACTGAAAAGGTCAATGATCAATCTACGTTAGTAATGCTTATTTTCTTAAAAGGAAATTAAAACTGAAAAGCTATTCAGTTCATAGGGAGTTACAGTTTTTTATTGGGCATCGTGCAACCAATGACTGGTTAACACATCACAACTTATCCAGAGTTAGAAGGAACTGTCATAAAGACAAATTCAAAATCTCAGAATAGTTATCAGAAGCTATCAAACCTCTCTCCCTCCCTTTTTCAAACCCTAAAATCCTCTTCAAAGCCTGAATCCATTACATAACTAGACTCACCCAAATCGCATTCAACAATCTCTCATAGAAGGTCTGAAACTAAATACTCATACATCACGAACTCTCAAAATGGAAGAATGACGTGTTATAACCGGAATCCAACTCGTCTGCAAGAAGTTCGAAAGATCAAAAAAGAAGTTCAAGGATATACTTGAGCTTGTAAAGAATGCTGGGTTTTATGAGTGCTTGGAAGCTAACACTCCAGTCTATACCGAGCTAGTGAAGCAATTCTATTCCAATGCAAGAATAGGTTCTGGGTTTCTGTACACAAAGGTCAGAGGAGCAAGTCTGAAGATAAGGGCATCAGACTTCAACCAATGTCTAGGGTTTCCCAACCAAGGTCTGATAATCCTCGATGAGGTTGACATTGAAGAAGGCAAGAGGTTAATGCATTACAAGAGGAATGCAAATCTGAAGGATATGAATAAGAATGAGTTTTTAGAAGAGTTTGAATTTTTGGCTGAGATTACCAAAAAATGCATCTTGTGCAAGGACAATGCATATGATATTGTGAGTGATCTACAACTGAGAATCATGACTGCAATCGTCATGAAACAACAGATAAACTTTGGAGCCCTTCCAATTGATTGGTTAACCAAATGGGTGGAGAAGGCTGAGATGAAGAAGTCTACAGATAAACCCCTCACGAAGGTATTTCATGGAAGACTCTTAAGTATTGTGCTGAAGAAGAAAATAGGAAGAAAGATAAAGGATGATGAGGGAGAACCACTGAATGTTCATAAAGTGATGTCCCCACAGTTGTTCGAAAACTGGAAGAAAAATCCCAAGGAAAATAAGAGGCTAATGACATCCGGGTAGCAGCAACAAAGAAGGTCTCTCGCAAAGAAGAGGAAGGCACAAGAGGTGGAAAGCAAGCCATCCCATTATGATGACTCAGATCTATAAAAAGCCACACCAAAGAAAGAAGAAGTCTAAGAGTGTGAAGAAAACAGAGGCTCCACCAAGCGGTCTCTCCACTCGACAACAAGAGATAAGGAGAAGAACAAGCATCAACAAAGAAACCCCAAGAGAAGAAGGAGTAACATATTACTCAACGCCTTATGAATAAAATGAATTTTCTATAAATATCATTTTGAATATTATGGAATAAATTTGATATAATGTTATAGTTGTGGGTAATATTTATAAATTTTGCAAAAAAATCATGCAGTTGTTATATAATATTCGATTGGTGGGGAATATTAAATGCGACGACACAATCATTGGTGGACCCCACAGATAATTATTGTCGGATTGAAAAAGCGACAAAAATATTTTATGAAAATAACGGCGGAAGTTTTCTGGTTGATCTTGTTGAACTACTCGGTAGTAAAAAAGTCGATGTCTGGCGTGGTTGCGTAGTAGCACGGTATATTGATTATTAATGCTTATGTGAGAAGTCACTTTCGGTTTGATTCAATTATTATCGATATTTTATATGTTATTAAATCGATAATTGAGATGATGAAGTTATTAATATTATTATTTGCATTATTAACGATGTCTAGAAGTTACGCGAGGAGAGTTTGGTCACTAATTGCGCGCGCCCGATAGGGAGAAATCCTTATTGGAAAGCCCCTCTTTCACAGGAGCGACACAGTCGATTAATAGTGTGAATAATAATAATGATGATGAAGTTTTGTTTTATTAGTATTATTAACGTAATAAAATAGAAAAAAAACTTTTATATAAAAGCAGAATACTTTTATAAAGTTATTAGTTTTATTAGGCTAATAGTAAAATCTTTTATATAAAAGCAGAATACTTTTATAAAGTTATACATTTTATTAGACAATAATAATTAGAATATATTATATTTTATTATGCATAGTGTTTGCATAGTGCTTGCATAGTGTTTGCATAGTAAAATCTTTTTAAAAAGTTATTAGTTTTATTAGATTATAAATAGAATATATTATATTTTATTTAAAAGATTTTTTTTTTAAATATGGATAGTCAGATTAAAATAAATCGATCTGATGTTCATGGATTGGTTACTATTCATTCCATTCTTCTATAAATAGAAGCTCATTCCTTCATTATTTCTTACGAATTCACTTTGAAACTCTAGAGAGAAACTATAGAGAGAGAAATAGAAAAAAAGAAAAAATTACTTCTTCTTTCTTTCAGATATCAAGTTTTTTTTTACGGTAAGAGGTATTATTTCTTTTTTGTATTCATGAAGAGAACTTCATTATTCCATCTTTATTATTACATTGGAATAACTTTATCATCTGTGAGCTACCTATACTTGGTGAAATTCTTACGTATTCCATTCTTTATTATTACATTGGAATATCACATACATGCATGCTTTCTGTGGGACTGGTTAAAATCTTTATTATTACATTGGAATATCTTGCATTGGTGTGGACTTTCATCTTATTATTACGGTTGGAACATCTGTTTATGTGAATTTCACACACTGAATAACTATTTAGTATTACATTGGAATAACATCATCACATCTGATCGCATGCATGCATGGTGATTTACATTTGTATTCCATTCTTTATTATTACATTGGAATATCACATCGGTCGTATTACGCTTTGACTTTGTTCCGTTATTTATTATTACGATGGAATAACTTTTGTCTATCATCTGAATGCCGCGTGCATGGTGATTTCTTTTGTTATTCCATTCTTTATTATACTCGGTTGGTTAAAGTTTTGACTTCTACACTCCATGAAATTAGTGGAATATTCTTGATATTTGCGCTTCATCGATATCTTTTCATGGAAATATTCTTACGAGCATTCTTGAATTTTACTTTACAAAAAGTAATGTTGACAACAATTTGGGCGTTATTAGTTCTGAATAAATTAATTCTTGAACTTGTTTTATTGAATTCTTATATCATTGTCATCATCCTCATGTTTATATTTTTTTTTGAAAGTCATCATATGGCACATGGTGCATAGATGGACTTGGTATGATTATGACCGAGGGATTATTGATTGTAATCATGGCCAGTAATGTTACAAATGATGTGGTAAAAGTCCTCGTTGGCCGAAGTGCATTGATGGGCGATTGTTGGCATGATCATGACCATTGATGAATACACAAATATCCTTGGCCCGTAGTGCATGGATAATTTGTGGTCGTGACCTAATGAATATCCTTGGTAGTAGTGCGGGGATGATGTGGATTATTTATTAAAATTTGAGTCTCGCGATAAAAGTGATGAAAAACCTTTTAAATCATAAAAGATAGTAGATTTTATTCTCTACTTGACTCTTTTAATGGATTGCATGTTCATTGCAGTTAAACTTGATGTCTATTGTATTTTATCGGTTTAACATTTGTTGAGGACTAATGATAATTTATTACGCATTATCTTAGTCATAATATTTCTTCTTGGGCTAGTTGAGCTCACCCTTTCTTTCTTTGTTCTCTTGAAATGAGAGCGTGGCGGGACTAGTCGGGGAGCGGAGTGATGGTCGAGATGGTGTCTTAGTAGTCCTCACTATTACATTAAATAGTGTGATAATAAATGTAATGAGGACTAAATTGAGTGTGGATATTATCTAGATGACAATATTTGTATTAAAACTCACATGACATGTATTTTGTGCGTATTTTTACACACATTGTGTATAATCAAGTTGTATTTGAATTTAGTACCATGTATTTGGCGACTTCGAGATGGGTGATGTATACCTATTTTGGGGGCGTCACGGTTAGTATCAAAGCTTAGGGATATGATCCACAGTGAGATGTGAGATAAGAACTAGGAGGGAGGCGGCGGAATTCCTTACGCTAGTATGACCTACCTAAGTTTATTTGGTATTTAATTGGTGGGTCGAGTATAGGGATAATATGTGATATGTTAATTAACCCTTGTTTTGTGGCGGTGTTTGAAAATGGCATCAGAGAATGTTGAGAACATCAATGGAGCACGAGAGACCGTTGAGTCTCCACGGATCGATAATCGAGGATAATGTGCATCGAGGCGACAATCCTAATCTGAAAACAACAACGACCAAATGATGAGCGATGGAATGTTAGAGGCTTCATGCAATTCATGCGACATCGGTGAGGCGGCTCTGTCCAAAATGCGGTGGAAACAACTGCGACTCTCGGGCGGTCACCACAAAAGCAGTTCGAGGCTGGGACCACGGAGTTTTTGAAGCGAAAAACACTTAAAGGCGGAGGCGTGGATAAAAGCGGATCAACAAGATATTTGATGTCTTGGGTTGCTCAGGAGCAAAAGGTTCCTTTGCCACTTTCATGTTGCGGGCGGAGAGGCGATTCTTGGTGGGAATCGTAAAGCGTACTCGACTTCCGCCTTTTGAAGATGTCTTGGGAGAAGTTCGAAAGCTGTTCAACGACAAGTACTTTCCCAAAGTATTAAATCACATGAAAGAGGTAGAGTTCATTAAAGCTGGAACAAAACAACATGGCCAGTGTGTCGATCTGAAGCCAAGTTTTGAGTTTGTCGGTTTGCGTCCCATTTGGTTGATAATGAGGAGAGAATGACGCGAATGTTTCTAAGAGGTTTGAAACCGAGAGATCGTCGATATCTTATCTCTCATAAAGCGTGTTTGTATTAGGATGTTGTTAATAGGGCTCGATTATTGGAAGCGCGATAATGAGTCAACCCAACCAAAAAGAAGCGGTAAAAAATGATAATACCGGTGATAGCGATCATCGAGCGGTGACAATAAGCGTGGAGGAATCAACATGCGAAAATGGTAACCACTTGGTGGTAATCATGGCCAAAACAATAAGAATGGACATTTCGAAAAAGAAGATTCAACAATGATGGAAAGGCGTCGACGTCGACGCATCGGCATTTTTCGTTAAGGAAGGAGAAGCGACCACCTATCGTATATGCTTCAAATGTGGAGGGAGGGACACATCGGTCAAGCTATGCGATGCCCTCAAAGCGTGTTATAATTGTGGAAGAAGGACACACTGGCCCGATTTTGTCGTTCACAGAAAAGACAAGTCCGGTTTGGGATGGAAGCGACAAAAAAAGGCCGTCCCGAAGAAAAAAAAAAACGGTTGTTCAGGAGGCGTTTGTCGTGACCTCCCGAGAAAGCAAAGGAACGAAACGAGGTCATCACGGGTAAAACTTATCATAAATTCTAGTGAAGTATATACCTTATTTGATCTGGTTCTACCCATTCTTTTATTTCTCTACTTGCGCTCAGCGTTTAAATTTGACTCGGAGAAATTAGACTTTGACTTATCTGTTGAAACTCCAGTTGGGAGAAACCTTCATTACATCCACTTTTTATAAGTCTTGTTTGGTTCAAATCGGTACCCTCACATTACATGTCGATCTTATTCATTGAAAATACTTGCATTTGATGTAATTCTAGGGATTGATTGGTTAACTTCTCTCATCATGCAAAAATTGATTATTTTAAATAAGGTTGTTAGCTTTCATATTCCTAATCAACCTATTATCTGAATTCAAACAACCAAACCATTAAAATCAATCACTTGTCATCTCGAGCCATAAAAATATTCGTTTATTGAAAAATGGATGTCAAGCTTTCTTAGCTCATATCACGGATCTAAACAAAAATAAATCGATTTTGAATGATATTTCTATTGTTAATGAATTTCTGGCGTATTCCACGAAGAACTTCTGGCCTACCCCGGCGTGAAATTGAATTTTGTATCGACCTTGAACACGGTACAAAACCTATTTCCAAAGCCCCATATCGAATGGCTCTATTGAACTTGAGGAGTTAAAGACCCAATTGCGAAATTGTTAGACATTGGCTTTATTAAATCTAGTACTTCTCCTTGGGGTGCTCTGTTCTATTATTGACCGTGAAGAAGAAAGATGGGAGTATCGACTTTGTATTGATTATCGGGAGTTGAATCATGTCACCATCAAAAATAGGTACCCATTGCCCGCGTATTGATGACTGTTTGACCCGATTCAAAGCGCCAATTCTTTTCAAAGATTGATCTTAGTTAGGATATCACCGATTGAAGATTAGAGCAGATGACATTCAAAAGGCGGCTTTGAACTTCGATGTGGGCATTATGAATTCCTAGTCATGTCTTTTGGATTGACTAATGCTCTCTCTTGCCTTCATGGATATGATGAGCCAGTATTCAAGGAATATTTGGATCACTTTGTGGTCGTCTTTATTGATGACATCCTTATTTATTCAAAAGCGTGAAGATCATGAAAGCAACACTTGAAATTTGATACTCCAAAAGCTTCGTGAATATAAGCTTTATGCCAGTTGAAGAAATCGAGTTACGGCTTGAGAAGTAGCATTCCTTGGGCGCGTGGTATCAAGTCATGGAATATCTGTTGACCCGGCAAAGATTGAAGCCATTCAAAGTTGGGAAGCAACCTAAATCGATGGCCAAAAATCGTAGCTTTCTCGGCTTAAATTTGGTTATTATCGGAGATTAAGTAGAAGGGTTTTCTCGAATCGCTACTCCTTAACTTTCGGTGACTCGGAAAGATACAAAATTTCGTTGGAGCGAGGAATGTGAGAAGAGTTTTTTCAGAACTTCGAAGAAGACTCATTTATTTTGTTACGTGATACCATCGGCTCGGAGGATTTGTCATCTCTGATGATGCTTGAGGCAAGGGTTAGGATGTGTTCTCATGCAACATGGGAAAGTCATAGCCTATGCCTCTCGACAACTCAAAGAATATGAGAGGAATTATCCTACTCGTGATCTAGAGTTAGCGGTTGTTATCTTCTTCACTTAAAAATTTGGAGGCATTACTTGTATGGGGAGAAAGTGGAGATCTTTACGGATCATAAAAGCCTCAAATATTTCTTCACTCAAAAAGAACTCGACATGCGACAATGACGTTGGCTTGAATTGATTGAAAGATTATGATCATACCATCGATACCATCTGGAAAAGCAAGCGTGGTAGGTGGCGCATTGAGTAGAAGATCATATCTGAATCTGCAGTGCGATATTGTCATATGAAAGGCCCATCTTGTATGACTTGCAAAGGATGGAGATAGAATTAAAGACTCAGGGGACCCATGTGATGATGGCGAATATCTGAGTAGAACCAACTTTAATCGATAAAGTTAAAAGCTGCTCGAAATCTCTGAGACACAGGTGATGCGTATGAGGAAGAAAAGTCAAAAGGTGCTATCTTGGAAGCAAGAATCGATGAAGAAGGAATACTTGAGTCGACTCCGGACTTTGTGTTCTAACGACCACGATTTAAAGTATAAAATCATGATGGGCGCCTGACACACCATTTGCAATCCATCACAGGAGTACCAAAATGTATCGTGATCTTTGAATAAATACATTTTGGTGGAAGCAATATGAAGAGAGAGATATAGTTGTTTTATCTCGAGGTGTCTAACTTGTCAGCGAGTCAAAGCGGAGCATCAAGTACCAAAAGGTCCATTGCAACCACTTGAAATTCCGAAATGGAAGTGGGAGCACATTACTATGGATTTAGATTCTTGGTCTTCCCAAGGTTTCTCAAGGCGTAGATCTGATTTGGGTCATTGTTGATAGATTGACCAAGTCTGCTCATTTCTTACCAATCTGAGAAACTTATACACTTGAGCGTCTTGCTCGTATGTATATATAAAGCGAGATTGTAAGATTGCATGGTATGCGGTATCCATAGTTTACGATCGAGACCCAAGATTCACTTCACGATTTTGGGTTAGTTTGCAAAAAAAAGCTATGGGCGCAGTTTACGATTTAGTTGACTTATCATCCTCGAGACGGACGGACAATCGAGAGGACTATTCAAACTCTTGAAGATTTATTAAGACTACTGTGTCCTTGACTTCAGGGAAGTTGGGACAACAAGTTCTTACCATTGGTGGAGTTTTCCTACTGACAGCGATTATCAAACAGTATTGGCATGGCTCCATTCGAGCGTTGTATGGAAGAAAGTGTCGTTCTCGATTATCTTTGGGATGAGGTGGGTGAAACAACGTTGTTGGGATGGGGTTGAATGCGTATGACTACGGAAAAAATTGAAACGATCAAACAGCAGCGTATAAAAACCTCACAAGGCCAAACAAAAGAGTTATCTTGATCTTCATCGAAAGGGCGTGGAATTCGATATTGGAGATCATGTGTTGTTACGTGTTGCTCCATGGAAAGGAGTTACGAGATTTGGAAAGAGAGAGCTCGATCCTCGATTCATTGGCCCATTTTAATCCTCGATCGAGTAGGGGCGTAGCTTTATAGACTTGCTTTACTGCTGAGTATGTCTACGTGTTCATAACGTTTTTCATATATCCATATTACGTAAATATGTGAAAGACCCGAACCATATTATTGAGTTAGAACCGGACGAAATAGCGGAAGATTTAACGTATGAAGAGGTTCTGTTCAAATCTTGGATAAGAAGGAACATATTCTACGCTCGAGTTATATACCTCAAAATCGAAGTGTTATGGAGGAACCACGATGTTGAGGAAATGACACAGGAGTTAGAATCTGAAATGAAATCAAGGTATCCTTACCTCTTGACATACCGGTCGTACCCTAATTTGAGGCAAAATTTCATAAGAAGGGAGATTGTAAGACCCCACTTTTATGAATAAAAATGAATTTTCTATAAATATCATTTTTGAATATTATGGAATAAATTTGATATAATGTTATAGTTGTGGGTAATATTTATAAATTTTGCAAAAATCATGAAGTTGTTATATAATATTAGATTGGTGGGGAATATTAGGGGAATATTAAATGCGACAGGCACAATCATTGGTGGACCCCACAACAAAATTATTATCGGATTGAAAAAAGCGAAAAAATATTTTTTATGAAAATAACGGCGGAAGTTTTACCGTTGATCTTTGTTGAACTACTCGGTAGTAAAAGTGCGATGTCTGGCGTGGTTTGCATAGTAGCACGCGGTATTGATTATTAATGCTTATGTGAGAAGTCACTTTCGGTTTGATTCAATTATTGTCGATATTTTATATGTTATTAAATCGATAATTGAGATATTGAAGTTATTAATTATTATTATTTGCATTATTAACGATGTCTAGAAGTTACGCGAGGAGAGGTTTGGTCACTAATTTACGGCATGATAGGGAGAAATCCTTATTGGAAAGCCCCTCTTTCACAGGAGCGACACAGTGGATTAATAGTGTGAATAATAATAATGATGATGATGTTTTGTTTTATTAAATATTATTAACGTAATAAAATAGAAAAACTTTTATATAAAAAGCGAATACTTTTATAAAGTTATTACGTTTTATTAGGCTAATAGTAAAATCTTTTTATATAAAGCAGAATACTTTTATAAAGTTATACATTTTATTAGACAATAATTAGAATATATTATATTTTTTATTATGCATAGTGTTTGCATAGTGCTTTGCATAGTGTTTGCATAGTAAAATCTTTTTAAAAGTTATTAGTTTTATTAGATTATAAATAGAATATATTATATTTTATTTAAAAGATTTTGCTTTAAATATGGATAGTCAGATTAAAATAAATCAATCTGGACCGTTTTATGGATTGGTTACTATTCATTCCATTCTTACTATAAATAGAAGCTCATTCCTTCATTATTTCTTACGAATTCACTTGAAACTTTGAAACTATAGAGAGAGAAACTATAGAGAAAGAAAGAAAAGTATTACTTTACTTCTTTTACTTTCAGATATCAAGTTTCTTTTACGGTAAGAGGTATTATTTCTTTTGTATTCATGAAGAGAACTTACTTATTCCATCTTTATTATTACATTGGAATAACTTTTGTATCTCTGTGAGCTACCTATACTTGGTGAAATTCTTACGTATTCCATTCTTTATTATTATTACATTGGAATATCACATACATGCTTTTCTGTGGGACTGGTTTAAAATCTTTATTATTACATTGGAATATCACATACATGCTTTTCTGGCAGGACTGGTTCCGTCTTTATTATTACATTGGAACATCACATGTGGTGTGAATTTCACGACTGACCACAGTTTCCATCATTTAGTATTACATTTGGAATAACACATATATCATGTGATATCTGCATGCATGGTGATTTACATTGTATTCCATTCTTTATTATTACATTTGGAATATCACATATCGGTGCGTATTACGCTTTGACACAGTTTCGTTATTTATTATTACGATGGAATAACTTTGTCTGTCTGATCTATCGCGTGCATGGTGATTTCTTTTGTTATTCCATTCTTTATTATACTCGGTTGGTTAAAGTTTTGACTTCTACACTCCATGAAATTAGTGGAATATTCTTGATATTTGCGCTTCATCGATATCTTTTTCATGGAAATATTCTTACGAGCATTCTTGAATTTTACTTTACAAAAAGTATCATGTTGACAATTTTGGGCGTTATTAGTTCTGAATAAATTAATTCTTGAACTTGTTTTATTGAATTCTTATATCATTGTCATCATCCTCATGTTTATATTATTTTTGAAAGTCATACATGGCTTTGTGTGCATAGATGGACTTGGTATGATTATGACCGAGGGATTATTGATTGTAATCATGGCCAGTAATGTTACAAATGATGTGGTAAAAGTCCTCGTTGGCCGTAGTGCATTGATGGACGATTGTTGGCATGATCGTGACCATTGATGAATACACGAAATATCCTTGGCCGTAGTAGTGCATGGATAATTTGTGGTCGTGACCTAATGAATATCCTTGGTAGTAGTGCGGGGATGATGTGGATTATTTATTAAAATGAGTCTCGGCGATAAAAGTGATGAAAAACCTTTTAAATCATAAAAGATAGTAGATTTTATTCTCTACTTGACTCTTTTAATGGATTGCATGTTCATTGCGATTAAACTTGATGTCTATTGTATTTTATCGGTTTAACATTTGTTGAGGACTAATGATAATTTATTACGCATTATCTTAGTCATAATATTTCTTCTTGGGCTAGTTGAGCTCACCCTTTCTTTCTTTTTTTTTTCTCTTGGGAAATGAGAATGAGGCGTGGCGGGACTAGTCGGGGAGCGGAGTGATGGTCGAGATGATAGTCTTAGTAGTCCTCACTATTACATTAAATAGTGTGATAATAAATGTAATGAGGACTAAATTGAGTGTGGATATTATCTAGATGACAATATTTGTATTAAAACTCACACATGTATTTTTTGTATAATATTTATTTACACATTTGTTGTATAATCAGTTGTATTTGAATTTAGTACCATGTATTTGGCGACTTTCAAGATGGGTGATGTATACCTATTTTATCGGATCAATAATTCATTTTATTTGAATAATATTATTAGATAGCATTATTGGTAATGTCTAAGGAAGTTACATCGAGGAAATGGATTTGGTCATCTAATTGTGCGCTAGTAAGGAGAAATCCTTCTCGAAAGCCCTTCTTTCTTGGGAACGACCTGGTTGTCATAATTGTGATTATGTAATATTATTTATGAATAATTAATTATTGATTTATATGATAAGGAAATATATATTTTTATATGGATATAAATGAAGGAATTAATGCTTAGGTGTTTTATTTGTATTTTCTCGAAATGAATAACGAAATTTGAAAATTTTCAAAAAATTAGTTAATTACTTGATTTTGTGAAATCTATAACTCTTTGTGTATAATTAGTTTGGAGATGAGCCATATATCAAAAGAAATCCCTGGAGTGAAACGTAGAAATTTGAATCACCCAAAATTTCTTTGTGGATTTTTCGTGGTGATTGTTTGAGTGAAACTGGTACGAGGGCCTTATAATCCGAAAATCCAATCAGTGTTCTTAAGCTCTATTGCGTGAGTTATAATTTTGATCCGACCGTTGGATTGTTGTGATTTTGGAATATATTATACATATATAAGTTAAGTATATGTCCACAAATTTTGAACCGTTAAAAATTAACGTATTATTTGTTATGAATTTTAAGAGGTGTTAAAAATCGTCCTTATGTGGATTTCAGATATTTTCTGTTTGGAATTTGGAAAAACTTAAAGCTACAAAGTTGTAGAGAATTTGATTTCCTATGGAATAGACATAAAATTCGTATTTTTTTTATAAAAGGGCTATTTATTATGAATTATTGAAGTTTCAGAAATAAATATTTTTACTAAAATTATGGGTGGGACCCACTTTTGTTTTTTAAAACATGTGGGCTGAAAAATTTTCCAAGATGGCTTGCTTTGATGTTTCAAAAGAGGTGGGCGTAGAATGAAGAAAAAAAATATTATTTTATTAATTTAGTCTCCTTTGGTGTTCTAGCATTTTCCTATAAATAGGGTGCTTAGTTAGAATTGAAAATCACACCAGAAATAAGTTTTCTTTCTCTCTATATTATCAAGCGTATTTTGTGAGTATTTAGATATTTTGAGAGTTGCTATTCAGTGAAAGTTTCCTTCGGCTTTACATCTGATATGCTGGTCAGAAGTACTGTTCTTTTGAGGTAAGGGATTTTATTTTCTTCGTAAATGATATTATTTTCTTCAATATCATTATGCCAAAATATTGATATGAATTTTATTGTGGAATTTCTACCTTTTTGTATCGGGGTTACTATTCACGTATACGACACTATTCACGTATACGGCACTATTCACGAATACGGTACTATTCACCAAAAAATAAAATTTTCTCTTCTTTGTTCCACATGTCTATTATGGTTACTATCTTTGATTGTATCCATGCTTTGATCTTTATTCTTGAATTTTACTCCACTATGGAGTATTTTTAAACTTGAATTATCTAAAGTACGAATCTCTAATCTTTTTTCTTTTGTCTCATTGGATTCGTTCTCTAAAATGTTTTTCATCATCCTTAGTCTTTAATGGTGATACTTTATGTGACACCCCCAAAACAGGTATACATCACCCATCTTGGGTGCGCCCGGATACATGGTACATAAATCAAATACAAACTTAATTATACAACCGTGCGGTAATATACGACAAAACATAGTGAGAGTTTAAACAAGAATATTGCCTTCTTAGGCAATATCCACTCTCGATGGAGTCCTCATTACAATTATTATCACACTATTTCACGAATAGTGAGGACTACTAAAATAACCATCCGGATAGTCAATCCGTTCCCAGGCTCGTCCCAAATATATTCTCATTTCATGAAAAGAGCGAAAGTGAAAGAAAGGTGAGCTCAACTAGCCCGGTAAAAATATTATGACTAAGATAATGCGAGAATAAATTATCCTTAGCCTTGAACGATATAACAACCGATAGAATACAATAGACAACAAGTTTTAGATCAACAATTGCAGTGAAATAAGCAATCCATTAGAAAAGTCAAGTAGAGCATAAAATCTACTATCTTTTATGATTTAAAAAGTTTTTAAATCAACTTTATCGCTAAGACTCGACTTAATAAATAAACCATATCATCGAATTATCCACGCACTATGGGCCAGGATATTCATTAAATCATCGATGGTCGTGACTATCTTAGAATAATCCACGATCATAATCATACCAAAAAGCGTCCATCAATGCACTACAAGCCACCGAGGACTTTCACCACATCATTCATCACATTACGATTAAGCGATTATCTACCGAATAATCCTGGTCAAAATCATACCAAGTCCATCTATGCACGTAAGCCAAAGATGACTTTCATCACAATATAAGCATGAGGATGATGATAATGACATAATAATTCAATAAAACAAGTTCAAGGATAAATTTTAAAGATTTATAATTTAATTTATCCAGAAATCAATAATGTCTAAATTGTCAACATGATTCTGCTTTTTAGAGTAAAATTCGAGAATAATATTCATGTACCAAAAATAATTTGGACAGAAAAGAATCAATTTTTCGTCTTGAATAGTACCCCGTGAATAGTACTTCGGGAATAGTACCTCATGAATAGTATCCCAACATGAAAAGTACCCCAAATACCCGAGTTAATAATATTCGAGTGAATAGTAACTCATGAATAATAATCCAGCATGAAAAGTTTCCCGAATACCCGAGTGAATAATACTAGAGTGAATAGTAACCTGTGAATAGTAACTCGTAATAGAAAAATACCAAATAAAATGATATTTCATGATGAGTACAAAAGAAATGATATTTCATACGAGTATAATAGAATATCTGAAGCTATGAAATGGATTTTCATCCGCCCGTGCGGTAATCCACGTAGACAGATCATTTCCATAATTTAATAAAGAATGAATACGAAGGATCATTCACCATGCATGTGGTAATCCATATAGACGGGTTATTCCAACATAATAATAAAGAATGGATTAACAGAAGAATTCACCAGGCATACGATAGACCATACGATGACAAAGTTATTCCAACGAATAATAAATAATGGAACTAGGTAAATAATATCGCATGCAGAGGATATTCAAATGGAATAATAAAGAATGGAACCGGGTTATGCATAATCCGCACAAACAGGATATTCCAACAGAATAATAAAGAATGGAATAATAGAAGAATTTCACCATGTATGCGGTACTTTACATAGACATGTTATTCCAATATAATAATAAAGAATGGAATAATGAAGAATTTCGTTATCTGGTTACTTAGCGTAGATAGAGTTATTCAACATAATAATAAAGAATGGAATAACGAAGCTCTCTTCATGAATACGAAAGAAATAATACCCGTGCCTCAAAAGAAGATTTGGATACTAGAATAGTGAGGTAATGACTTCTCTTCTTCTTTCTCTCTATAATTTTCTCTATAATAATTGCTTTCTATATCTTTAGTGAATTGGTGAGAAATGAAGGAAGAATGAGCTTCTATTTATAGGAAAATATAGTTTTGATAATTGCACGTTTTGGGGCTCGAAATATTATAGTATAATACCTTCCTCTTTTCTTTCATTTTTAGTTTAGTCCTGCAAGTATTATCAAACTTGCACCACCTCCCCTAATAGTAAATAATATGAATCAATAGCTCAACCATGTAATTCAATAGTTATAATGTGACACCCCCAAAATAGGTACACATCACCCATCTTGGGTCGTTAGATACAAGGTACTGAATACAAATACAAACTAATTATACAACAGTCGTGTAAAATACAACAAAACATAAATTGAGAGTTTTAATAAGAATATTTTCATCTAGACAATATCCACACTCAAAGGAGTTCTCAATACATTTATTGTCACACTATTTAACAGAATAGTGAGGACTACTAATACTATCATCTGGACCATCACTCCGTTCCCTGACTAGTCCCGGCTACGTTCTCATTTCCTGAAGAGAACATTAAAAGAAAGGGGTGAACTCAACTAGCCCAACAAGAAATATTATGACTAAGATAATGCAGAATAAATTATCATTAGTCTTCAACAATGTTAAACTGATAAAATACAATAGAAATCAAGTTCAACTGCAGCGGAATAAGCAATCCATTAGAAGAGTCAAGTAGAGCATGATATCTACTATCTTCTATGCTTTAAAATATTTTCATCAATTTTTATTCTTTGGGACTCGACAATAAATAAACCACATCATCGAAGTCATCCCTTCTTTACGGGCCAAAGATATTCATTAAATTATCAATGGTCATGACTATACTTAGAATAATCCTCGGTCATAATCATACCAAAATTGTTCGTCGATACACTACAGAACCATTGAGGACTTTTACCACATCATTTATAACATTACAATGTCGTGATTATCTTAAGAATAATCCACGATCATAATCATACCAAGTCAATCTATACACGTAGGCCAAAGATGACTTTCATCACAATATAAGCATGAGGATGATGACAATGACATAATAATTCAATAAAACAAGTTCAAGAATAAATTTTAAATATTTATAAGTTAATTTATCACGAACTCAATAATGTCCAAATTGTCGACGTGATCTTTGCTTTAATGGAGTAAAATTCAAGAATGCTCGGAAGAATATTTCCATGAAAAGATCTTTGGATGAAGCGCAAATATCAAGGATATTCCACTAATTTCATGGAGTATAGAAGCCAAAATTTTAACCAAATGAGTATCATAGAATATATGAAAGCTATGAATGGATTTTCACCCGCCAATGCGGTAATCCCGCGTGAGCGGATCATTTCCACAATTTAATAAGAAATGAATACGATGGGTCATTCACCATGCATGTGGTAATCCACATAGATAGGTTATTCAACGAGAATAATAAAGAATGGAATAACGGAAGAATTCACCATGCATGCGATAGATCGCACTGCAGACGGAGTTATTCGATAGAATAATAAATAATGGAACCCGGTCGTGCGTAAGCATGCAGACGGATATTCCAATAGAATAATAAATAATGGAACGAGTGTCAAATGCGTAAGCACGCATGTGATATATTCAACGAGAATAATAGAGAATGGAATAACAAAAGACTTCACCGGGCATGCTATAGGCCTTGCGAGCAGGTTATTCCAATGAATAATAAATAATGGAACTATGTAGCGCCCCAAAATTAGGTATTCATCATCCAATTTTGAGTTGCCAAATACATGGTACAAAATACAAATAAAACTTAATTATACAGCTGTCGTGTAAAATACGATCACAGTTAACTGTGAGTTTTAATACAATATATGTAACTCTCATGGTGCCTCGACCACAACCTTACAATGGTACTTTACATAAAAGTATAGTCAAAAACTATTTTTGGAATTAAAATCTTTGAGAAGTGCTCAATGAAACCTTCATACATGGGAGGCCATGCATCTAGGTTATTATAGATATCATATGTCCATAGAATTATCCTTGGTTGACCTAATAGACCCCAAAAAAATGAGAAGATTACTATCATCTTCTTTTCAATAGTGAGTCTTCTCTTGGCATATAATTATCTCCACTATCTCCAAGTGGAAATTATGTTTCAAATAAACTCCAAGATCATATAGGTAGTGCTTGTAGATATACTCGGCAAGTGGATGTACAACCACATCTTATGATAACACTGAGGTTGTATGTCTTTAGACATCTTGTATGATAGTGACAAAATACCCTTCCAAAGTTGGGTTCACCTCACCCTATCTGGTTCACCAAAGTTAAATATCAAATGACATATACAATCGACATACTTATCTAAAGTTCTTAATAAAATTATTTCCATACTATTTAGGGAGAACCTCAACGACTATAGACCACCGCTTCTATTTCCTGTTTATCCCCGCTTCGACCCGTACACTCTTATTACACGAAAGGAATTGTGAAGCAAAAGGGTGAGCCTGACTAGCCCATGATAAAGAATATCGTGACTAAAGATAATTACGATATCAATAGTTTTATTTAATAATAACTTCGGAGATTTAGAACATATGGTAGATAATAAAACTTTTCACCCATAGTTTACGGTTGAACGAAGCAATCCATTAAAAAAAGAGTCGAATAGTAATTCGAGTCATTATCTTCTCCATGTTAAAGTCCACCAATAATTTTTTATCCACAGTAAATGAACAAAGATCATCGAATCATCCACGTACTACGGGCCAAGGATATTCATTAAATCATCAATGGTCATTGCTTATCTACCGAATAATCCACGATCATAATCATACCCGATCCATGTAAGCGAATGTCTGACAATAAAACCATAATCAACAATCCATCTTTGAACGTAAGCGAAGATATACAACAATAAAACCAATAATAAACAATCCATCTTTGCACGTAAGCCAAAAGATATACAATTCAATAATAAATAGTCCATCTTACATGCGTAAGCCAAAATAACTTTTATCACCATATAAGCGTGAGGATGATGACAATGATATAAACATTAGTCAATTGAAAACAAGGATAAATATTAAAGACTTTAAATTTATCCAAATATTATCAATCACATAATAAATTCATAATCTAATATTGTTAATATCATAACAATGTTTTAATCCTTCTTAAACTTATAAACAATTTATTTCAATTGTTTACACTTTACCAAATAATGCATTTAATCATTCAAGAATGTCATACTCATAAGATTTCATCACCAATGATCAAATCCCTCATCAACAATATGCATATACCTTACATAGGATTTTCAAGCCATAAAATTCTATTTTCCAACTTTGTTACTTCACATAACATATTTAACACATTTACTCATAACTAGCTCATTTTTATGAAAAATACCAAATTAATTCCAAAAATATTTCTTTTCTGAGATTTATCATAATATAGTCCCATAATGAAAATATATTTTTCTCGAATTTTTAAAATTCATTTACTATTTTTCAAAAATTAATTTCTAATTAATTCCTTAAGAAATTAGCTACCTCAAGGTTAACTCCAAAAATTCCCAAATCTTGACAAGATCTTACACATGTTAATGTGAGCTTCTAGTTTAAATTTCATGGTCATCGGAGTTATAGAACTCCGGTTATAGCATTTTTCGTCGGAAAAATCTAAATATTGAAATGGTCATAACATGCTCATTTTAAGTCAGAAGGAGCTCATTTTTGGACAGGAGGTACTTTATACCATATACTTTCATGTCCCAAAAGGTCATAATTTTTCTCACAAATTAAGTGGTAAAAACAACCCTTTTAAAAACATAGGCGAGTAGCTTTTTTTAAGGTATTAGCGACTTTGCACTCCTTTGTTAAAATCAGTCCACACGAAAATCTACAACACCTTTTCCTGTGATTCCACTTGGAGATGCTACAAAACTCATAGATCTAACTCTAGGACTTGACCACACTCAAAAATTCGAAATATACTAGGAGATATGATCAATTTAATTTCATGTTCCGTTTTTACCAAAATCTGATTTTCAACCCTTTGTGATTTCTAAGAAACTTTCATGTTTTCACATATTAACCAACATAACTCATCATAACACTTACTAATACCACATATACCCATGATTTTCATTAGTCCAACGCTTTTATTATGACTCTCATCATAATCAACGTAACTAGATTATTTTCACAATTTAATAAAAAATGAATATAAAGGATCATTCACCGTGCATGCGATAGAGACCGCACAGACAGGTTATTCTCAACAGAATAATAAAGAACGGAACCAGGTCAGGTGAAATTCACACCGACAGGATGTTCCAACAGAATAGTAAAGAATGGAATAATAGAAGAATTTCACCATGTATGCGGTACTTCGCATTTACAGGTTATTCCAACATATAATAAAGACATAATAATAAAGATGGAACCAGGTCAGGTGAAATTCACAACGATAGGATATTCCGACAGAATAATAAAGAACGGAATAATAGCAGAATCTCACCATGTATGCGGTACCAGCATAAATGAGTTATTCAACATAATAATATAGAATGGAACAACAGGAGGATTTAACCAAGTATAGGGTATGCCACTTATACAAGTTATGTATAGGGTATGCAACCTACTGAGTTATGTATAGGGTATCTGGCGTATCTGAGTTATTCCAACGAATAATAAAGAATAGAATAACGAAGTTCTCTTCATGAATAAGAAATAATAACACCCACTACTAGTAAAAGAAATTGGATATAGAAGTAGTAAAGTAGCGAGAATACTCTTCTTCTTTCTCTCTATAATTTCTCTCTAGAGTTTCGATTGAATTAAGTAAAAATAATGAAGGAATGAGCTTTTATTTATAGAAAAAAAGCGAGAGTGGCTCTTAGTCTTAACGAAGGGTCAAAATGACTCTTGGTAATATTGAAGAGGCAACTACTTATTTCGAAAGGGGTAATTAACTCTTGGAATACCGAAGAGGCAAATAACTCTTGGAAAAGCGAAAGGACAAGTTACTATTAAAACTACGTGAATAGTAACTCATGAATAATAACTTCGTGAATAGTAACTCATGAATAGTAACTCGTGAATAGTAACTCATGAATAGTAACTCAGAGCACAAAAAAGTTCCCCAAATACCGATTGAACAATATAACCTCCGGACATCAATTATTATCGAAATAAATATCAATTTTCACTAACATAAATAATTTCAACACAATGGAACTATCAAACTCATCTTTAATCAACACGAACTTATCCATCATTAATATCATAACTCACAATATTTAACAACGGTCGTTCCGAGGGAAGAGTGGGCTTTCGATAAGGATTTCTCCACCATTGGGCGCGATTAGGTGACCAAACCTCTCCTTGATGAACTTAGACATTGTAAATATTGTAATTTAATAATATGAATAACTTTATCGTCTCAATTATTGATTTAATAAAATAACATATTATGCGAGATAATCTTGTGACAATAATTGAATCGATAATATGAGAGATATGATGATCACGGCAATTCTTGTAGCACTAATTGAGTATAATTGAGTGACTTTTCACGTAAGCATCAATAATCAATCTGGTATGCTACTATGCAACCACGCGTATTCTTCGTAATTTTACTACCGGGTAGTTCAACGGTTTTAACGGTAACACTTTCGCCGTTATTTTTATAAAAAGATAATTACGTGCGTTTTCTAACTACGGACGATTACTTCGTTAATGGTTTCACCAATGATTGTGCCGTAAATGCGGATATTCCCCAACAAAAGAATATTACCCGAGCAATCGAATATAATCGATAACTTGCATACTTTGCAAAAAAAATTAAATACTACCCACAACTATAAAATTATATCAATTCCACACCATAATATTTATAAAAATATTTTGAGAAAATTAAATATTTATTCATAAAATTTGGGTTCTCACAAACTAGGTCATTAAATGTACATGTCTGTTGCAGACGGGATATTCCAACAGAATAATAAACAATGGAATAACAGCATAAATCACCATGCATGCGGTACTTCGCATATACAGGTTATTCCAACAAAATAATAAGGAATGGAATAACAGAAGAATTTCACCATGTATGCGGTACTTCGGATATACAGGTTATTCCAACAGAATAATAAAGAATGGAATAACAGAAGTTCTCTTCATGAATCTGAAAAAGAAATAATACCCACTACCATATAAAGAAGAGTACTTTCAGAAAGCGGGTAGAGGCGGGGATATACTTGAAGAAAACTTGCAGACTACGCTCAAAGCTTCTTAAAACTCTAACGAAATACACTCAAGATTATGAGAGAGAATCTCTCCAATTTACGGTGTGATTTCAATTCTAACTAAGCATCCTATTTATAGGAAAATAGAAAAGATACTATCTGATAATATATATATATATATATATATATATTATTTAAAATCTAATAAAATAATTAACTTTATAAAAGTATTATGTTTTATATAAAAAGATTTTACTATGCAAACACTATGCATAATAAAATATAATATATTTTAATTATTGTACAATAAAATAAATAACTCTATTAAAGTGTTACATTTTATATAAAAAGATTTTACTATGCAAAACACTATGCAAAGCACTATGCAAACACTATACATAATAAAATATAATATATTCTAATTATTGTCTAATAAAATAAATAACTTTATAAAAAGTATTACATTTTATATAAAAACTTTTACATTTTATTACATTAATAATACTAATAAAACAAATTATATATATATATATAAACTTTATTGACTTCATAAAAATACACCTCAATATATTTAACAACATTTATCATCATTATTATAATTCACAATATTAATCGATCGTCGTTAAGTTCCCCGAAGAGGGCTTTCCAATAAGGATTTCTCCCTGTTCATTGCGCATAGGTGACCAAACCTCTCCTTGGCGAACTTCTACAACATCGTTAATATTGCAAATAATAATATTAATAACCGTCGTCTTAATTATTGATTTAATAATATACAAAATATCGACAATAATTGAATTAAATAACGTGAGATATTATCGGCCAATTCTTTAAGCAATAATTGAACAAAAGCGAGTGACTTCTCACGTAAGCATCAATAATCAATACTGTAAAGCTACTATGCAACTAATGCAACCATGCGTATTTTTGTACTTTTACTACCAGAGTAGTTCAACGGTTTAACAGTAAAACTTCCGCAGATTATTTTCATAAAATATTTTGTGCGTTTTCTCGATCCGATAATATAATTTTGTTGTGGTGTCCACTAATGATTGTACCGTCGTATGGATATTCCCCGACCAATCGAATATTATATAACAACTTGCATACTTTGCAAAATTTATAAATACTACCCACAACTATAACATTATCTCAAATCCACACCACAATATTAAAAAAAATATTTCGAGAAAATTAAATCTTTATTCGTAAAATTTGGGGTTTTACATATAATCATGTGAAAATACGAATAACAGTATAGTACCTCCATCTATACCTCCATCTTTAACTTAGTCATGCAAGTATTATCAATCTTTCACCAACTCCCCTAATAGTACATGAATGTGAATCAATAGTACACACATATTAACAAATAGTGATAATCATGTGAATTAATAGCAATTAATTCCTTATTTATCCGATTAATTGCAGATAACTTCAGGACATCAATTATTATCGAAATAAATGTGGATTTTTCACTAACACTAATAATTCCAACACAATGGAACTATCAATTTCATCTTTAATCAACAAAAACTTATTCATCATTAATATTATAACTTTCATGATATTTATGACCATATCGTTTCTAGGAAAGAGGGCTTTCAGATAAATTTCTAAGACCCAGAAATTTTTTAAATAAAAGGAATTTCCTTTATTTATTATTTTGAAATAGTAAGGGTTGATTTGATTAATGTGGATAGTTAAGGGTTAAATCATGAAATATTTCAAAATAAGCAGTGGTTATAAAATATTCATTTTTTATCGGGAATATTCGTTTGGTGGTGGTGGAATATTCGTCTTTGTCGGGGAATATTAAATGCAACGGCCTGATGACCATGTGTGGGCCCCATAACTGGAAGCGATTGGATGAAGAAAGCGACAAATATAAGTTGGTTAAAAATAACGGCGTGGTTATTCTGAGATTAAGGCCCATTGGAATACCCGGTGGTTAAAATCTGATGTCTGGCGTGGTTGCCGCGATGCTTACGGTATTGCATAGTATTGTTGAATTATTGATCCTTACGTGAAGGCACTTTACTCAATAATTTTACGGTGAATTCTTGTTCATATTTTATTTTATTGATTCAATAATTCTTTGCGTTGATATTTTATATTATTGTTGTTCGATAATTGTCCTTTGCCGCATTATCTCCATTATCGGATCAATAATTCATATTATTTAAATAATATTATTAGATAGCATTATTGGCAATGTCTAGAAAGTTACATCGAGGAGAGGTTTGGTCACCTAATTACGCTTGATGAGGAGAAATCCTTATCGGAAGCCCCTCTTTCTGGAGCGGCTGGTTGTCATAATTGTGATTACGTAATATTATTTGTGAATAATTAATTATTGATTCATATGATAAAGAAATATTTATTTTATGTGGATATAAATGATGGATTTATTTATGTGGTTATAAATGAAGAAATTATTGTTGAGGTGTTTTATCGATATTTTACAGTTGGAGGTATTAAAAATTAAATCGAGGTTTTGAGATATATTCGCGGGATTATAATTTTTAATCAAATAGATTGGATTGTGGTAATTTTTGGGTATGTTATACATACATAAGTTGAGTATATGTCCACAAATTTTGAGCCGTTTAAAAATGCACGAATGATTTGTTATGAATTTTAAGAGGTGTCGATTAGAAATTAGGGTTATAATTGATTTTGGTGGAAAATTCTAGAATTGAGTGGGCCCCACTTGTGGTTGGTGAAGAAATGTGCTGAATTTTATTTCAAATGTGGTGGGTGGCAATAGTAGCGAGGTAAAGCCATCGGTGTGGTCAAAATCTGCTTTGGTAGGGCTAACATTTTCCTATAAATAGAGGGCTAAGTTAAATTGAAAATCACACGAAACAAAGTTTTCTCTCTTTCTCTCTATATATTATTAGGCGTATTTTGTGAGTATTTAGATACTTTGAGAGAGTTCTTTGTTGATTACAAGTTTCATTGACATCACTTGAGCCTTTCCTTAGAAATCTTGATTCTTTGAGGTGAGGATATTATTTTTTTTAATAATGATATTATTTCTTGATATCATTATCTTTGAAATATTGATCTGAGGTTTTTATCAAATTTGGAACTTTTTCATGTAAGGGTTACTATTCATGAGTTACTATTCACGAGTTACTATTCATGAGTTACTATTCACGAGTTACTATTCACGGTACTATTAAATGAAGCGTGAAAATGTTTTTTGTGGAATTTCTATCTTTTGGTGTCGGAGTTACTATTCACGTATATCTGCACTATTCACGTATCTGCACTATTCATATTCATGAAAAATAAAATTTCTTCTTTTAGTCCAAAATATCTATTTTGGATACTAGCTTTGATTGTATCCATGTTTTGATCATTCTTGAATTTTACACCACTGTGATTATTTTTGGGTATTGTTGGACATGGATAAAACAAAAATGTCACGAATCCTTAATCCTTAATCCTTGTCATTTTGTTTCCTTTGGATTCGTTCTTTAAAAATATTTTCATCATCCTCGGTCTTAAATGATGATATTATTGAATATCTTTGGCTTTGGTAGTGCAAAGATGAATGATTTCGAAGAATATCTTTGGCTGTAGTGCAAAGATGAGCAGTGTTGAGATGAACATGGCCAAACATGATGATTAATATCTTTGGCTTTAGGTGCAAAGATGAGCAGTGTTTAAATGAACATGACCAATGATGAATATCTTTGGCTGTGTAGTGCAAAGATGAATATTTGATTCGAGATGTATATTGATTGTTGTTACGGGGATAAAGATATGAGCGATGAACTTTTAAATTCATACATAGAAGATAGTAGTTTGCATTCTCTACTTAACTCTTTCAATGAATTATTATTTCATTATGAATATTGATTTAAAATTTGTTGTCTATTGTATTACATTAATTTTTCCCTGTTGAAGACTAACGATAATTTGTTGTATATTATCTTAGTCATAATATTCTTTCTTGAGCTAGTTGAGCTCACCCTTTTCCTTTTTGTTCCATTCTTCTCGGGGAGGCGAGAATATAGCGAGTGCAGTCGGGGTATGGAATGAAGGTTTTAGAAAAGGATTGTTTAGTAGTCCTCACCATTTTGTAAAATAATGTATCAATAAATGTGATGAGGATTTATTTGAGTATAAATATTGTCTAGAAGATAATATTTGTATTTAAACTCAGAGTTTTCTTGTTGTAATAATAAAGTTGTAGTTGTTTACGTACCATGTATTGACAACTCGAGAATGGGTGATGTATACCTATTTTGGGGCGTCACGATTGGTATCGAGCTTAGGGATATGATCTGGCGGAGATCGGGGAATAGAACTAGGAGGGAGAGGCGAGTAAATCCTTGAGCTAGTGTGTCCTACTAAGCTTATTTGTTAGTTGGTCGGTATATAGGGATATTATGTGATATATTGATTTCCTTAATTAACCCTTGTTTTATGGCGATGTTTGAGAATGTCGTTGAGAATATTAACGATGGAGTAAATGAGGCCGTGGAGATGCTGCACATCTTTGCAGCGAGGAGAACGTGCTGACAAGTGGCAATGTTCCTCCTGTGAACAACACCACCAAAGCGAGATGATGAGCGAGGGGATGTTTAGAAGCTTTTGCGATTCATGCAAAATCGAGACGAGGAGACTTCGTGTTCAAAATCTGAGGAGAAATGATAGCAATTCACGGGTTGTCCACTGACAAGCGATTCAAAGTTGGGACCACGAATTTAAGGAAAGCGAGATCCGATCATGGCGCGAAACATGGGTCAAACAAATTACCAAGATATTCGATGTCTTGGGATGCGCGGAGAGAGCAGAAGGTTCCATTATACCTTTATGTTCCGTGGCGGCGGACTCTTGGTGGGAGTGCGTAGGCGTACCCATCCGGTACTTTTCGGCATGTCTTGGGAGGCGTTTGAGAGACTATTTAATGACAAATACTTTCACGAAAGTGTTAAATCGTATGAAGGAAGTGGAGTTCATCAGTTAGAGCAAAAACAACGTGGCGGTGTCTCGATGCGAGGCAAAGTTTGCGAGAGTTATCGAGTTTGCACCTCATTTGGTGGAGAATGAGGAGCGTATGGCCGCGGATGTTTCTTAGAGGTTTGAAACACGGCATCGTCGATATCTCATTTCTCATAAACTTTCTCTTTATTCGGATGTTATAAGCGAGGCTCAATTATTAGGCGAGATAACGATGCAGTCATTGAGGACCATAACGAGGATCGTACCGAGAGATGGCGGTCAGCGAATAATAATGATAACGGGAGAAAAAAGCGAGAGAATGACGAAATGGTAACCACTACGGTGGTAATCATGGTCGTGAAAAGCGAAGAAAGCGAGTCGGGGAGGAGATTTTAAAAAGAGGAGATTTAACAACGACTATGTGAAGGCAGCGGTCTTGCGTGACAAGCGGTTCTAAGGGAGGAGAAACGACCACCGGGTCGTATCTTACAAATCACGGAAAAGAGGGACATATCGATCAAAAGCGCCTGACAGATTCAAGGTATGCTATAGTTGTGGAAAGGAAGGACATATCGCTCGAGATTATCTGATGGCGAAACCTAGTTCGTGAGGGACGGTGACTCAAAAACTGTCCCGAAAAGTCAAAGTCAGCGATTAGGGAAGGCGTTTGTTGTGGCCGGTCATAATCTGAGGAACCAAACGAGGTGATCACGGGTAAGCTATTTATAAATTCTTGCGAAGTTTATACCTTACTTGATCTGGGGTGCTACCCATTCATTTATCTCTCCTGCGTGCTCTCAGCGTTTAAACTTGACTCAGGAGAAATTAGACTTTGACCTATCTGTGGAAACTTCAGTTAGGAGAAACTTTCATCACATCCACATTTATAAATCTTGTTTGATTCAAGTTGGCACCATCACCTTACATTGACCTTATCTCTTTAAAGATACTTGCTTTTGATGTGATTTTAGGGATTGATTGGTTAACTACTCATCATACCAAAATTGATTGTTTTAAATAAGGTTGTTGGTTTTCATATTCTAACCAACTTTGTTGTGCAATTCAACAACTAAACCATTAAAATCAATCACTATCATATCTAATCATAAAGCTATTAGTTTATTGAAAAGCGGATGTCAAGCTTTCTTAGCCCATGTTATGGATTTGAATAAAGACATACGTCAAATTTGAATAATATTCACATTGTTATTGACTTTCTGGCGTATTTCTGAAGAACTTCCGGTCTACCCCGAGCGTGAAGTTGAATTCTTTATTGATCTTGAACTGGTACAAAAGCCCATTTCTAAAACCCCATATCGAATGGCTCCTATTGAACTTGAGGAGTTAAAGGTCCAACTTCTGAGGAATTGTTGGACATCGGTTTCGTTAAATCTGGTACATCTCCTTGGGGTGCTCTGTTTTATTTGTAAAAAGAAAAGGCGGGAGTATCGACTTTGTATTGACTATCGAGAATTGAACCATGTCACCATCAAGAATAGGTATCCTCTACCTCGTATTGATGACTTGTTTGACCCGATTCTGAGGGCACAATTCTTTTCAAAAATCGATCTTAGATTACGGATATCATCAATGAAAATTAGGCGAGGATATTCAAAGGCGCCTTGAACTTCGGTATGGGCATTATGAATTCTTAGTCATGTCTTTCGACTAACTAATGCTCCTGCGACTTTCATGGATATGATGAGCCAGAGTATTCAAGGAATATTTGGATCGGTTCGTTGTTGTCTTTATTGATGACATCCTTATATATTCAAAAGTCGTGAAGATCATGAGCACCATTTGGTTTGGTACTCGAAAGGCTTCGTGAAAACCAACTATATGCCAAATTGAAGAAATCGAGTTACGGCTTGAGGAAGTAGCCTTTCTTGGGCATGTGGTGTCAAAACATGGAGTATCTGTTGATCCGTGAAGATTGAAGCAATCTGAAGTTAGAACAACCGAAATTCGGTGGTGAAATGCGTAGCTTTTGGGCTTAGGCGGTTATTATCGGAGATTAGTGGAAGGGTTTTCTCGAATCGCTACTCCATTAACTTCAGCTAACTTTCGAAAGGATCTGAAAATTCGTTTGGAATGAAGAATCACGAAAAAAGTTTCAAGAGCTTAGAGGAGACTTATTTGGCACTGTTCTAACAATACCATCTGGTTGGATGGATTTGTTATCTCTGACGATGCTTGAGCGAAAGGGTTAGGATGTGTTCTCATGCAGCGTGGGAAAGTCATAGCCTATGCCTCGCGACAACTTAAAAGAGTATGAGAGGAATTATCCTACTAATGATCTAGAGTTAGCGGCCCGATCGTTTCAGCTAAAGATATGGAGCCTCTATCATATGGGAGAAAGTGGAGATATATTGGACCATAAAAGCCTTAAATATTTCTTCACTCAAAAGAACTCAACATCTTGGCGGACGTTGGCTCGAGCTATTGAAGACTACGACCACACTATTGATACCATCTGGTAAAAGCGAGCGTGGTAGGCGGCGCGTTGAGTAGAAGATCATATCTTGAGGGCAGTGCGATGATGTCAAGTATCTGCGTAGAGCCAACTTTAATAGAAAAGTTAAGGTTGCTCAAGCCAGGCAGGAGGCGTCGTATGAAGAAGAAAGTACTGAAGGAGCTTTTAGGGCGAGAATTGATGAAGAAGGAATACTTGAGTCCACTCTAGACTTTGTGTTCTAACGACTCACGATTTGAAGTACAAGATTATGATGGAAGCACACAATACACCATTTGCAATCCATCACGGAAGTACTAAAATGTATCGTGATCTTGACATACATTTTGGTGGAATAATATGAAGAGAGAGATTACAAAGTTTATCTCGATGTGTTTAACTTGCCAACGTGTAAAGGCGGAGCATCTAGTACCTAAGGGTCCGTTGCAACCACTTGAGATTCGGAATGGAAGTGGGAACACATTACCATGGATTTAGTTTCGGGTCTTCCTACGGTTTCTCAAGGCATCAATCTTATTTGGGTTATTGTTGATAGATTAACCAAATACGCTCATTTCTTCTTGCCGATCTGGAGACTTATTCACTTGAGCGTCTTGCTAGTATGTAAATAAATGAGATTGTGAGGTTGCATGGCATTCTGTATCCATAGTTTGGATCGTGACCCAAGATTCACTTCAAGATTTTGGGTTAGCTTGCAAAAAGCTATGGAGCGCAGTTTGCGATTTAGTTGACATACCATCCCCAAGCAGACGACAATCGAGAGGACTATTCAAACTCTTGAAGATTTATTAAGACTCGTGTCCTAGACTTCAAGGCGGTTGGGATAAGTATTTACCATTGGTGGAATTCTCCTACAACAACAGCATTATCGAGCAAGTATAGGTGTGGCTCCATTGAAGCATTATATGGGCCGAAAATGTAGTTCTCGATATGTTGGGATGAGGTGGGTGAAGCAACATTGTTGGGACCCAGAGTTAAATGTATGATGACTCTGAAAAGATCCAAATAATTCGACAGCGTATACAAAGCGGCTCAAGATCGACAAAAGAGTTATGCGGATCTTCATCGAAAGGGCGTGGAATTTAATGTGAGGGATCATGTATTGTTGCGAGTTGCTCCATGGAAGGGAGTTACAAGATTTGGGAAGAGAAAAAGCTCGATCCACGATTTATTGGTCCATTTCAAATTCTTGGCCAAGTAGGAAATGTAGCCTATAGACTTGCGTTACCTCAAAGTATGTCTCGTGTTCATAATGTGTTTCACATATCACGTATTACTTAGTAAATATGTGAAAGACCCGAACCACGTTATTGAGTTAGAACCCGGACGAGATAGCCAGAAGACTTAACGTGTGAGGAGGTACTGTCAAGATCTTGGATAGGAAGGAGCATGTCCCTACAGCATGAAGGTCATACCACAAGTTAAAGTTTTGTGGAGGAATCATCTTATAGAGGAAATGACACAGGAATTGGAAAGCGGAAATGAAAGCGAGGTATCCTCACCTTTTGAAACACGAATCGTCGTCGATTTCGAGACGAAATTTCATAAGGAGGGAGGTTGTAAGACCCAAAATTTTTTAAATAAAAGGAATTTCCTTTATTTATTATTTTGAAATAGTAAGGGTTGATTTGATTAATGTGGATAGTTAAGGGTTAAATCATAAATATTTCAAAATAAGCAAGTGGTTATAAAATATTCATTTTGTCGAGAATATTAGTTTGGTGTGGAATATTAAATGCTTGTCGGGGAATATTAAATGCGTGAGTAGCGACCATGTGTGGGCCCCATATGAAAGCGATTGGATGAAGAAAAGCGACAAATATAAGTTGGTTAAAAATAACGGCGTAGTTATTCTGGATTAAAATTTGTTGGAATACCGGTGGTTAAAATCTACGATGTCTGGCGTGGTTGCCGCGATAGCACGGTATTGCATAGTATTGTTGAATTATTGATCCTTACGTGAAGGCACTTTACTCAATAATTTTCCACGGTGAATTCTTATTCAATATTTTATTTTATTGATTCGATAATTCTTTGCGTTGATATTTTATATTATTGTTGTTCAATAATTGTCCTTTGCACATTATCTCCATTATCGGATCGATAATTCATATTATTTAAATAATATTATTAGATAGCATTATTGGCAATGTCTAGAAAGTTACATCGAGGAGAGTTTGGTCACTAATTGCGGCGCTTGATGAGGAGAAATCCTTATCGGAAAGCCCCTCTTTCTGAGGAGCGGCTTTGGTTATCATAATTGTGATTACGTAATATTATTTGTGAATAATTAATTATTGATTCATATGATAAAGAAATATTTATTTTATGTGGATATAAATGATGGATTTATTTATGTGGTTATAAATGAAGAAATTATTGTTGAGGTGTTTTATCGATATTTTACAGATTGGAGGTATTAAAAATTAAATCGGGGGTTTTGAGATATATTGCGGGGATTATAATTTTTAATCCGACCGTTGGATTAATATTAATTTTGGGTATGTTATACATACATAAGTTGAGTATATGTCCACAAATTTTGAGCGATTAAAAATGCACGAATGATTTGTTATGAATTTTAAGAGGTGTGCGATTAGGAAATTAGGGTTATAATTGATTTTGGTGGAAAATTCTAGAATTGAGTGGGCCCCACTTGTGGTTGGTGAAGAAATGTGCTGAATTTTATTTCAAATGTGGTGGGTGGCAATAGTAGCGGGTAAAAGCCATCGGTGGCGAGTCGAAATGCCTTGGTGAGGCTAACATTTTCTATAAATAGAGGCTAAGTTAGAATTGAAAATCACACCGAAACAAAGTTTTCTCTCTTTCTCTCTCTATATTATTGGGTATTTTGTGAGTATTTAGATACTTTGAGAGTTCTTTATTGATTACAAGTTTCATTCGACATCACTTGAGCCTTTCCTTAGGAAATGATTCTTTGAGGTAAGGGATATTATTTTTTTAAGTAATGATATTATTTCTTGATATCATTATCTTTGAAATATTGATCTGAAGTTTTTATCAAATTTGGAACTTTTTCATGTAAGGGGTTACTATTCATGAGTTACTATTCATTCGAGTTACTATTCATGAGTTCTTATTCACGAGTTCTTTATTCACGAGTACTATTAATGAAGCGTGAAAATGTTTTTTGTGGAATTTCTATCTTTTGGTGTAGGATTTACTATTCACGTATCGGCCTTATTCACGTATCTGACCTTATTCACGTATATCGACACTATTCATCGAAAAATAAAATTTCTTCTTTTAAGTCCAAAATATCTATTTTGGATACTAGCTTTGATTGTATCCATGTTTTGATCATTCTTGAATTTTACACCACTATGATTATTTTTGAGGTATTGTTGGACATGGATAAAACAAAGTCTGAATCCTTAATCCTTAATCCTTGTCATTTTGTTTCCTTTGGATTAGTTCTTTAAAAATATTTTCATCATCCTCGATCTTAAATGATGATATTATTGAATATCTTTGGCACGTAGTGCAAAGATGAATGATTTCTGAAGAATATCTTTGGCACATAGTGCAAAGATGAGCAGTGTTTTAATGAACATGACCAGTGAGATTAATATCTTTGGCACAGTCTTAGTGCAAAGATGAGCAGTGTTTTTGGCTGTGGTAAATGAACATGACCAATGATGAATATCTTTGGCACGTAGTGCAAAGATGAATATTTGATTCAGATGTATATTGATTGTTGTTCTGAGGGATAAAAGATGAGCGATGAACTTTTAAATTCATACATAGAAGATAGTAGTTTGCATTCTCTACTTAACTCTTCTAATGAATTATTATTTCATTGCGAATATTGATTTAAAATTTGTTGTCTATTGTATTCTATTAAATTTTCCTGTTGAAGACTAACGATAATTTGTTGTATATTATCTTAGTCATAATATTCTTCTTGAGCTAGTTGAGCTCACCCTTTTCCTTTTGTTCCATTCTTCTCGGGAGGCGAGAATATAGCGATGTCTGAGTTAAAGGTATGGAATGAAGGTTTTAGAAAGGATTGTTTAGTAGTCCTCACCATTTTGTAAAATAATGTATCGATAAATGTGATGAGGATTTATGTGAGTATAAATATTGTCTAGAAGATAATATTTGTATTTAAACTCCTTATTTCTTGTTGTAATTGTAGTTGTAGTTGTTTACAACTACCATACCTATTTTGTAGCGTTTTCTCAACTTAATTAGTGATGTATACCTATTTTGGACATTGTAAATATTGCAATTTAATAATATGAATAACTTTAATCGTCTCAATTATTGATAATAATATATCATATTATCTGAGATGATATTGTGATAATAATTGAATCAATAATATAAGAGATATGATGAAACAATTCTTTGTAGCAATAATTGAGTATAAGCGGGTGATTTCTTACGTGGCATCGATAATCAATCACAGGTATTACTACTATGAAACCACGCTTATTCTTTATACTTTTACTAAAGGGTAGTTCAACGGTTTTAACGGTAACACTTTTAAAGGTATTTTTATAAAAAGATAATTCTGTCGTTTTTTTACTACGACAACACTTCCGTTGTTGGGTCCACCAATGATTGTGCCGTCGTACGGATATTCCCGACAAAAAATAATATTCCCCGACCAATCGAATATTATATAACCACTTGCTTACTTTGCAAAATTTGTAAATATTACCCACCACTAAAACATTTTATCAAATCCACACCATAATACTCAAAATAATTCGAAAAATTTAAATCTTTATTCATAAAATTTGGGGTCTCACAATCTCCCTCCTTATGAAATTTTGCACTCAAAATTTACGTACGTACCTGGTATGCTAAAGAGGTGAAGATACCTTGACTTCATTTCATATTCTAACTCTTAAGGTATAACCTTTGAGTGTTGAATAGGATCCTTCTATCAAGATTTTAACATGTATCTCCTCATACATTCAATCTTACGCTTATCTTGTCTAGTTCGAATTCAATAATGTGGTTGGTCATCCACATATTTACGTAACATCGATCGTGAAAAGCGCTATGAACACGCTTGACATACTTGGCGGTAAAACGAGTCTATAGGCCACAGTTCCTACTCGATCGACGATTTCAAATAGACAAATAAAATTGAGGGTTGAGATTTCCTCTCTTCGTCGATTCTAGCTTCTATAATAACGCCCTCTTGAACCTTCTTCTTCACATTCATCGACTCACGGGTGTGTAGTTTGGCGACTTTAACTTTATCGATTAAAAGTCGATTCTAATCGTATATTCGTTATCTTCACGTGGGTCCCTAGAGTCTTTAACTCTATCTTCATCATTTGTAAGTTATCTGAAATGAGTTTTTATGTTAACAACGTCACACTCATAAATGTCATCGATCTTACACTCAACAGCGTTAGCTACCACGTTAAACTCTTCCACGATGATATTGAATGGTATGATCGTAATCTTCAATGACTCGAGCCAACGTCCTTGGCGCGATATACTTTCGTTTTGGTTGAAGAAATATTTAAGGGTTTTAGAAATGGGTTTTGTCTTTGAATTCGATACAAAATTTGATTTCACGCTCTAGGGTAGGCTAGAAGTCTTGAAGAATACGTCGGAAATTTATTAACAATAGAAATATCATTCAAAACTATGACTCTCATCGAAGACTTGGATAGTACGTCACATTGATACCTATCAACTTGCCACCATTATTCGCGGCGTCCCTACGGAAAGTTTGGCTTGATTGCATTCCACACTAAAAGTCACCGGATAAAGGCTCGGGACTCTTTACTTATGAAGCGATATATGATAGTGATTGACTTTAGTGGTTTGGTTGCTTGAATTAGTATATGAGTTAGTTAGGAATATGAAAGCTAACAACCTTATAAAAAGCATGATGAGTAGTTAACCAATCAATTTCTAAAATCACATCAAAAGCGAATTATTTTCAAAGAGATAAGATCGACGAAGTAGCGTAAAAGTGTCGATTTGAATCAACAAGATTTATAAGCGATTGGAGGTAAAGAAGGTTTCTCTAGCGAAGTTTTAACGATAAGTCAAAGTCTAACTTCTTAGAGGTCAAATTTAAGCGTTGAGCATGAAGCGAAGAGAGATAAAATAATGGGTAGAACTAGTATCTAATAAGGTATAGACTTGTAAAATTAATAATTAACTAACTTGGTGCTAACTTTGTTCGGGTTACTCGCTTTTTGAGAAGTCGCAAAACGCTCTTCACAAACTCTCAGACTTTGTTTTGTCCGTATCCTCCTTTGGTGCCACTGTCCAATTGGACTTGACTTTGGTGCAACGACAAAATTGGGATAGGTGACCTTCTTTTCCATAATTGTAACATGTTTTGGAGCGCATCATGCAGATTTGGTGATATGTCCCTCCCCTCGCATTTGAAACATATCTGATTGGTGGTCGTTCTCTTTCCTTGAAAACAGGTGTTGGTGATGTTGTCTTTCCATCGTTGTTGAACCTTCTCTTCTTGAAATTTCCACTCCTATTATCTTGGCCATGATTACCACCGAAGTGGTTACCATTCTTGGCATGATAATTTCCCCATGATGGTTATCATTGTTAGATGGTAGATTGCCATTAGAGTGCGATTATTATCGTGTTGTTGGTCTTTGCCTTTTGGTTGTCTTTGACTCATTATCGGCGCTCAATAAGCGAGCCCTATTCACAATATATGAATATAAACAATGTTTGTGAGAAATGAGGTATTGGCGTATATCGGTTTCAAACCTCTTAGAAACATCCGCGTCATTCGCTCCTCATTATCGACCAAATGGGATGCAACCGGGATAACTCATGAAACTTGGCCGTCGTAGTGAGACACACGGTCATCATGTTGTTTTGCTCCGGTTTGGTGAACTCTACCTCTTTCATGTGAATACTTTTTTGGAAAGTACTTGTCCTTGAATAATTCTTAGAACTTCTCCCAAAGTCATCTTGATCGGCGAGTTGAGTCGCTTCTGATTCCCACAGGTAATGCCTCTTCCACCAACATAACATGAAGGTGGAAAAGGGAACCTTTTGCTCCTCGGAGCATCCCAGACATCAAATATCTTGTTGATCTGCTTTATCCACGTCTCGCCTTAAGTGGTTTGGCTCTCCAAAAAAACTACGGTGGTCCCGATTCCTTGAAGCGCTTAGCGGTGACCGTCCGAGAGTTGCCAGTGTTTCCACCTGCATTTTGGACAGGAGCCACTCTTTCTGATGTTGCATGAATTTCATAAAGCCTCTGAACATTCCATTGTTCATCATTTTGAGTCGATGTTTTTTGTTTGCATGAGGATTATTGCCTTCTGTTGCACATTATCACGACGATTATTGATCGTGTGACTCAGCGGTCTCCTATGCTTCATTGCTTATCTCAACATTTTGGGATGCCATTTTTAAATCTTTGCCAAAAACAAGGGTTAATTATCATATCACATATTATCCTATACTACGTGAGCCAATTAAATACCAAATAAACTTAGGTAGGTCATCTTGGCGAAGGAATTCCCATCTCTCCCCTCCTAGTTCTTGTCTCACATCTCGGCCGGGATCATATCCCTAAGCTTTGATACCAAGCTGGCGCCCTAAAAGCAGTATACATCACCCATCTTGGGTGCGCCCGGATACATGGTACATAAATCAAATACAAACTTAATTATCTGGCGTCGAATGTAATATCACGACAAAAACATAATTTGAGAGTTTAAACAAGAATATTTCCTTCTTAGGCAATATCCACTCTCGATGAAGTCCTCATTACAATTATTATCACACTATTTCACGAATAGTGAGGACTACTAAAAACAACCATCTGGATATGATCAATCCGTTCCCCAGAGCTAATCCCGGCTATATTCTCATTTCACGAAGAGAACATTGAAAGAAAGAAGGGTGAGCTCAACTAGCCCGATGAAATATCATGACTAAAATAATGTAGAATAAATTATCCTTAGCCTTGACAATATAACAAGCGATATAATACAATAGACAACAAGTTTTAGATCAAACAATTGCTACGGCGAAATAAGCAATCCATTAGAAAGAGTCGAGTAGAGCATAAAATCTACTATCTTACATGATTTAAAAAGTTTTTCATCAACTTTATCGTTGAGACTCGACAATAAATAAACCATATCATCGAATCATCCATACTTCTACGGGCGAGGATATTCATTAAATCATCAATGGTCGTGATATACGAAATAATCACAATCTTGTCATAATCATACCAAAAGCGTCCATCAGTACCTACGAACCCTTGAGGACTTTCACCCTGACATTACGTCACATTACGATTATGATTATCTAAATAATCCACAGTCGTAAATCATACCAAGTCCATCGATACCGTAAGCCAAAGATGACTTTCTTCACTGATATAAGCATGAGGATGATGACAATGACATAATAATTCAATAAAACAAGTTCAAGGATAAATTTTAAAGATTTATAATTTAATTTATCCGAAATCAATAACATCAAATTATCGACATGATTCTACTTTTAGAGTAAAATTCGAGAATAATATTCATGTACCAAAAATAATTTGAATGAGAAAAAGAATCGATTTTTCATAAATAAATAGTACCCCATGAATAATTACTTGAGAATAGTACCTGCATGAATAGTACCCAGACATGAAAAGGACCCCCAAATATCGAGTGAATAATATTAGAATTGAATAGTAATTTGGGTGAATAGTAACTTAAGTGAATAGTAACTCATAAATATTACTACGGCATGAAAAGTTTCCGAATACTAGGAGTGAATAATACTAGAGTGAATAGTAATTGGGTAAATAGTAACTTTTGTGAATAGTAACTCATATGAAAAATACGAAATAAAATGATATTTCATGGCGAGTACAAAAGAAATGATATTTCATACGAGTATAATAGAATATCTGAAAGCTATGAATGGATTTTCATCACGTATGTGGTAATCCACATGAGCGGATCATTTCCATAATTTAATAAAGAATGAATACGAAGGATCATTCACCGTACATGTAGTAATCCACATAGGCAGGTTATTCCAACGAATAATAAAGAATGGATTAACGAAGAATTCACCAAGCATACGATAGGCCAAATCTGTGACAAGTTATTCCAGCGAGAATAATAAATAATGGAACCCGGTGGAGATGCGTGTCTACTGACGAGGATATTCAACGAGAATAATAAAGAATGGAACCAAGTCATACGTAATCTACATACGCTGGCGGGATATTCGACTTTATAATAAAGAATGAAATAACGAAGAATTTCACCGTGTATACGGTGCCGCGCCAGGCGAGGTTATTCCAGCGTAATAATAAAGAATGAAATAACGAGAAGAATTTCACCATATATGTGGTACTTTCGTAGACTTGTTATTCTAACATAATAATAAAAATGGAATAATAGAAGCTCTCTTCATGAATCACGAAAGAAATAATACCCTTACCTCGAAAAAGCGGATCTTTGGAATAGTGAGGTAGCAAACTTCTCTTCTTCTTTCTCTATAATTTCTCTACATAATAATTGTTCTATAGCTTTAGTGAATTGGTGAGAAATGAAGGAAGAATGAGCTTCTATTTATAGGAAAATATAGTTTCGATAATTTACGCGTTTTGGGAACTCGAAATATTACTGAGTATAATACCTTCCTCTTTTCTTTTTTATTTTTAATTTAGTCTGCTAGTATTATCGAACTTGCACCACTCCCCTAATAGTAAATAATGTGAATCGATAGTTGATCATGTGATTGATAGTTATAATCATGTGAAAATCGAATAACGATATAGTACCTCCATCTAAACCTCCATCTT
>CM035161.1:101344814-101497314 GCA_020205615.1 Panax quinquefolius | reverse complement strand
ATTTTATTGAGTTAATAATTCTTTGCGTTGATATTTTATATTGTTGTTGTTTCCAATAATTGTCATTACACAAGATTTTTCATTATCGAAGCAATAATTCATATTATATGAATAATATTATTAGATAACATTATTGGCGATGCTCAGAAAGTTACATCTCACAGGAGAGGTTTGGTCACCTAATTCTTGCGCCAGAAGAAAAAAAATTCTTATTGGAAAGTTCTCTTTCCTGAAGGCGCTTTTGGTTGTCAATATTGTGATTCTATAATATTATTTGTGAATAATTAATTATTGATTCATATGATGAGAAAATATTGATTTTATGTGGATATAGATGGAGAAAATTTTAATGTGACAATTGTTGAAAATTAAAATTTTATCTTTTTCCGATAAAATAATTCATTTAAATATATTATTATATTTTAATAATATAATAATGGTGATATTTTTATAACGAATGTGAGATATATGAGTATACGAGGAGGAAGAGTATTTTGTTGCAATAAATGTTTAAAACATGTTAAACATGTAAATGGACCCCATTTATTGGTGAAATTTGATTATACTGTAAAATCGCTTCGTTTGTGGATGGATTTGATCAATTTCTATTTGGAATTTGGAAAAACTTTCTTCCGCAAAGTTGTAGAGAATTGAATTTCCTATAAAAACTCACAAGATTCGAATTTTCGATGAAAGGGCTATTTATTATGAATTATTGAAGTTCAAGTTCAAAATAATTGATTTTGGAAGTTTAAAATATTTAAAATTAGAAAAATGTTTTTTCCATTATGGTGTGTTACACATGTGGGTTGAATGAGCTGAATTCAGTTCTTGGAAAGGTTGGCGTAGGAAATTTTATTATAAATAATAATATTATATTAAATTTTCGCTTTTTGTTGTTAAGACTTTCCTATAAATAGGGTGTTTAGGTTAGAATTGAAAATCACAATTAGAACCCAAGTTTTCTCTCTCTATATTATCGAGCGGATTCTTTTGAGTATTTTGAGTATACTTTGAGTATTGTTAGACGGTGCAGTTAAGTTCCCTTCAAAGACTATATCACGGTATTCCAAATTTAAAAGTACTAATCTTTCGAGGTAAGGGATGTTATTTTCTTCTAAAATGATATTATTTCTTCAATATCATTATCTTTGAAATATTGGTTGAAACTTTTTATCAAATTTGGAACTTTTTCATGTTGGGGTTACTTATTATGCGAGTTCTTATTCACGAGTTACTATTCATGAGTTACTATTCACGAGTTACTATTCATGAGTTACTATTCACGAGTTACTATTCACGAAAGTACTATTCATGAAGCGTGAAGATGTTTTTTGTGGAATTTCTATCTTTTGGTGTAGAGTTACTATTCACGATATCAAGACTATTCACGATATCTGACACTATTCACGAATACGGCACTATTCAATATAAAAATGAAAATTTTTCTTTTTCGTCTAAAATATCTATTGTGGATACTAGCTTTGATTGTATCCATGTTTTGATCATTCTTGAATTTTACTCCACTCGATTACTTATGAAGTATTTTGAACTTGGATTGTTTAAAAAATACGAATCCTTAATATTTGTTCTTTTTGTTTCTTTGGATTCATTTCCTTTAAAATATTTTTCATCATCCTCGGTCCTAAATGATGATATTATTGAATATCTTTGGCCATGTAGTGCAAAGATGAATGATTTCTTGATGAATATCTTTGGCAGTAGTGCAAAAGATGAGCAGTGTTTAGATGAACATGATTAATGATGAATATCTTTTGGCTGTAGCAAAAGATGAATATTTGATTCAGATGTATATTGATTGATGTTACGAGGATAAAAGATGAGCGATGAACTTTTAAATTCATACATAGAAGATAGTAGTTTGCATTCTCTACTTAACTCTTCTAATGAATTATTATTTCAGCTGCGAATATTGATTTAAAATTTGTTGTCTATTGTATTCTATTAGATTTTTCCTCGTTGAAGACTAACGGTAATTTGTTGTATATTATCTTAGTCATAATATTCTTTCTTGGGCTAGTTGAGCTCACCCTTTTCCCTTTTGTTCCATTTTTTCTTCTCGGAGGCGAGAATATAGCGAGTATGAAGTCTGGGGTATGGAATGAAGGTTTTAGAAAGAATTGTTTAGTAGTCCTCACCATTTTGTAAAATAATGTATCAATAAATGTGATGAGGATTTATTTGAGTATAGATATTGTCTAGAAGATAATATTTGTATTCAAACTCACAGTTTCTTGTTGTAATAATAAAGTTGTAGTTGTTTACGCACCATGTACGACAACTCCGGAATAGGTGATGTATACCTATTTTGGGGCGCCACGGTTAATTATCGAGCTTAGGGATATGATCTCTGGCGGAGATCGGGGAATAGAACTAGGAGGAGAGGCGAGTAAATCCTTCGCTAGTGTGTCCTACCTAAGCTTATTTTTTAGTTGGTCGAGTATATAAGGATATTATGTGATATATTGATTTCTTAATTAACCCTTGTTTTTTATGGCGATGATTTGAGAATGTCGATCGAGAATATTAACAATGGAAATGAGACGAGTGGAGACGCTTTGTACTCACCAATGAGGAGAACGTGCAACAGGTGGCAATGTTCCTCCTGTGAACAACACCACCGAAAGCGCGATGATGAACGAGGGGATGTTTAGAAGCTTTTTTGCAGTTCATGCAAAATCGACGAGGGAGACTCGTGTTCAAAATACGTGAGGAAATGATAGCAATTCACGGGTTGTCACCCAAGCAGATTCAAAGAGTTGGGACCACCATAATTTAAGGGAAAGCGATCCGATCGCCGTGGAAACATGGGTCAAGCAAATTACCAAGATATTCGATGTCTTGGGATGCACGGAGGAACAGAAGGTTCCATTCGCCACCTTTATGTTCGTGGCGAAAGGCGATCATCTGGTGTGGAGTCTGTGAAGCGTACCCATCCACCGCACTCAAAGATGTCTTGGAAGACGCGTTTGAAACTATTTAATGACAAATACTTTCACGAAAGTGTTCGCTAGTCATGAAGGAAGTGGAGTTTATTAGATCGAGCGAACAACACGGCGGTGTCTCGATGCGAGGCAAAGTTTGCAGAGTTATCGGTTTGCACCTCATTTGGTGGAGAATGAGGAACGTGTGACGCGGATGTTTCTTAGAGGTTTGAAACCGGATACGTCGGTATCTCATTTCTCATAAATTTTCTCTCTATTCGGATGTTGTAAGCAGGACTCAATTATTAGAAGCGAGATAACGAGTACGGTGTTGAGGACCACTGACGAGGATCGTACGAGATAGCGATCAATGTAATAATGATAACCGGCGGAGAAAGAAATAGACGGACAAAAATGGTAACCACTCGGTGGTAATCATAGCCACGTGAAAATAGAAGAAGCGAGTCGGGGAGGAGATTTTAAAAGAGGAGATTTAACAATGACCATGTGAAGACGCAGCAGGTCTGGCGAAGAATCGGTTCTAAGGAGGAGAACGACCACCGGTATTATGTTACAAATGCGGAAAAGAGGGACATATCGGTCAAACCGCCCACAGCAGATTCAAGGTATGCTATAATTGTGGAAAGGAAAGACATATCGCTCGAGATTATACAAGAGCGAAACCTAGTTCAATGGGATGGTGACTCAAAAGATATGCCCAAGAAAAGTCAAAATCAACGATTCCGGAAGAGCGTTTGTTGTGATCGGTCAAAATGCGAGGAACCCAAACGAGGTGATCACGGGTAAGCTATTTATAAATTCTTGCGAAGTTTATACCTTACTTGATCTAAGGTGCTACCCATTCATTTATCTCTCCCGCTTATGCTCAACGTTTAAACTTGACTCAGGAGAAATTAGACTTTGACCTATCTGTGGAAACTCCGTTAGGAGAAACTTTCATCACATCCTTCGTTTATAAATCTTGTTTGATTCAAGTTGGCACCATTACCTTACCGTTGACCTTATCTCTTTAAAGATACTTGCTTTTGATGTGATTTTAGGGATTGATTGGTTAACTACTCATCATGCCAAAATTGATTGTTTTTTCGTAAGGTTGTTAGTTTTCATATTCCTAACCTTGACTGTTATCTAATTCAAGCAACTAAACCATTAAAATCAATCATATGTCATATCTAATCATAAAGCTATTCGTTTATTGAAAAGCGGATGTCAAGCTTTCTTAGCCCATGTTATGGATTTGAATAAAGACACGTCAAATTTGAATAATATTCCTGTTGTTATTGACTTTCCGACGTATTTCTGAAGAACTTCCGGCCTACCCCAGAGCGTGAAGTTGAATTCTTTATTGATCTTGAACACTGATACAAAGCCCATTTCTAAAACCCCATATCGAATGGCTCTATTGAACTTGAGGAGTTAAAGGTCCAACTACGGGAATTGTTGGACATCGGTTTCATTGCCCCTAGTACATCTCCTTGGGGTGCTCTGCTTTTATTCAGTAAAGAAGAAAAGGCGGGGAGTATGCGACTTTGTATTGACTATCGGAATTGAACCATGTCACCATCAAGAATAGGTATCCTCTACCTCGTATTGATGACTTGTTTGACCGATTCTGAGAGGCACAATTCTTTTCAAAAATCGATCTTCGATTCGGATATCATTAGTGAAGATTAGAAGGCGAGGATATTTCAAAGACGCGCCTTGAACTTCTTCGGTATGGGCATTATGAATTCTTAGTCATGTCTTTTTTGGATGACTAATGCTCCCGTGGCTTTCATGGATATGATGAACCGAGTATTCAAGGAATATTTGGATCGGTTCGTTGTTGTTTTTATTGATGACATCCTCATATATTCCAAAAGTCGTGAAGATCATGAACACCATTTGAAGTTTGGTACTCCAAAGGCTTCGTGAAAACAAACTATATGCCAAATTGAAGAAATGCGAGTTCTAGCTTGAGGAAGTAGCATTCCTTGGGCACGTGGTGTCGAAACATGGAGTATCTGTTGATCCAGCGAAGATTGAAGCAATACAAAGTTGGGAGCAACCGAAGTCGGTGGCCAAAATCGTAGCTTTTGGGCTTATTTGGTTATTATCGGAGATTCGTGGAAGGTTTTTCGAATCGCTACTCCATTAACTTCGCCTAACTCGGAAGGATACAAAATTCTTTTGGAGCGAAGAATGCGAGAAGAGTTTCCAAGAGCTTAAGAGGAGACTTATTTGACTGTTTCTAACAATACCATCTGGTTCGGATGGATTTGTTATCTGCAATGATGCTTGAGTGCAAAGGGTTAGGATGTGTTCTCATGCAATGTGGGAAAGTCATAGCCTATGCCTCTCGCGACAACTTAAAGAGTATGAGAGGAATTATCCTACTCATGATCTAGAGTTAGCGGTGATCGTTTTTCGCGCTAAAGATATGGAGGCACTATCTATATGGGGAGAAAGTGGAGATATATTTGGACCATAAAAGCCTTAAATATTTCTTCACTCAAAAAGAACTCAACACGCTGGCAAATGACGTTGGCTTGAGCTATTGAAAGACTACGACCACACTATTCAATACCATCCCGGAAAAGCGAACGTGGTAAATGACGCGTTGAGTAGAAGATCATATGCGAGGAACGAGTGCGATGATGTCAAGTATACGTATAGAGCCAACTTTAATAGAAAAAGTTAAGGTTGCTCAAGCCACCGACCCGGAGCTGATGCGTATGAAGAAGAAAGTACAAGAAGGAGCTATTCCGGAAGTGAGAATTGATGAAGAAGGAATACTTGAGTCCACTCTAGACTTTGTGTTCCTAACGACTACGATTTGAAGTACAAGATTATGATGGAGGCACACAATACACCATTTGAAATCCATCTCGGAAGTACTAAAATGTATCGTGATCTTGACATATACATTTTGGTGGAACAATATGAAGAGAGAGATTGCAAAGTTTATCTCAATGTGTTTAACTTGTCAGCGTGTAAAGCGGAGCATCTAGTACCTAAGTCCGTTGCAACCACTTGAGATTCCGAAATGGAAGTGGGAACACATTACCATGGATTTCATTACGGGTCTTCCTATGGTTTCTCGAGGCATCAATGCTATTTGGGTTATTGTTGATAGATTAACCAAGTCCGCTCATTTCTTGCCGACACGGAGACTTATTCACTTGAGCGTCTTGCTAGTATATACGTGAATGAGATTGTGAGGTTGCATGGCATGCCTGTGTATCCATAGTTTTGGATCGTGACCTAAGATTCACTTCAAGATTTTGGGTTAGCTTGCAAAAAGCTATGGGCGCGGATTCTGATTGATGTCGGCATACCATCCTCAAACGGACGGACAATCGAGAAAGGACTATTCTAACTCTTGAAGATTTATTAAGACTCTGTGTCCTAGACTTCAAGGCGGTTGGGATAAGTATTTACCATTGGTGGAATTCTCCTACTACAACAACAGTTATCGTAAGTATAGGTGTAGCTCCATTTGAAGCATTATATGGACGAAAGTGTCGCTCTCCAAAGTATGTTGGGACGAGGTGGGTGAAGCAACTTTGTTGGGACCCGAGTTGAGTACGTATATGACTACGGAAAAAGATCCAAATGATTCGACAACGATACAAAGCGGCACAAGATCGACAAAAGAGTTATGCGGATCTTCATCGAAAGGACGTGGAATTTAGTGTAGGGGATCATGTATTATTGCGAGTTGCTCCATGGAAGGAGTTACAAGATTTGGGAAGAGAGGAAAGCTCAATCCACGATTTATTGGTCCATTTCAAATTCTTGACCGAGTAGGAAATGTAGCCTATAGACTCGCGTTACCTCAAAGTATGTCTCGTGTTCATAATGTGTTTCACATATCGTACTTCAGTAAATATGTGAAAGACCGAACCACGTTATTATAGTTAGAACCAGGACGAGATAGCCAAGACTTAACGTATGAGGAGGTACTGTCAAGATTTTGGATAGGAAGGAGCATGTCCTACTGCGCATGAAAGGTCATACCACAAGTTAAAGTTTTGTGGAGGAATCATCTTTATAGAGGAAATGACACAGGAATTGGAAGCGGAAATGAAAGCGAGGTATCCTCACCTTTTGAAACACACAGTGCGTACGTCAATTTCGAGGACGAAATTTCATAAGGAGGGAGGTTGTAAGACCCCAACTTATTATTAATGAAATTTAATTTCTCTATTTATTATTTTAAAATAGTAAGGGTTGATTTGATTAATGTGGATAGTTAGGGGTAAAATACGTAAATACTTCAAAATAAGCAAGTGGTTATAAAATATTCATTGTTGTCGGGGAATATTCGTTTGGTCGTGGAATATTAAATGATTGTGGGGAATATTCGTATGATTATTTGGCAAGACCATGTGTGGGTCCCATAACCAAAAAAAGCGATTGGATGAAAAAAGCGACAAATATAAGTGGTTTAAAAATAACGGTAGTAGTTATTCTACAGATTAATATCTTGTTAAAATACCCGGAGGTTAAAACACAAGATAGCACCAGTATTGCACCAATTATTGATTCTTACGTAAGAAGGCACTACTCAATAATGGTTACGATAATTCTTATTCGTTATTTTATTGAGTTAATAATTGCTGCGTTGATATTTTATATTTCTGTTGTTTCCGATAATTGTCATTACACAATATTTTCATTATCGGAAGCAATAATTCATATTATCTGAATAATATTATTAGATAACATTATTGGCAATGTCTAGAAAGTTACATCTAAGGAGAGGTTTGGTCACCTAATTGCGCGCCAAGAAGAAGAAATTCTTATTAGAAAGCCCCCTCTTCTTAGGAAGCCGCACGGTTGTCAATATTGTGATTCTGTAATATTATTTGTGAATAATTAATTATTGATTCATATGATGAGGAAAATATTGATTTTATGTGGATATAGATGGAGAAAAATTTTAATGTGACAATTGTTGAAAATTGAAATTTTATCTTTACGATAAAATAATTCATTTAAATATATTATTATATTTTAATAATATAATAATGGTGATATTTTTACAAAGAATGTGGGATATATGAGTATACGAGGAGGAAGAGTAATTTTGTTGCAATAAATGTTTAAAACATGTTAAACATGCTTAAATTGGACCCCATTTATTAACCTGAAATTTGATTATACTGTAAAAATCGCCCGTTTGTGGATTTCGGTCAATTTCTATTTAGAATTTGGAAAACTTTCTTACGGAAAGTTGTAGAGAATTGAATTTCCTATAAAAACTCACGAGATTCGAATTTTCTGATGAAAGGGCTATTTATTATGAATTATTGAAGTTCAAGTTCAAATAATTAATTTTGGAAGTTTAAAATATTTAAAATTAGAAAAACGTTTTTTCATTATGGTGTGTTACACATGTGGGTTGAATGAGCTGAATTCAGTTCTTGGAAGGTTGGCATAGGAAATTTTATTATAAATAATAATATTATATTAAATTTTACTAACTTTTTTGGTGTTCTAAGACGTTCTATAAATAGGGTGCTTAGGTTAGAATTGAAAATCACACCGTAAACTAGAGTTTTCTCTCTCTATATTATCGGCGTATTCTTGTGAGTATTTTGAGTATACTTTGAGTATTGTTAGGCGGTCTGAAGTTCCCTTCAAAGACTATACCATTAGATTCCAAATTAGAAGTACTAATCTTTCGAGGTAAGGGATGTTATTTTCTTCTAAAATGATATTATTTCTTCAATATCATTATCTTTGAAATATTGGTTGAAACTTTTTATCAAATTTGGAACTTTTTTTTCATGTCGGGGTTACTATTCATGAGTTACTATTCACGAGTTACTATTTATGAGTTACTATTATGAAAGTTCTTATTCATGAGTTACTATTCACGAGTTCTTATTCACGAGTACTATTCATGAAGCGTGAAGATGTTTTTTGTGGAATTTCTATCTTTTGGTGTCGGAGTTACTATTCACGTATACGGACTATTCACGATACTCTGCACTATTCATTCGCGAATACTCAAGACTATTCAAGAAAAATGAAATTTTTCTTTTTCGTCTAAAATATCTATTGTGGATACTAGCTTTGATTGTATCCATGTTTTGATCATTCTTGAATTTTACTCCACTCGATTACTTATGAAGTATTTTTGAACTTAGATTGTTTAAAAATCTGAATCCTTAATATTGTTCTTTTGTTTCACTTTGGATTCGTTTTCCTTTAAAATATTTTTCATCATCCTCGGTCCTAAATGATGATATTCTTTGAATATCTTTGGCCTGTAGTAAAAGATGAATGATTTCTTGATGAATATCTTTGGGCCCGTAGTGCAAAGATGAGCAGGTGTTTAGATGAACATGACTGCCGGTGATGAATATCTTTGGCACAGTAGTGCAAAGATGAATATTTGATTCGGATGTATATTGATTGATGTTACAGGATAAAAGATAGAGCGATGAACTTTTAAATTCATACATAGAAGATAGTAGTTTGCATTCTCTACTTAACTCTTCTAATGAATTATTATTTCAGCATTGTGAATATTGATTTAAAATTTGTTGTCTATTGTATTCTATTAGATTTTTCCTGTTGAAGACTAACGGTAATTTGTTGTATATTATCTTAGTCATAATATTCTTTCTTTTGGGCTAGTTGAGCTTACCTTTTCCTTTTTGTTCCATTTTTCTTCTCGTGAGGCGAGAATATAGCGAGTAATGCTAGCCTGGGGTATGGAATGAAGGTTTTAGAAAGAATTGTTTAGTAGTCCTCACCATTTTTGTAAAATAATGTATCAATAAATGTGATGAGGATTTATTTGAGTATAGATATTGTCTAGAAGATAATATTTGTATTCAAACTCACAGTTTTACTGTTGTAATAATAAAGTTGTAGTTGTTTCTGTACCATGTATTGACAACTCAGAATAGGTGATGTATACCTATTTTGGGGGCGTCATAGTAATATTCATGAACGCAATCAAATTGTTGAAAATAAGCGGAAACGTGGAAAAATAGAGTTTTAAAATTTTACAAGTCATATACCCGGATCACCCTTTATGCACAATTATTAATTAAACAAAAATATGAAGAACAAAAATAATACCCCTGAAGATTCGAGCTTCCTCAGGTACAAGTTCACCTCCAATCTTTTTCGCGTTCAACTTGAATCCAACGGGTTTGGTTCCTTCCTTTGATCAACGTTAGCCACCTAAGTGTTTGGCCTCTAGAGGTGATCTACCAAGGAAGAAGAAAGATTCAAGAAGATGGGTGTTTGGCAAAACTCTAGTTTTTCTATCTCTCATAGAAAAGGATTGTACTCTCCCAATTATTGGAATTACGTTTGTTGTGAAAAAATTAACAACCACTCTACACCCATAATAAGACTCCTCTTATTTATAGATGTGGGCAACCCTCCTTAACAATTAAGGAATTGAGTTTTATTTTAATTAATTAGGCTTCCAATCTTATTAGGAATAATTAATTAAAATCTTTTAATTAATTTACCACCTAATCTTATTAGGAATATATGAGAATACTTTTATTAATTAATTCCAAAACTCTTTTAGAAATTAAATAATAATAATAGTAATAATAATAATAAGACTCCTCTTATTAATTTATATATTTAATATTTCCAAAATATTAAATAATAAATATTAAGCTATTTAATTTATTCTATCACCATAGATTAAATTAAATACACTTAACATATTATTACGATTATGCCATTAACTTCTTAATTATTCTACCTTTTATGGTGTGGCCCTTTAGATTCTCCATATTAAACCAGTTATGAATAAATCAATTAGAACAATTCTAATTTTATTTAAATAAATAAATTAAACTATTAATTTATTTAAATAAATAATATTTATTCTACAATAGAGATAAGCCTCCCTAGCGATTAACGACTTTTCAGATAATATAGATTTTAACATTAATCATAAAAGAACCTTTGAGTAAATAGTTACCGTACAATTCAATCCTTCTACCATACAATGTCTCAATTAAATATAAGACATGGAATTACTGTCATGTCTTATTTTATTTAATTATATGTATTCGACTCTTAAATGCACAACTTCAAATAATACAAATTAGAAACTCCTTTCTAATTTCATTCTGCCTTGGCTAAGGACTACTGGGATGTCATTTATCGAATTACATAGGACATTTCTCTTCTTTTACTAGAAGCGGTAGATTCTTTATTGATCATACATTATCTCCATGTACAACTTATTATACCCAAGCATACCCTTTGATATACCCTAAAGGTCTTAAGGAATAAGTCAAAGTATAACCCATCATACACAAGATACTATGATGATCTCAAGTCCAAGGATCACTTGTACTACTATCACTATAGGAATTTCTATTGACAGGCAAGTAAAACTCCATTAGGTATTCTTTAGCGAGTCACGTTCAGTGAACTTATTCTCTAATAAGCGCCTACATACTTTCTTTAGTGTCTCAACACAAATGATCATGAGATCAATCATCCTCATCCAATAAGCAAGTAACGTATGTACCAATCTATCCGGATTCACTAATCCCCAATTTAGTAATCCAACGATTATGAACTATTTTAGTTTTAAGCTTTCTAAGAATTTAGATATCATTAGAATGATCATTATCATTATTCTAAAATCATTGCTTAAAACTATGGGTTTATCACATATTATAAAACAGCATCATGTAGATAATTAAAAGCCTTTAATAAATTAATACTTTTTATTAATAAATGAATAAGATTGTTACAAAGTATATGCTTTATCATCAAACATGAATGGCTTGTGTGCATACTACTTTTAGGTGTGGCAAGTAGCAAAGAAATGGAGATGTTTGAATCAACATTGGAGCAAGTGTAAAGAGTTAGCAAAGTCAGAAAGCAGAAGGTACCCCCGCCGGTGCGGGCCCATTTTGCCTATATACTCCCCCGGGCGAGGGATCTTCAATCTTGGTTTACAGAATACATGCCCACCGGGGCGGGCTTTTACTAGGCATAAACCCCCGCCGGGGCGGGGGGTCTCGAAAGTTGGCTATCCTGGTTTGCTTAAAACTCTGCTGGAATGTGGATTTTAGTGCATGTAATGTGTTTGGATTCTATATGACATGGGATTTTAACCAGAAGTTGGAGATTGGATATATATGAATGCAAATACGAAATCAATAACACACAAGGAAAATTACATAGATTAATTCCAGAATTTCATAGCAAGCTTTGGAGGAAGACTTTGAAGAGATTTTCGTATCGATTGCAGATTAAGGCTACGTGAAGGGTGTTTTGCATTATTCTTCTTCTCAGTCTTATATTTGTAATTGAAAGGATGTTATCTTTAATTTATTCAGTTATTATCTCATTCATGATGAACTACTTAACTTTTTAGGCTTATGATGGATCGTTAAGTGAAACAATGGTTTTATAACTTTGATTTTCAATTCAATAAGCTATTTTCCAGTTTATCTATATTAATTTGAGCTTGAATTTATGAATTGTCTGATCAAAAATTCTTTGTGGACTTGTATGGATTCGAAAGAGGATATATGAGTTTAGACTTAGTTAATATAGCATGTGTTCTTGAATTTTGTGAATAACTGAATCTTGATGAATGTTAAGGTAGAGATATGCTTGACATCACATGTAATCGGATAGAAAACTTAATCTTAAACCTTCTTTAATTTTAATTCACATAGAGATATAGTGAGTTAGTTGATTAAGGTGTTTAACTTGTTTCTATCTAAATTGTGGATTTGGGTTAATATGGTATTAGTACATCGAGAGGTGGCCTAGTATTACATTCATTTTCTTGATTAATAAATTGGAATAGTGAGTTGAATTGGAATAAAGGTATAAAAATCAGAGTGAAGCTTAGGCTGAAATCATAAGTCTAATTCTCCATTAATTGTTTGAAATTTTAGTCTTTGATATTTGTGATTGTTTTGAGATCATATATTTATTATAATTTAGTTTTTATAGTTTTAAACATTGAATTAGACAGTTTAATAAAATTAGGATTAATAGAAAATTGATAATTGTGAGGTTAAATTTCTTACTAAATTGCCTCTGTGGGAACAATACTCTACTCACTATTATATTACTTGTTGACCACGTATACTTGCGTGTTGTGCGTAATTAGATTTTAGCCAACAAGTTTTTGGCGCCGTTGTCGGGGATTAATTTAGGATAGATTTTAATATTTTTACGATATCAGTTTAATTAGTCCAGTTTTACTTAAACATTTTTATTTTTGTTTTGTTCCTCTTATTTCAGGTTTTTGAAGTGGTTTATGCAAACTCGGTCTAAAAATCTAGACTTGCTGCCTTTTGAGGATGACATTGAGAAACGGTTTCAGAGGTTAAGTAAGTTGATCAAGGAAACAAGGGAAGACTTTGAAAATTCTGAAAAAGAAGAGGCAATGGCAGCTAAAAACCAGAAAGCGTTGTGGGACTTCGCCACACCCAAGGTGACTGAACTGCAGTCGAGCATCGCCAGGCCTGCAATAGCTGTGAACACATTCGAAATCAAGCCTGGGACGATTCAAATGATTCAAAATTTAATTCAGTTTAGGGGATTGGAAAATGATGATCCAAACGAACATCTAGTCAGCTTTCTGGAAATTTGTGACACCTTCAGGTATAATGGGGTATCGGATGATGCGGTAAGACTTCATTTGTTCCCATTCACCTTACGGGACAAGGCAAAGAGTTGGTTACACTCTCTACTGCCGGGATCGATAACTACTTGGGAAGACCTTGCTCAGAAGTTTCTTGCAAAAATTTTCCCACTGGCGAAAACTGCAAAAATGAGGAATGAGATAACAATGTTTGAACAACAACATGGGGAATCACTGTACAAGGCATGAAAGAGATACAAGGAATTGCTCAGAAAGTGCCCGCGTCATGGATTACCTAAGTGGTTGCAAATGAATACTTTCTATAATGGACTATATGGGAATCTCAGGACCAGTATTGATGCAGCATCGGGTGGAGAGTTCATGGCTAAGAGTTATGAGGAGGCCTATAATTTGATTGAGACAATGGCAGCTAACAACTACCAGTGACCCACGACAAGAATGACATAGGCAAAGGCAGCTGGAGTGTTAGAAGTAGATGATGTGACGGCAATACACACGCAAATTTCAGCACTTTCAAAGAAGTTGGATGCTATGACAGGGGCACAGGTACAACAGGTTGCAGTTGTTTGTGAATTATGCGCGGGTGAGCATCCTATAGATCAATGCGCAATCAACCCAGCGTCCATGAAATTCATGGGTAGCTACAACAGGATTCCACAGAATATGTACCAGAATACTTACAACTAGGGGAATATGAATCACCCAAATTTCTCATGAAGTAATAATCAGCAACATCAAGCTCCATGACCATCATATCCCCCAGGTTTTCAGAATCATCAACAACCGGCTCAACATCAAGAAAGAAAATCAGATTTAGAGGAGTTGTTGTCAAAGTACATAACAAGCAATGAGGCAGCAATAAAAAACCAAGCAATGGCCATCAAGATTTTGGAAAATCAGATGGGACAAATTGTCTTAGCATTGAACAACAGACCACAAGGGACACTACCGAGTGACACCGAGAGAAATCCGAAGGAAAACTACGAACAGTGTCAGGAAATCACGTTGAGAAGTGAAAAACATCTAAAAAGGAAAGGTGCAGAAAATTCAACTATATCGGATGACAAAATTGATGAGAACAAAGTGGTTGAAGAAAAACAGGGTGAGGATAAGCAAATTAAGAAAACAAAGTTAGATGACAGGCCAGTTGTGTATCCTCCACCGCCATTTCAGCAGAGAGTCCAAAAGCAGAAATTAGATAAGAAGTTCATGAAATTTTTGGAAGTTTTTAAGAAACTTCAGATTAACATCCCATTCACATAAGCCCTAGAGCAGATGCCAAGTTATGCAAAATTCATGAAAGGGATTCTGTCCAGGAAAAAGAAATTGGAAGATTTCAAAACAGTGGCATTAACAGAGGAGTGTAGTGCGAATTTACAGCGAAAGTTTCTACCAAAGTTGAAAGATCCGAGGAGTTTCACCATTCCGTACACGATCGGGAACATGTCATTTAATAAGTGTTTATGTGATTTGGGGGCAAGTGTGAACCATATGCCGTTATCAGTTTACACAGAATCGGGTTTACCAGTTCCAAAGCCTATGAACATCTCATTACAGTTGGCGAATAGGTCAGTCACGAACCCGAGAGGCATTGTGGAGGACATATTGGTAAAGGTTGATAAGTTTATATTCCCCACGGATTTCATTATTCTAGATTTTGAGGAAGACAAGAACATCCCAATTATCCTGGGAAGGCCTTTCTTGGCTACGGGTAGAACACTCATCGACGTACAAAAATGTGAATTAACTATGAGGGTCCAAGATCAAGAAGTTAAGTTTAACGTTTTCAAAGCCATGAAATTTCTGACAGATGAAGAAGAGTGTTTTCAAATGGAAATCATTAACCAGATAATCAGCGAAGATATGGGTAAAAGTTTGGGTAACGATCCATTGGAAATGACACTATTGGGAGATGAAGAGTTAGATGATCCAGAATTTGTGGATTACTTGCAGATGTTAGACTCACTACCACGAGTTAACAGATTCAGAGCACCATTTGAACCATTGCACATGGAGGAAAGATCAACAATCAGAATGAAACCATTATTGGAGGAACCGCCTTCTCTTGAGCTAAAACCACTACCTAAACACCTTAGGTATGCGTATTTAGGCAATTTAAATTCTTTACCTGTTATTATTTTTACTACACTTAATGATTTGCAGGAAGAAAAGTTGCTGAGGGTGCTTAGGGAACATAAATCGGTGATAGGATGGACAATTATAGATATCAAGGGAATCAGCCCATCTTTTTGCAAGCACAAAATTCTAATAGAAGATAATGCAAAACCGACAGTGGAGCAACAAAGACGACTCAACCCAATCATGAAGGAAATTGTAAAGAAAGAAATTCTAAAATTATTGGATGCTGGTATCATCTACCCAATTTTTGACAGTAAGTGGGTTAGTCCGGTTCAATGTGTGCCAAAAAAGGGAGGAATGACCGTGGTACAGAATGAGGACAATGAGCTAATTCTGACAAGGACAGTGACTGGTTGGAGGGTTTGCATGGACTACAGGAAGTTGAATAAGGCAACCCGCAAAGATCACTTTCCTTTGCCCTTTATTGATCAAATGTTGGACAGATTAGCGGGACACGAGTATTACTACTTATTGGATGGATATTCGGGTTATAATCTGATCGTCATTGCTCCTGAAGATCAAGAGAAGGCTATGTTCATGTGTCCATACGGCACATTCGCATTCAGGAGAATGTCGTTCGGCTTGTGTAATGCACCTGCTGTGAGACCCCAAATTTTATGAATAAAGATTTGAATTTCTCTAAATATTTTTTTTTAATATTATGGTGTGGATTTGATATAATGATATAGTCGTGGGTAATATTTATAAATTTTGCAAAGTAAGCAAGTTGTTATATAATATTTGATTGGTCGGGGAATATTCTTTTTATCGGGAATATCCGTATGACGGTACAATCATTAGTGGACCCCACAACAGAAGTATTGTCGTAGTTAGAAAATGACAGAATTATCTTTTTATAAAAATAACGGTGGAGGTGTTACCGTTAAAACTATTGAACTACCGGTAGAAAAAGTGCGATGTCTGGCGTGGTTGCGTAGTAGCACACGGTATTGATTATTGATGCTTACGTGAGAAGTCACTCGGTTATACTCAATTATTGCTCTGATAATTATTGCATCATATCTCTCGTATTATTGATTCAATTATTGTCACAAAGATCATCATACATAATATGATATATTATTAAATTAATAATTGAGATGACAAAGTTATTCATATTTTTATTTGCAATATTGACAATGTCTAGAAGTTCTGTCAAAGAGAGGTTTGGTCACCTAATTGCGCGCCAATAGGGAGAAATCCTTATCGGAAAGCCCCCTCTCTCCTGGGAACGACTACGTTGTTAAATATTGTGAATTATAATATTAATTATAAATAAGTTCGTGTTGATTAAAGATGAAATTGATAGTTCCATTGTGTGGGAATTATTAGTGTTAGTAGAAATCGATATTTATTTCGATAATAATTGATGTCTGGAGGTTATATTGACACTCGGGTATTCGGGGCACTTTTCGTGTCGGAGTACTATTCACAGGTTACTATTCACCCAGTTACTATTCACTCCAGTATTATTCACTCAGATATTTGGGACACTTTTCGTGTCAGAGTACTATTCACGAGTTATTATTCATGGGTTACTATTCACCGAGTTACTATTCACTCTAGTTCGTATCGGGGTACTATTCACAGGGTACTATTCTTGAAGTACTATTCACGGGGTACTATTCACAAGAAAAATATATTTCTTTTCGGTCCAAATCATTTTTGAGTACAATATTATTCTATGAGAAGATGTGATAATTTTTCAGACAGTTGGTTGAAATTATAATAGTAAATCAATATGGATCGTTGGTTTAAAGTTTTAATAGTAACTTGTCCTTTCGGTTTTTCAAGAGTTACTTGTCCTTTCGATTTTCCAGGAGTTACTTGTCCCTTCCGTTTTCCAAGAGTTACTTGTCCTTTCTGTTTTCCACGAGTTACTTGTCCCTTCGATTTTCCAAGAGTTACTTGTCTCTTCGGTGTTCCAAGAGTTAATTTCCCCTTCACAAATAGTAGTTGTCTCTTCAATATTACCAAGAGTTATTTTGACCCTTCATTAAAACCAAGAGCTACTTTCAATTCTTCTATAAATAGAAGCTTATTCCTTCATTATTTCTTACGAATTCACTGAAACTCCAGAGAGAGAAACTATAGAGAGAAAGAAGAAAAGTATTCTGCTACTTCACTACTCCAGTATTTAGTTTTTCTAAGGTAAGGGATATTATTTCTTTCGTATTCATGAAGAGAACTATTTTCTTTCAATACTCATAAGGGGTATTATTTCTTTCGTATTCATGAAGAGAACTTCTGTTATTCCATTCTTTATTATTACATTGGAATAACTTTGTATCATGGACTACCCTATACTTGGTGAAATTCTTACATTATTCCATTCTTTATTATTATGTTGAAATAACTTTGTCTCTCAAATACCGCATACATGGTGAAATTCTTCTATTATTCCATTCTTTATTATTATGTTGGAATAACTTTGTTTATCGCAATACTGCATACATGGTGAAATTCTTCTCTTATTCCATTCTTTATTATTACATTGGAACATCCATGCATGCGTTTATGCATGACTGGTTGGATTATTTATTATTACATTGGAACATCTTATGCGTGCATTTACGCATGACTGGTTCCATTATTTATTATTCTGTTGGAACATCCACATGCATACGTTTACGTATGACTGGTTCCGTTATTTATTATTCTGTTGGAATATCACATGCATGCGTTCGCGTGACTGTTACATTATTTATTATTCATTGGAATAACACATCGGTCTCTGATCTATCGCATGCTGGTGATTTCTTTTGTTATTCCATTCTTTATTTATACTCGGTTAGTTAAAGTTTTAGCTTTTATACTCCATGAAATTAGTGGAATATCCCTGATATTTGTGCTTCATCCAGTATCTTTTCATGGAAATATTCTTCTGAGCATTCTTGAGTTTTACCCCACAAAGCGATATCATGTTGACAATTTGGACGTTATTGCTACGATAATAATTAACTGACATATATCTCATATTATTGATTCAATTATTGTCACGGTATCATCTGCATAATATGATATATTATTAAATCAATAATTGAGACGATAAAGTTATTCATATTATTATTTGCAATATTGACAATGTCTAGAAGTTCTGTCAAGGAGAGGTTTGGTCACCTAATTGCATGCCAATAGGGAGAAATCCTTATCCGAATGCCCCCTCTTTCCTGGGAACGACCGGGTTGTTAAATATTGTGAATTATAATATTAATGATGAATAAGTTCGTGTTGATTAAAGATGAAATTGATAGTTCCATTGTGTGGAAATTATTAGTGTTAGTAGAAATCGATATTTATTTCGATAATAATTGATGTCCGGAGGTTATATTGACACTTTCGGTATTTAGGGCACTTTTCGTACTATTGTAGAGTGTTTATTCACGGGTTACAATTTATAAGTTACTATTAATCGGGTACTATTCTTGAAGTACTATTCGTACTTATTGGGTCTTGAAGTACTATTATTCACCCAAAAATATATTTCTTTTTGGTCCAAATCATTTTTTAGTACAATATTATTCCATGAGAAGATGTGATAATTTTAGAGACGGTTGGTTGAAATTATAATAGTTACTTGTCCTTTTGATTTTCCAAAAGTTACTTGTCCTTTCGGTTTTCAAGAGTTACTTGTCCCTTGATTTTCTAAGAGTTACTTGTCCTTTCGGTTTTCTAAGAGTTACTTGTCCCTTGGTTTTCAAGAGTTACTTGTCTCTTGATTGTTCCAAGACTTAATTGCCTCTTCACAAATAGTAGTTGTCTCTCTTCAATGTTACAAGAGTTATTTTGACCCTTCGTTAAAACCAAGAGCTAATTTCAATTCTTCTATAAATAGAAGCTTTTTCCTTCATTATTTCTTACGAATTCCTTTGAAACTAGAGAGAGAAACTATAAAGAGAAAGAAGAAAAGTATTCGCTACTTCACTACTCCAAATTATTCGGTTTTTTCTAAGGTAAGGGATATTATTTCTTTCGTATTCATGAAGAGAACTATTTTCTTTCAATACTCGTAAAGGGGTATTATTTCTTTTCGTATTCATAAAGAGAACTTACGTTATTCCATTCTTTACTATTACATTGGAATAACTCGTATACGTGGACTACCCCATACTTGGCAAAATTCTTCTATTATTCCATTCTTTATTATTATGTTGGAATAACCTTTTTTTATAAATCACCGCATACGTGGTGAAATTCTTCTATTATTCCATTCTTTATTATTATGTTGGAATAACCTATCTATGCAATCCGCATACATGGTGAAATTCTTCTCTTATTCCATTCTTTATTATTACATTGGAACATCACATCATGCGTTTATGCATGACTGGTTCCGTTATTTATTATTACTGTTGGAACATCTTATACGTGCATTTCGCACGTGACTGGTTCCATTATTTATTATTCGTTGGAACATCACATGCATGCGTTTACGTATGACTGGTTCCATTATTTATTATTCGTTGGAATATCACATGCGTGCGTTCGCGTGACACGGATTCTGTTATTTATTATTACATTGGAATAACACATGCATCGTGCGATCTATCGCATGCCTGGTGATTTCTTTTGTTATTCCATTCTTTATTATACTCGGTTAGTTAAAGTTTTAGCTTTTATACTCCATGAAATTAGTGGAATATCCCTGATATTTATGCTTCATCCAGTATCTTTTCATGGAAATATTCTTCTGAGCATTCTTGAGTTTTACCCCACAAAGCAGTATCATGTTGACAATTTGGACGTTATTGCTACAGTAATTGCTGCAACATATCTCTCATATTATTGATTTAATTATTGTCACGGTATCATCTGCATAGTATGATATATTATTAAATCAATAATTGAGACGATAAAGTTATTCATATTATTATTTGCAATATTGACAATGTCTAGAAGTTCTGTCAATGAGAGGTTTGGTCACCTAATTGCACGCCAATAGGGAGAAATCCTTATCCGAATGCCCCCTCTTTCCTGGGAACGACCGGGTTGTTAAATATTGTGAATTATAATATTAATGATGAATAAGTTCGTGTTGATTAAAGATGAAATTGATAGTTCCATTGTGTGGAAATTATTAGTGTTAGTAGAAATCGATATTTATTTCGATAATAATTGATGTCTGGAGGTTATATTTACACTCGGGTATTCAGGGCACTTTTCCTGTTGGAGTACTATTCACGGGTTACTATTTATAGGTTACTATTCACCCGATTACTATTCACTCTAGTATTATTTATTCGGATATTTGGGACCCTTTTCGTATCAGAGTACTATTCACGGGTTACTATTCACTCAGTTACTATTCACTCAACTATTGTTCACTCGGGTATTTGGGACACTTTTCGTGTCGGGGTACTATTCACGGGGTACTATTCTTGAAGTACTATTCACGGGGTACTATTCACCCGAAAAATATATTTCTTTTTGGTCCAAATCATTTTTGAGTACAATATTATTCTATGAGAAGATGTGATAATTTTTCAGACAGTTGGTTGAAATTATAATAGTTACTTGTCCTTTCGATTTTCCAAGAGTTACTTGTCCTTTCGGTTTTCAAGAGTTACTTGTCCCTTCGGTTTTCTAAGAGTTACTTGTCCTTTTTCGGTTTTCTAAGAGTTACTTGTCCTTCTTGGTTTCCAAGAGTTACTTGTCTCTTGATTGTTCCAAGACTTAATTGCCTCTTCACAAATAGTAGTTGTCTCTTCAATGTTACCAAGAGTTATTTTGACCCTTCGTTAAAACCAAGAGCTACTTTCAATTCTTCTATAAATAGAAGCTTTTTCCTTCATTATTTCTTACGAATTCACTGAAACTCTAGAGAGAGAAACTATAAAGAGAAAGAAGAAAAGTATTCTGCTACTTCACTACTCCAGTATTCAGTTTTTCTAAGGTAAGGGATATTATTTCTTTCGTATTCATGAAGAGAACTATTTTCTTTCAATACTCGTAAGGGGTATTATTTCTTTCGTATTCATAAAGAGAACTTCTGTTATTCAATTCTTTACTATTCTGTTGGAATAACCTGTATACGCGGACTACCCCATACTTGGCAAAATTCTTCTATTATTCCATTCTTTATTATTATGTTGGAATAACCTGTTTATGCGAAGTACCGCATACATGGTGAAATTCTTTTATTATTCCATTCTTTATTATTATGTTGGAATAACCTGTCTATGCGAAGTACCGCATACATGGTGAAATTCTTCTCTTATTCCATTCTTTATTATTCTGTTGGAACATCCTGTCTGTGCGTTTATGCATGACCTGGTTCCGTTATTTATTATTCTGTTGGAACATCTTGTCTGTGCATTTACGCATGACCTGGTTCCATTATTTATTATTCTGTTGGAACATCCTGTCTGTACGTTTACGTATGACCTGGTTCCATTATTTATTATTCTATTGGAATATCACATGCGTATGCGTTCACGCACGACTGGATTCATTATTTATTATTCATTGGAATAACTTTATTCGTGCGCGATCTATCGCGTACTGGTGATTTCTTTTGTTATTCCATTCTTTATTATACTCGGTTAGTTAAAGTTTTAGCTTTTATACTCCATGAAATTAGTGGAATATCCCTGATATTTATGCTTCATCCAGTATCTTTTCATGGAAATATTCTTCTGAGCATTCTTGAGTTTTACCCCACAAAGCAGTATCATGTTGACAATTTGGACGTTATTGCTACAGTAATTGCTGCAACATATCTCTCATATTATTGATTCAATTATTGTCACGGTATCATCTGCATAATATGATATATTATTAAATCAATAATTGAGACGATAAAGTTATTCATATTATTATTTGCAATATTGACAATGTCTAGAAGTTCTGTCAATGAGAGGTTTGGTCACCTAATTGCACGCCAATAGGGAGAAATCCTTATCCGAATGCCCCTCTTTCACAGGAGCAATAGGGTTGTTAAATATTGTGAATTATAATATTAATGATGAATAAGTTCGTGTTGATTAAAGATGAAATTGATAGTTCCATTGTGTGGAAATTATTAGTGTTAGTAGAAATCGATATTTATTTCGATAATAATTGATGTCTGGAGGTTATATTGACACTCGGGTATTCAGGGCACTTTTCGTGTCGGAGTACTATTCACGGGTTACTATTTATAGGTTACTATTCACCCGATTACTATTCACTCTAGTATTGTTTATTCGGATATTTGGGACCCTTTTCGTATCAGAGTACTATTCACGGGTTACTATTCACTCAGTTACTATTCACTCAACTATTGTTCACTCGGGTATTTGGGACACTTTTCGTGTCGGGGTACTATTCACGGGGTACTATTCTTGAAGTACTATTCACGGGGTACTATTCACCCAAAAAATATATTTCTTTTTGGTCCAAATCATTTTTGAGTACAATATTATTCTATGAGAAGATGTGATAATTTTTCAGACAGTTGGTTGAAATTATAATAGTTACTTGTCCTTTTGATTTTCCAAGAGTTACTTGTCCTTTCGGTTTTCCAAGAGTTACTTGTCCCTTCGGTTTTCTAAGAGTTACTTGTCCTTTCGGTTTTCTAAGAGTTACTTGTCCCTTCGGTTTTCCAAGAGTTACTTGTCTCTTCGGTGTTCCAAGACTTAATTGCCTCTTCACAAATAGTAGTTGTCTCTTCAATGTTACCAAGAGTTATTTTGACCCTTCGTTAAAACCAAGAGCTACTTTCAATTCTTCTATAAATAGAAGCTTTTTCCTTCATTATTTCTTACGAATTCACTGAAACTCTAGAGAGAGAAACTATAAAGAGAAAGAAGAAAAGTATTCTGCTACTTCACTACTCCAGTATTCAGTTTTTCTAAGGTAAGGGATATTATTTCTTTCGTATTCATGAAGAGAACTATTTTCTTTCAATACTCGTAAGGGGTATTATTTCTTTCGTGTTCATAAAGAGAACTTCTGTTATTCCATTCTTTACTATTCTGTTGGAATAACCTGTATACGCGGACTACCCCATACTTGGCAAAATTCTTCTATTATTCCATTCTACCCCATACGGTCCAGAAGATAGCATTAGTAGTCCTCATTATTCTATGAAATAGTGTGATAATAAATGTATTGAGGACTTATTTTGAGTTTAAATACTGTCTAGAAGACAATATTTGTATTAAAAATCACAGCTCATGTTGTATATTTAAGATTGTATTTGTATTCTGTACCATGTATTTGGCGACTCAGAATAGGTGATGTATACCTATTTTGGGGGCGTCACACCTGCTACCTTCCAACGGTGTATGATGGCAATTTTCTCAGACATGGTGGAGAAAAACGTGGAAGTCTTCATGGTCGATTTTTCTGTCTATGGGAACGATTTTGATGCTTGCCTAGGGAATCTGGTGATGGTGTTACAAATATGCAAAGACACAAACCTTGTACTTAACTGGGAGAAATGCCACTTCATGGTTGAGGAAGGCATAATTTTGGGTCACAAGGTCTCGGTTCAAGGATTAGAGGTTGATAAGGCGAAGTTGGAAACAATTGAAAAACTTTCTCCACCAAGTTCAGTTAAGGGAATTCGAAGTTTCTTGGGACATGCCGAGTTTTACAGAAGGTTTATAAAGGATTTATCTAAAATTGCAAAACCCTTATGCATTCTTTTAGAGAAGGATTCGATTTTCAAGTTTGATGAAGAGTGTAAATTGGCATTCAAGTTGCTGAAGATGAAATTAACCACAGCTCTCGTTATCGTTGCGCCGGATTGGACCATGCCCTTTAAGTTAATGTGTGATGTAAGCGACTATGCGGTTGGGGCTGTTTTGGGTCAACGTCGAGAGAAGGTATTTCACGCCATATATTATGCAAGTAAGACACGCACGGAGACTCAAATGAATTACACAACCACGGAAAAAGAACTACTTGCAGTGGTGTATGCATTCGATAAATTCCAAGCATACTTGATCGAAACAAAGGTAGTACTATATAAAGATCACTCGGTTATTCGGTACTTAATTTTGAAAAAAGATGCTAAGCCACGCCTTATCAGATGGTTTCTCCTTTTACAAGAGTTTGATTTAGAAATAAAGGATAGAAAGGGGACGGAGAACCAAGTCGTTGATCATTTGTCTAGGCTGGAAAATCAAGATAAACAGAAAGAGGACAAGTGTGTAATCAAAGAGTCATTCCCAGATGAGCAATTATTTGGGATAAATATAGAATTTCCATGGTACACGGACTATGCGAATTATCTAGTGAGCAATGTTCTTCCTCCTGATTTTACAAGATAACAGAAAAAGAAGTTTCTTTATGACGTCAAATGGTATATGTGGGATGAGCCTTACTTATTCAAACAGTGCGCCGATAAGATGATCAGAAGATGTGTGCCCTACAATGAAGTGAAAAACATCTTGCATGAGTGTTACTCGTCTGCGTATGGGGGACATTATGGTAGTGAACGAACAGCGGCAAAGGTGCTTCAAGCAGGATTTTATTGGCCTACAATGTTCAAGGACGCCCACCAGTTTGTTAAAACATGTGATAGATGTCAAAGGGTGGACAACATTTCGAAAAGGAATGAGATGCCACTACAAACAATTCTAGAAGTTAAGATTTTCGATGTATGGGGCATAGATTTCATGGGGCCATTCCCTTCATCACTTAACAAATAGTACATTTTGCTCGCAGTTGATTACGTCTCAAAGTGGGTTGAAGCCGCAGCACTCCCATCTAACGATGCCAAAGTGGTCCTCAAATTCTTACAGAAGAACATTTTTACGAGATTTGGCATGCTGAGACCTATTATAAGTGATGAAGGTAGTCACTTCTGCAACAAATCGTTCACAACTCTATTGGCAAAGTATGAGGTCAACCACAAGGTGGTGACGGCGTATCATCCCCAAACAAGTGGGCAAACTGAGGTTTTGAACGGGGAAGTAAAGAGAATCTAGGAAAAGGTGGTAAACCCGAATCGAAAGGATTGGTCGCTCAGGTTAGACGATGCACTATGGGCCTACCGGACTGCGTATAAAATACCAATTGGTATGTCACCATATCAACTACTATACGGGAAGGTTTGTCACTTATCGGTCGAGTTACAACACAAAGCCTACTGGGCTATTCAGAAACTGAACTTCGATCAAGCAGCTGTGGGTGAAAAGAGACTATTGCAATTAAACAAGCTCTACGAATTTCGACTTCAAGCCTACGAGAACTCAAAATTATACAAAGAAAACGTCAAGAAATGGCACGATCAAAAAATCATGCAAAGAACTTTCGAGCCAGGGAAATCAGTCTTATTGTTCAACTCACGGTAGAGGTTGTTCCCAGGCAAGCTTAAGTCAAGATGGTCGGGACCATTCACCATCAAAAGAGTTTTCTCACATGGCGCCATTGAACTCTACAGTAGGAATCCATTGGAAACGCTCAAGGTCAATGGTCAACGGTTGAAGCATTATTGGGGTGGTGAATCCAACATGGATGTCATCGCAATCACATTATCCGATGCACCATAAATAGGGAGTAGTCAGTCTGAGCGACTTAAAATCAAGCACTAATTGGGAGGCAACCCAATCGTACTTTTATTTTTATATTTTTAATCATAACTGTTAGATGATAGTTTAGCATAATTAGTAATTTATACTAAGTGCATTAAGAAGTTATTATACTGTATCAGTCTTGTTAATCTCTCAATCATGCTCAAATTGATCAATGATTTACTCATGTAAATGTCTCATGGCTTGCAGGATGCTAAAAGAATCATTAAGTGGAGTAGCATGAAGAAAAGAATAGCAAAAATGGAGATTAATCAGTACATGCCGTGAAGTGACCTCTTTAACCTTTCACCCTTTGGTGGGGTCCCCAACTCAATAGCAGATTACATGCTCACGGGAATGCTTAATGTGCCTAATACCCCCTGCCAGGGCAGGGGTCCTGAATGTGAAGCGGTTGCTCAGCAGTTACATGTTATGCCCACTCTCATTACTTCTTCCTCAAATGAATGTCCAACTCCCATCCATTACACCCACTTCTCCCCCACGATTTTGATTACTCCATTACTTCTCCCCACCACTCCAATCCACTACTCCATTACTCCACACCACCAACTTACTTCACACAACTATCTATATATATATAATCACACCCTCACAACCCAAATTCCTCACAAACTCTCATCAAAATCTCACAAGGCTACGAATTAGGGCTTTTAGTACAGCAAGTGTATAACAACTAAAACTCAGTGCTTTGTGTTCTAATTCCTCACTTCATAATACCATAATTGCCACAAATTCAACAAATTGGGGGAAGAAATCACTGTGCAGACCAAGTGTTCGACAGTTTGTGTGAACCAAGTTTGGGGGGGGGGATATTTTTAATAAGGCATGAAAGAAACAATGGCTTCTAAACCAACTTCAAAGAGGCATCGGGGGGAGAGTTCTACAACACCTCCATCACGAATTTTCGACCGACACAAATTCATAAGTGTCGCCGCCACCGACCACTAATAAGTGAATTTTATATACACTTATCCGGTATCTTTTACTTGAATTAGTTGTTTATATTCATGTGTCTTAGTTACTTTTTATGCATTTTGTGTTCATTTTGTAGGTTATACATTTGGGAGCGATGTGAGTGACTATTGTAAGGAAAAGCATAGAAAATGCAAGGAAAAGCAAATCGGACATCATTTGGGCTTTCATGTTCTTGGTTTGGAACTTGGCTTAAATTTTAGAGCTTCTTTTTAGCTTTCCGAAACATCTTGGATCATTCTAATCTGAGTTCGGATGCAAGAGTTATGATCGTTGTACCAACAGACGTCGAATGTCATTGTTTTGGGTGGTCATTTTCATAGCAGTCCCTTCCATCTCAATTTCAACCTTCATCCGGCCAGCATTTCTCAATCCTCAAAGAATGAAAGTTGTAGAGCTCGTCGATATCTTCGATTTGATATATGGCAGGCCCCGTAACTCCTCTCGGGTCAAACGTTATGGCTGTTTTACTAGAGGATGCTGTGACAGAAAAATGATGCCCGCCGGGGCGGGGATACCAGCTGCAAAACAGTACTATAGTCCGCCAGGGTGGGCCCTTGACAAGCCTAGACCCCCGCCAGGAAAGACGTTTTTTGGCCAAATTTGAGTTCGGGAAGGATTGTTTCGATCCAATTAACTCAAGGACTTCCAAGAGGACTTAAAGACATGTAAAAAGGCTTATAAAAGGAGGGGAATAATAAGGATTAGGGGGTATATTAGGAGATTGGAGAGATTGGGAGAGAGCATTCCATTAGATTAGATTAGAGTAAATTAGATCAAAACACTAGTTCTAAATAGTTTTGGAGATTGAAGCAACTTGAAGACCATTGAAGATCAAGAGCAGGAGCTTGAGGAAGATGGAGATTTCTTGACAATGATTCAATTCTTTACTCTACTCTTATTTTTATCTTTTAATATTATTTCAAGTGTGGATTCTTAGTTTTAATTCAATGAACTAATTATTTGTTTGAGATTACAATGGATCTTATTGTGTAGTTTATTTTAATATGCTTCGCTATCAATTATTATGTTCTATCGTGAGAATTGTCTATTGTGGTTTGGACTTAATTGTTTAATTGTTGGCCATCAATTCTAGTGATAATCTATATGAACTCGAGAGATGAAGTATAGATTTAGATCTGATTATGATAGCATGTGTTCGGGATTTTGTTAGTAGCTTAAACTTGATGAGTGTTAAGGTAGAGATATGCTTGACACCGCATGTAATCGGATAGAGAACTTGTTCTTAAACCTTCTTCAATTGTAATTCACATAGAGATATAGTGGATTAGTTGATTAAGGTGTTTAACAGATTTCTATCGTAATTGTGGATTGACGTTAATACGGTATTAGTGCATCAAGAGGTGGTTAATACTACTTTAGTGTTCTTGATTAACAATTCGGGATAGAGAATAATTGATGAGAAGTGTGTTAACTTAAATGAAGCAATAGGTGAAGTTGTGATCTTAAATCTCCGTAATCTTAATTTAACTAGTGGAATTTAATATTAGTTTAATTTATATAATTTGAAATTCATTCGTTTAAATAAGATTGAGTTGGTTACGGGTTAGTACTTGGTGATTTTTATTAAATAATTCTCTATGGGAATGACATTCAACTTATCACTTTATTACTTGTTGACCATGTATACTTGCGTATTGTGCGTAACTAGATTTTACCCAACAACCACTACGATTACATGTCTACCAAAGCACTCATGCCGGAGCGGGGGTTGGCACCGGATCCTGTCAATGGTGAGATGATGCAACAGATATATCTAAAAGGATGGAACAAATTCACGGAGGAGCCCGAAGCCGCTGTTGTCAACGTGGTCCGATAATTTTATGCAAACGCCGAGGATAAGGCCCCTTACCGTGCTTTTGTGAGGGGTAGATTAGTCCCTTTTAGTGACGATGCCATCAACACATATTATCAGTTAAGGTTCCCTCAACATTGCAACTATGCAGGCTTACGTGATCATGACCCCGATTATGAGGCTATTCTGAAGGAAATGACTAAGCCGAGCACAAAATGGATCAAGAGTCAAAAAGGGGGAACAGTTTTTCACAGCAAGGATCTTAGCAGGTATGGAAAGATTTGGTACGCATTTCTGTGTGCTAAATTGTTTCCATCCACATACACATCTGACGTGACCAAGGAGAAAGCACTATAATTGTATGCCATGGTACAAGATTTCAGCATTGACATTGGGGCTATAATTAATTTTTCAATCTGACGTTGCTTACGAGGACATTTCTCGGGAGGCTTGCCACACCCATCACTAATTTATGGGTTATGTAGGCAGGCGGGAGTTCGTTGGTCCGATGATGAAGCTACCCAGATGCCGCTTCAGATATTAGACTCGAGGATGATAGCGCGGTACTAGGTATGGGCAGGCTAGGCTTTGTATTTCCCTCGACGTCGGAGGATGAGGCTGAAGATGAAGATATGTCAGAGGATAATGATTTTCAAGAGGATGGCCCGATGGGAGAGAAAGGAACAGAGGAGGTACCACAGTCCGAGGCAATATCTAGCCCTCAGTTCCTTAACTTTTAGCAACAAGTGGATGAGCACAACAAGCAAGCACGACGGGAGATGAAGCGGCCATAGCTAGGCAGGATCACATGTTTGAAGCAATGAACCTATCATTTGCATCCTTGAATACGACACTCCAAAGCTTCAATCCCACTGCTCAGTTTCCATATCAGCAACCGGCCCCAATGCCACGATTTCCACCAAGTGACTCCGGTGAAGAAGAACACCACACACCACCACCCCAAGCTTAAAGAAATTATAGGGAAGTCCTCATGTTTTTATTGCTATATCCTTACAATGAGGGCATTGTAACTGTCAAGTTTGGGGGATTTACATTCATGTTTGCATTTCATGTTTGCATATTTAAGTTCATTAAGCTAGGATTGCATAGTAGTTTATTATTATGTATGTGTAGGTTGATCAATTGTTGCATATTTATGTAATCATGCATTTGCATAGTAGCTTAGGTGCATATATTTAATTTTTATTTAGTTATTTCTGTATGTTTGCATTCATGTTATGTTACCATCAGTTTATCTGTGGAAAAAAAAATTAATTAAACATTGTGTTAATTTTGCATATGTCCAGCAGTTGTTGTAGTTCATGTTATTGTGGCCAATGATGAGATTGAGACTAAGTTAACAAATACAGTATTGATTATTAGAACCGTGATATAGTTTATGTTATGAATTGGATCTTGTTCTTATTTGAAACTGGTATAAAAAAGTTAGCACGCTAATAACATCTTTGTAGACTGGTTAGTTCAACTTGATACATAAAGAGTTTCTAAAGGATAATGCTAGGGTGAATGAGAAAATGACAAGGATAGGCAGTGAAGACAAAGAATTGGGCAAGAACCTAATTTTGGGGGGATAAATGTGGGGTACATAAGCTTTATGAAAAAAAATTAATATAGATATTGAAAGTAGTATGCACACAAGCCAATCATGTTTGATGATAAAGCATATACTTTGTAACAATCTTATTCATTTATTAATAAAAAGTATTAATTTATTAAAGGCTTTTAATTATCTACATGATGCTGTTTTATAATATGTGATAAACCCATAGTTTTAAGCAATGCTTTTAGAATAATGATGATGATCATTCTAATGAGATCTAAATTCTTAGAAAGCTTAAAACTAAAATAGTTCCCAATCATTGGATTACTAAATTGGGGATTAGTGAATCCGGATAGATTGGTACATACGTTCTGCTTTCATTGGATGAGGATGATTGATCTCATGATCATTTGTGTGGAGACACTAAAGCAAGTATGTAGGTGCTTATTAGAGAATAAGTTCTTTGAGCGTGGCTCGCTAAGGAATACCTAATGGAGTTTTATTTGCTGTCGATAGGAATTCTGTAGTGATAGTAGTACAAGTGATCCTTGGACTTGAGATCATCATAGTATCTTGTGTATGATGAGTTATACTTTGACTTATTTCTTAAGACCCTTAGGGTATATCAAAGGGTATGCTTGGGTATAATAAGTTATACATGGAGATAATGTATGATCGATAAAGAATCTACCACTTCTAATAAAAGAAGAGAAATGTCCTATGTGATTCGATAAATGACAACCCAGTGAGTCTTGGCGGCGAGAATGAAATTAGAAAGGAGTTTCTAATTTGCATTATTTGAGTTGTGCATTTAAGAGTAAAATACATATAATTAAATAAAATAAGACTTGACAGTAATTCCATGTCTTATATTTAATTGGGACATTGTATGGTGGAAGGATTGAATTATACGGTAACTATTTACTCAAAGGTTCTTTAATGATTAATGTTGAAATCTATATTATCTGGAAAGTCGTTGATCGCTAGGGAGGCTTATCCCTATTGTAGAATAAATATTATTTAAATAAATTAATTATTTAATTTATTTATTTAAATAAGATTAGAATTGTTCTAATTGATTTATTCACAACCGGTTTAATATGGAGAACCTAAAAGGGTCACACCATAAAAGGAAGAATAATTATTTAAGAAGTTAATGGCATAATCGTAATAATATGTTAAGTATATTTAATTTAATCTATAGTGATAGAATAAATTAAATAGCTTAATATTTATTATTTAATATTTTGAAATATTAAATATAAATTAATAAGAGGAGTCTTATTAATATTATTACAATTATTATTATTTTAATTTCTAAAAGAGTTTAGGAATTAATTTAATATAAATCTTTCTCATTTATTCCTAATTGGATTAGGAAGGAAAATTAGTTAAAGGAGTTTAATTAATTATCCCTAATAAGATTAGGGAGCCTAATTAATTAAAAGAATTTAATTAATTAAATAAAACCCAATTTCTTAATTGTTAAGGAGGGTTGCCCACATCAATAAATAAGAGGAGTCTTATTATGGGTGGTATGAGTTGTTGACTTTAACAAAATACGTAATAATTCCAAGTTGTTGGGAGTATGCCCTTTCTATAGAGATAGAAAAACTAGGGTTAGCCATAACACCCATCTTCTTGAATTTTCTTCTTCCTTGGTGGATCACCTCTAGAGGCCAAACATTTGGGTGGCTAACGTTGATCAAAGGAAGGAACCAAACCCGGTGGATTCAAGATTGAACGCGAAAGGATTTGGAGGTGAACTTGTACCTGAGGAAGCTCGATCTTCAAGGGTATGATTTATTCTTTATCTTTTCATTTAATTAATAATTGTGCATAAAGGATGATCCGGGTATATGGTTTGTAAATTTTTTTAAACTCTGATTTTACCACGCTTCCGCTAAATTTATGCAATTTGATTGCGTTATGAATATTACAAACCTAACAGTGGTATCAGAGCCAAACTTTTATGCGAATTATTAATTGTTTTAATTTGATATGTATATTAATATGTGTTTAGAACAATTTAATTGGGCATAATTTTATTGTATAAAATTTAAATAAAAAAAAAACGCGAATCATTTTTTTTTTCTTTCCCCAAAACCGTGTATCACGTGAATCAAAAGGGGACCAGTTTTTTTTTAACTAGTCTGCATAAGGAATTCCGTGCATTCGGATTATAAAAGGTTACATGTAATAAGTTAAATGACTAACAGGTTTTTAAAAGAAAAAGGGATGTGCACGGAAAAACATGAAACATGAAACATGAAGCAGCATGTTTACAAAAGGAAGCATGAATATTCGGTACTCATATATATATATATATATTATTAAATATATATATTATTTATATATATATATATATATATATATATAATATATATATATATATATATATATATATATATTATTCTTAATTATTTTATAATTAAAATAAAATGTTTATTTTAATTTTAAAATAAAAGTTTATTTTAATATTAAAATAAAAGAGTTTATTTTAATTTTAAAATTGAATATTATATATATATATAATTTATTTTAATCTTAAAATAAAAAGGTTTATTTTAATTTTAAAATTAGAATTTCATGCTAACTAATTAGAGTTGGAATTGGATTCCATGATAACTAATTGGAGTTGAAATTGGATTTTATTTTTCCTAAAATAAAGGAGTTTATTTGTGAATAGGAAAGTAAATCCATCTTTCCTTAAATAAAGGAGTTTGTTTAGATATGAAATAAGATTTCATATTATTCAAAATAAAAGAGTTTATTTGTGAATAGGAAAGAGAATCCTAATTTCCTTAAATAAAAGAGTTTATTTAAATATGGAATAAGATTTCATATTATTCAAAAATAAAGGAGTTTATTTGTGAATAGGAAAGAATATCAAGTGTTTCCTTTAATATAAGATTTTTTTTTTACATGGAATTGGATTCCATAATTAATTAAAATAAAAGAGTTTATTTTAATTAAAGATTTTTTACTTGGAATTGGATTCCATAATTAATTAAAATAAAGGAGTTTATTTTGATTAAAGATTTTGATTAAAATAAAATAGTTTATTTTATTCAAAATTGGATAAATTAAAATAAAATAGTTTTATTTTGATTTAAATTTGGATTAAAATAAAGGAGTTTATTTTGATTCAAAATTAGATTTTATACTAACTAAATTTGCCCATTAAATGATATCGATATATATATTAAATGTTTATTATTCATGAGATGAATGTTATTTATTGATGCATATGGTGATGTGTATGATAATAAATGGGATTGATTATGGACTATTGACCCGATGCGATTGGATTTTATTTTAGTTGGATGCATGAATGTATGGGTTTTATTAAATGGGGTTCACAGACCTCGCCTTTTCTAATTTTTCTTAATGTAAATTCTATCTCCTCCTATGTACTTCCCTCGGCTGCTTGATCAAGGTTTCTATTTATTTTAAAATAGTTTTGTAATAGGAATATTTAGAATTAATTTTGAAGAATTAGAGATCAAGGGACAAGGAGCGCTTGAAGACCCATTTGTAATGGAGCCCGGGTTTAAATGTAATAATTATATTTAAATATCATTTCTTGTACCCCTAGGGTTTGACCTTTTGGTTCACTTGGTGGCTCTAGTGAACCAAACTAGAATAAAAGTCCATAATCAATCCAGGTAGAATATAGTATTCTATATGTGCATGCTTATACTATATATATATTATATATTATGCAAACATGCTTAGCATGTTTATTAATACGACGCGTATTTTATATATATATATGCGTACGCGCTAAACAAGATGAGACAAATTAATAACAAATCCCTCAAATTTTTATATTAAGTCCTAAGCGTTCAAAGATATTTGGAATATCGAGCGTCAGCCTTCTAGCATGATAAAATTAATAGAGTATTAAATATTTAATATGAGTTTGTTGTGTCACCACAAGGCAAGTATTAAGTATTTAAGATGTTAATTTATCACATTTGATGCTTATAAAGAAAATTGAACAATATTGTTTTGTTGTGTCACCACAAGGATGATATTTTTCTTTTTGAATATATGGAGTGCTAGGTTGGACTTAACTTGGATAATTTTGATTCGGATGTGCCACCACTTGATCAAAATAATCTAAGAGGCAAAATCTACAAGGAGTTCATAGTTGATGTAATTGACAAAAGTTGTCTACCTATTTATTTATATATAGTTTGTTGTGTCACCACAAGGCTATATACATTTGAAATGGGATCCTTATTCTCACTAGCAAATCTTTAATTAGATTTTTTGCCGAACTATATAAGTGAGGTAATATAGTTTGAAAAAATAGTGGGAGATACCAATTTAAAACAAGACCTAATTTATTTTGGTAATTAATAAAAGAATGTATGTTAAAATGTTGTTAATTACAAATTCATTTTACGTAATTTTACAATTTCTAAAATTACTATCCTTTATGCATATTAGATGCTAAATTAACGAATAGGAATTAAGCGGATTGGTTAAGGAATTTGAGAATAGTTCTCATGGTGAAAAGCTATCTTATGTCTTAATATCGCCTATCACTGCAATGGTTGCGAATAATGCCTCTCGAGGAAGAGATTGCTACTTTTAGAAAGTGGCATGATGATGCACGATTGGCTCAATGCATCATGCTCGCATCCATGAGTAACGAGCTTGGCGTCAAGATGAAAACTATGGATGCTCTACTATATTCACGCACATCAAGTAGTTGATGGTGAGGAAAGTGGACCGATAGATATCGATATCTAAGGAGCTCTTCCGATCTAGAATGGCCGATGGCACTATAATGCAGACAATAAGTCCTTAACATTATCAATTTGATTGATCAATTAGGACAACGAGTTTTGTCATGGATGGAGAGTTGAGCCAAGATTTGATCTTGCACTCACCCCGGACTCCTTTCACAATTGTTGTGAATTTTTTCATATGAACAAGCTAGATATAAGCCATTGATTTGCTTAACATATTGAAAATGTTGAGAGTCACTTTCAACCAAGAAAGACCATGTCTTCTTTGGTAGGGGCCAAAGGATCTTCGAAAAGAAGAATGATTCAAAGAAGGTATATAGAAAGGCAAAAACAAAGGATAATAAGAACAAAAGCGCGTCACGGATAGCAAAGAGTTTGCTTCCCACCGCAATAAGCTTTGGACATTGGAAAGAAGCTGCGAGAAGCACCTTGCAAAGGCTAACCAAAGAAGCTTAGTGAAGTTTCGGTTCTAATCTGCTTTTTGTTCATGATTGAAATAAATTTTCTTTAAGTCGAGGTTCTACTTGGGTATTGGATACCGACTTTGGTTATCATAAATATAGATTTATGAAGGGACCAAGCAGAAGTAGAAAGCTAAACAAATGTAAGTAATCCTATGTGTGGGAAATGAAGCAAAGGTTGCAACATTAGCCATAGAAACTTATAGTTTAGCACTGCCTACGGGCAAATCTATTAAGTCAATAAGTTGTTATTGTATTCCAGTTCTCGTTGAAAACATTATTTCCATTTTATTGTTGGACAATGAAATCTTTGGTATTATAATTAAGAACAATTGTTGTTCTATTTATAATAATAATGTTTTGTATAGAACTGGAATATTACTTAATAAATTTTGTATACTTGACTTACGTGAAAATAATTTTGCATATTGAACAAAATAGTATAAGAAAAGGAGATGATCATTCAAAGAGTTGAATGTATGTATTTGTTGAAATACAAGTGTGAATTATATGAAAGGTTCAAAGAATTCAGAAGTGAAACAAATTGGCAAAGTATTAAGATTCTTTGATTAGATCAAGGAATAAATACTTGTGCAATAAGTTTCTAGATCATCTCAAATGGTTTTCTCATAATGGACACATCACGTCTGTAATAATTGATTGGTGTATCCGAAAGGAAAATTGTACCTTGTTGGACATAGTGCGGTCCATAATGATTTTCTGAACATTTCGGTATCCTCTAGGGTCATATCCTAGAAATGGTCATATTCATATCTACGAAAAGGTAATCTCTAAATCCCGGCCCCAAGACTCCATAAAAGTTATGGACAGGGAGGATTCCTAATCTTAAGTATGTTAAGATAAGGGGTTGTCTAACTTATGTGAAAAGGTTTCAAAAGGATAAGCTTGGGACAAGATTTGACAAGTGTCGATTTGTGGGACATCCTAAAGTAAGTTTAGGGTATATGTTCTATAATTCTACTTAGCAAAAGGTGTTTATTATGAACACCACCGCCTTCTAAGATAAAGGTGTTTATCATTGAAGGGGCTAGTGAGAGGATAATAGATCTTGAAGAGTTCAAGAACCACAAAATACTATAAGTCGAATAAGAGGAACACGTAGATAGACTATTGTACCACCAATAGATAATCGTAAATGCGGAATAGTCTAGAAGATACCTAGGAGGTATGAATTCATCATAGATGATGATGATGAGGTACACATCATAGAAGATGATGATCCGATTACTATACGATGAGGTAAGAGTTCTAGTGTGTACAAAAGGGTCGATTGGGAGCATCGTGACATTCCTAATATTATATGTTGATATACTACGAATAAGGAATGACATATTAATGCTACAATCATATAAAGATAAAGTTGTCTAAACATTCCTCCATGAATGATTTGGGAAGAGTATCTTAATTGGGGATATAAATCTATATAGATAGATTTAAGAGGATGCTTCGACTTAACCCGAGGCGTATATTCATTTGATGCTAAAGTCGTTTAGCATGGCAAACTCAAGAGATATCTCATGTTGATGAGCCGTGGAGTGTATCTCTTAATAGTCCCCATAGACTCCAAAGAAGAGAGATCGCATGAGTGACAATCATGTATGCAATGAAATGTACGAGACACGATGTTGATCGGTCATAATGCGGAGAAGTTCACTATGAGTCGGTGAAAAACATCTTAAAGTTCTTAACCGAGCACTAAAGATGTGAGCATACATGGTGGGTCCGAATTAAAACTAGAGGGCTTTACTGAGACTCAAGTTTTTCGAGACAAACCAATCGACCAAAAATCCACTTTAAGGTAAAGTGTTACCTTGAGCGAGTGGTGCGGTGAATTGGAAAGGTTCCAAACGACAAAAGAGTTCTTTGGTTTAGTGATAAAGACAAAGTATATAGCTATAAATGAAGTACGCAAGTTGATTGTTTGGATTAAAAGTTCATTCTGAACTAGGAATAGTTCCTAAGTCTCATCTTGGATCTAAACATGTGTTGTGGCACTTTCATTTGATTATTAGAATCATTGAAAGATGGGAAATCACTATAGAGATAGTGGACTCTCATGAACAACATTACATATCCATTAACTAAAGCTTATCCAACGGCGGGATAATCGTCACTTAGAGAAGAAGAGTATGAGATACCATGGCGATTGGCTTTTTAGTGCAGTGGGAGATTGAAAGTAGTATGCACACAAGCCGATCATGTTTGATGATAAAGCATATACTTTGTAACAATCTTATTCATTTATTAATAAAAGTATTAATTTATTAAAGGCTTTTAATTATCTACATGATGATGTTTTATAATATGTGATAAACCCGTAGTTTTAAGCAATGCTTTTAGAATAATGATGATGATCATTCTAATGAGATCTAAATTCTTAGAAAGCTTAAAACTAAAATAGTTCCCAATCATTGGATTACTAAATTGGGGATTAGTGAATCCGGATAGATTGGTATATACGTTGCTTTCTTTCATTGGATGAGGATGATTGATCTCATGATCATTTGTGTGGAGACACTAAAGCAAGTATGTAGGTGCTTATTAGAGAATAAGTTCCTTTGAGCGTGGCTCGCTAAGGAATACCTAATGGAGTTTTATTTGCTGTCGATAGAATTCTGTAGTGATAGTAGTACAAGTGATCCTTGGACTTGAGATCATCATAGTATCTTGTGTATGATGAGTTATACTTTGACTTATTTCTTAAGACCCTTAGGGTATATCAAAGGGTATGCTTGGGTATAATAAGTTGTACATGGAGATAATGTATGATCGATAAAGAATCTACCACTTCAATAAAAGAAGAGAAATGTCTATGTGATTCGATAAATGACAACCCAGTGAGTCCTTGGCAAAGCGAATGAAATTAGAAAGGAGTTTCTAATTTGCATTATTTGGAGTTGTGCATTTAAGAGTCGAAATACATATAATTAAATAAAATAAGACTTGACGATAATTCCATATCTTATATTTAATTGGGACATTGTATGGTGGAAGGATTGAATTATCACGGTAACTATTTACTCAAAGGTTCTTTAATGATTAATGTTGAAATCTATATTATACGGAAAGTCGTTGATCGCTAGGGAGGCTTATCCCTATTGTAGAATAAATATTATTTAAATAAATTAATTGTTTAATTTATTTATTTAAATAAGATTAGAATTGTTCTAATTGATTTATTCACATTAGGTTTAATATGGAGAACCTAAAGGGTCACACCATAAAAGGAAGAATAATTATTTAAGAAGTTAATGGCATAATCGTAATAATATGTTAAGTATATTTAATTTAATCTATAGTGATAGAATAAATTAAATAGCTTAATATTTATTATTTAATATTTTGGAAATATTAAATATAAATTAATAAGAGAGTCTTATTAATATTATTACAATTATTATTATTTTAATTTCTAAAAGAGTTTAGGAATTAATTTAATATAAGTACTCTCATTTATTCTAATTGGATTAGGAAGGAAAATTAGTTAAAGGAGTTTAATTAATTATCCCTAATAAGATTAGGAGCCTAATTAATTAAAAGAATTTAATTAATTAAATAAAACCCAATTTCTTAATTGTTAAGGAGGGTTGCCCACATCGATAAATAAGAGGAGTCTTATTATGGGTGGTATGGGTTGTTGACTTTAACAAAATACGTAATAATTCCAAGTTGTTGGGAGTATGCCCTTTCTATAGAGATAGAAAAACTAGGGTTAGCCATAACACCCATCTTCTTGAATTTTCTTCTTCCTTGGTGGATCACCTCTGAGGCCAAACATTTGGGTGGCTAACGTTGATCGAAGGAAGGAACCAAGCCGGTGGATTCAAGATTGAGCGAAAGGATTTGGAGGTGAACTTGTACACGAGGAAGCTCGATCTTCAAGGTATGATTTATTCTTTATCTTTTCGTTTAATTAAAAATTGTGCGTAAAGGATGATGAAGGGTATATGGTTTGTAAATTTTTTAAACTCTCGATTTTACCACGCTTGCAATTTTGTGCAATTTGATTGCAATACATGAATATTACAAACCTATGAGATATATATCGTGACTAGTCTTGTTTGAGGCCTTGTTACTTGAGCAAGAAATGCGCTTGAGAAAGGGGTGTCTTAACACCTAGTGCCCTAAGGTCTTTTTATAGGTGCAGGAGTCGTTGGTTGAAAGCGAGCTAAGGGGTATACTTGTTAGCCTAATGGAATGAGGTATTATACGGTCGTAAAAAATCTACAATAAAAGGGGAAAAGAGCAAAAATCCCCCGTGAAAAAAAAAAAAGAAAAGAAAAATATATAAAGTATAAGTGCCCTATGTGAACCCTTGAAAGGGTAATTGCTTAGTTTTAGTTGGAACTCGTCTGTTTTTGAATTTCTTGAGTTTGCCCTGTATGATTCCTTCTAAGAAATTGGTTATGTATTGAATTTGAGTCCGTATCAGTTATCATGGATGTTGAACACACATGCATACTATACCAGTGACAATGGTTTAAGATTTGAGAACTAATAAGGAATTATTGATTGGTTTTGGTGATTAAGATTGTAGTGTTTGCTTGTTTTCCCTGAGGCCTGTGAGATAATTTTGATTCTATAACACTGTTGGATTCAAAAATATATAGATTAGACACATTACATATCATTGCATTGCATTATGTAGCATATTTGTTCTGTTTTGTGCTCGAGGACTAGCATGGTTTAAGTTTGGGGGATTTTGATAAGTGAATTTTATATTCACGAATCGATGTTCATTTCAAGCTTAATTGTTGTTAACTTCTTGCTTTCATGTTCGATTTTACTTGTTTCGTGTTATTTTATGTGTAGGGTGGTTGGTGTGGCAAGTAGTAAAGAAATGGACATGTTTGAATCAACATTGGAGCAAGTGTAAAGAGTTAGCAAAGTCAGAAAGCAGAAGGTACCCCCACCAGGGCGAGGGATCTTCAATCTTGGTTTACAGAATACATGCCCGTCGGGGCGGGCTTTTACTAGGCATATACCCCCGCCGGGGCGGGGGGGTCTCGAAAGTTGGCTATCCTGGTTTGCTTAAAACTCTGCTGGAATGTGGATTTTAGTGCATGTAATGTGTTTGGACACTATATGACATGGGATTTTAACCAGAAGTTGGAGATTGGATATATATGAATGCAAACACAAAATCAATAACACACAAGACAAATTACAGAGATTAATTCCAGAATTTTATGTGATGCCCCAAAAATAGGTATACATCACCTATCTTGAGTCGCCAAAAACATGGTACAAAATTCAAATACAACTTAATTATACAACAGTCATATAAAATACGACAAAACATATGTTGTGAGTTGTAATACAAATATTATCATCTAGACAATATCCACACTCAATTGAGTCCTCATTACATTTATTATCACACTATTTAACAGAATAGTGAGGACTACTAATGCTATTATCGGTAGAGTCACTCCGTTCCCCGACTAGTCCTGCTACGTTCTCATTTCACGAAGAGAACAATGAAAGTAAAAGGTGAGCTCAACTAGCCTGATAAGAAATATTATGACTAAGATAATACAAAATAAATTATCGTTAGCCTTCAGCGGTGTTAAGCCGATACAATATAACAAACATCAAGTTTAAGCGTATGTGAGAATAAGCAATCCGATAAAAAGTCAAGTAGAGAATAAAATCTACTATCTTTTATGATTTAAAAGATTTTTCATCACTTTTGTCATTTGGGACTCGACAATAAATAATCCACATCATCCACGCACTTCTGACGATGATATTCATTAGTATCACAACCATAAATTATCCATGCACTACTGAGCCGAGGATATTCGTGTATTCATCAATGGTCATGATCATGCCAACAAGCGTCCATCAATGCACTACGGACCAATGATGACTTTTACCAAATCATTTGTAACATTACGGTCATGATTATCTGGAATTAATCCACGGTCATAATTATACCAAGTCCATCTATGCACTACGGAGCCACAGATGACTTTCAACATAATATAAACATGAGGATGATGACAATGATATAAGAATTCAATAAAACAAGTTCAAGAATTAATTTATCCGAGGAACTAATAACGTCCAAATTGTCGACATGATACTTCTTTGTAGAGTAAACTTCAAGAATGCTCATTAGAATATTTCCATGAAAAGATCTTTGGATGAAGGTCAAATATCGAGGATATTCCACTAATTTCATGGAGTATAGAAGTCAAAACTTTAACCAGTGAGTCTAATAAAGAATGGAATAACAAAAGAAATCACCAAGCATCACGATGAAGCCCGCATGAGATATGTTATTCCAAGCAGAATAATAAATAACGGAACGAAGTCATACGTAAGCATGCGAGACGGGATATTCAGCAAGAATAATAAATAACGGAACGGTCGGCGAAATTAAATGCAAGCGAGGATGTTCCATCGAATAATAAATAACGGAACCGGTCATGCGAAAGCGCCTTGCGGACGAAATTTTCTAACGAGAATAATAAAGAATGGAATAATGAAGAATTTCACCATGTATGCGGTACTTGGCATAGATAGGTTATTCAACATAATGATAAAAATGGAATAATGAAGAATTTCACCAAGTATAGGGTGAGATCAGCGTATCTGAGTTATTCAATGAGAATAAAAAATGGAATAATAGAAGTTCTCTTCATGAATCTGAAAGAAATAATACCCTTACCTTAGAAAAAGCTGGATATAGGAGTAGTGAAGTAGCGAGAATATTTTCTTCTTTCTCTCTATAGTTTCTCTCTCTAGAGTTTCAGTGAATTCGTAAAAAATAATAAAGGAATGAGCTTCTATTTATAAGAGAATGGACTAAATAGTAACTAATTCCTGAACGGTCCAAATTGGTTTACTATAAAATATTCTAATAAAATAAAATCTTTTAAATCAAATATAATATATTCTATTTATAATCTAATAAAAGCGAATAACTTTATAAAAGTATTACATTTTATATAAAAGATTTTTATTTTATTACATTAATAATACTAATAAAACAAAACTTCATCATCATTATTATAATTCACATTATTAATCGACCAAGTCATTCCCGTGGAAAGAGGGGCTTTCGATAATGATTTTTCCCTATTAGTAGCGCATGATTAGGTGACCAAACCTCTCCTTGGCGAACTTCGAACATCGTTAATATTGCAAATAATAATATTAATAACCGTCGTCTCAATTATTGATTTAATAATATATAAAATATCGACAATAATTGAATCGATTAACGAAGAATCTTATGCAACAATTCTTTGAAACAATAATTGAACAAAAGCTGAGTGACTTCTCACGTAAGCATCAATAATCAATCTGGTGTGCTCTTATGCGACCACAGCGTATTCATGTACTTTTAACACGGTGTTTCAACGATTAACGATAAAACTTCCGCCGTTATTTTCATAAAATATTTATGTCGTTTTCTCAATCCAAACAATAATTACATTGTAGGGTCCACTGATGATTGTCTTGGTCATACGAATATTCCATGTTTAAACAAATATTCTCTGACCAGTCGAATATTATATAACAACTTGCGTACTTTGCAAAATTTATAACTATTACCCACAACTATAACATTATATCAAATTCATTCCATAATATTCAAAAATGATAATTATAGAAAATTCATCTTTATTCATAAAAGTTGGGGTCTTACAATCTCCCCTTCTTATGAAATTTTGCCCTCAAAATTAGGGTACGTACCTAGTATGTCAAAGAGGTAAGGATACCTTGATTTCACTTCAGATTCTAACTCCCAGGTCATTTCCTCAACATCGTGGTTCCTCCATAAAACTTTGACTTGAGGTATAACCTTGGAGCGTAAAATATGTTCCTTCTTATCCAAGATTTGAACAGGAACCTCTTCAAACGTTAAATCTTCCACTATTTCATCCGGTTCTAACTTCGATAATGTGGTTGGGTCTTTCACATATTTACGTAACATGGATATATGAAAAACATTATGAACACGAGACATACTTGGCGGTAAAAGCAAAGTCTATAGGCTACGATCCCTACTCGATCGAGGATTAAAAATGGGCCGATGAATCAAAGTTGAGCTTTCCTCTCTTTCCAAATCTCTTAACTCCTTTCCATGGAAGCAACACATAACAACACATAATCTCGATATCGAATTCCACGTCCTTTCGATGAAGATCGGCATAACTCTTTTATCGGTCTTGTGAGGTTTTTATCGTTGTCGGATCGTTTGAATCTTTCCGTAGTCATACGTACCAACTCTGGTCCCAACAATGTTGCTTCACCCACCTCATCCCAAAGATATCTTTGGAAGCGACACTTTCTTCCATACAAGCGCCTCGAATGGAGCCATGCCGATACTTGTTTGATAAGCTGTTGTTGTAACAAAACTCCACTGATGGTAAGAACTTGTCCCAACTTCCCTTGAAGTCGAGGACACGAGTCTTAATAAATCTTCAAGATTTTGAATAGTCCTCTCGATTGTCCGTCAAATACGAGGATGATACGCCAAACTAAATCATAAATCCGTGCCCATAGCTTTTTGTAAACTAACCCAAAATCGTGAAGTGAATCTTATTGATTCAATTATTGTCATTATATCATCTGCATAATATTTTATATTATTAAATCAATAATTGAGACGATAAAGTTATTCATATTATTATTTACAATATTGATGATGTCTAGAAAGTTCTGTCAAGGAGAGGTTTGGTCACCTAATTGCGCGCCAATAGGGAGAAATCCTTATCGGAAAGCCCCCTCTTTCCTGGGAATAATCTAGTTATTAAATATTGTGAGTTATAATATTAATGATGAATAATTCGTGTTAATTAAAGATGAAATTAATAGTTTCATTGTGTTAGGATTATTAGTGTTTATGAAAATCGACATTTATTTCAATAATAATTGATTTTTGGAGGTTATATTGACCAATCGGGTAATTAATCGGATAAATAAGCAATTAATTGCTATTATTTCACATGCTTATAACTATTTGTTCACATGCATGTACTATTAGGGGAGGTGGTGCAAGATTGATAATACTTGCATGACTAAATTAAAAATGGAGGTATAGATGAAGGTATTATACTATAACTATTTTTTTCACATGTATAGAACTATTGATTCACATGACTGAACTATTGACTCACATGATGTACTATTAGGGGAGGTAATGCAAGTTTGATAATACTTGTAGGACTAAATTAAATATGGAGAAAAAGATGAAGGTGTTATACTGTAATATTTTGAGCCCCAAAATGTGTAATTATCGAAACTATATTTTTCTATAAATAAAATCTCATTCTTCTTTCATTCTCACCAATTCACTAAGACTCACAAGAAGCAATTATAGAGAGAGAAGCTATAGAGAAAGAAGAAGAAAGTCGCTACTTTCACTATTCTAGTGTCCGGTCTTCTTACAGGTAAGGGTTATTACATATTTCATATTACGAAGAGATATTATTTTTGTATTCATATGAATATTATTTTCGTTCAATATTAGTAAGGAATATCATCTTCGTTCGATATTAGTAGGAATATTATTTTTGTTCAGCAGTCATGAGGGTATTATTTCTTTTGTATTCATGAAGAGAGTTATTTTCTTTCGATACCGAAAGGGTTGTTATTCAATCTTTATTATTACATTTGGAATAACTTTTGTCTACGGACTACTCGCATGCATGGTGAAATTCTTACATTGTTCCATTCTTTATTATTACATTTGAATAATGCATCTACATTGGCTCTGCGTGCGTGGTGAAATTCTTACATTATTCCATTCTTTATTATTACATTGGAATAACTTTGTCTACGTGGACTCTGCATGCATGGTGAATGACCATTCGTATTCATTCTTTATTAAATTATGGAAATGACATGTATCTCGTGGATTACCGCATGGCGGGTGAAAATTCATTTTGCGATTTCAGTATATTCTATTATACCGTATGAGATATCATTTCTTTTGTACTAAATCATGGAATATCATTTTCTTTGTATTTTTTTCCTACATGAGTACTATTAGCGAAGTACTATTCACGTATATGGCACTATTCATGTATACGGTACTATTTACGAATACGAGTTACTATTCACAAAGTCTTATTCACGAGAGGTACTATTCTAGAAGTACTATTCACTTCTGGTATTATTCACAGGTACTATTCACGAGTACTATTCATGACAAAAATTAATTTCTTTTGGTCCAAATCATTTTTGATACAATATCATTCTTGAATTTTACTCCACAAAGCAATATCATGTTGACAATTTGGATATTTTTAAACTCTGGATAAATTTAAAGTATTTAATATTTATCCTTGATTTCGTTTGATTAATGCTTATATCATTGTCATCATCCTCATGCTTATATTGTGATGAAAGTCATCTTTGGTTTACGTGCATATATAGATGGACTGTTGATTGGTATGATTATGACCAGGGATCATTCGGTATAATCAAGACCCGTAATGTTACAAATGATATGGTAAAAGTCCTCATTGGCCTGTAGTGCATTGATGGGTACAGTTGTTGGTATGATTATGACCAGGGATTATTCGGTATAATCATGACCATTGATGATTACATGAATATCCTTGGCCATGGTGCATGGATGATTCGATGATGTGGTTTATTTATTAAGCTGAGTCTCAGCGATAAAGTTGATGAAAAACTTTTTAAATCATAGAAGATAGTAGATTTTATGTTCTACTTGACTCTTCTAATAGATTCCTTGTTCCACTGCAGTTAAACTTGTTGTCTATTATATTATATCAGTTTAACATTGTTGAAGGCTAATGATAACTTATTCTGAATTGTCTTAGTCATAATATTTCTTACTGGTAGTTGAGCTCACCATTTTGCTTTCATTTTTCTCTTCAGGAAATGAGAATATAGCTGGGACGAGTCGGGGAATGGAGTGATGGTCCAGGATAAGTGGCTTTAGTAGTCCTCACTATTCTGTGAAATAGTGTGATAATAAATGAGAACTTATTTTGAGTTTGAATACTGTCTAGAAGACAATATTTGTATTAAAACTCACAGCTCATGTTGTATAATTAAGTTTGTATTTGTATTCAGTACCATGTATTTGGCGACCCAAGATGGGTGATGTATACCTATTTAGGGGACGTCACACCGACATCTACGACGTAATTTAATCCGATCGTTATTCAATATCGTGACACTTTCATGATCGCTAAGTACAAATTTGCCTCCTAAAATTTGGCAGGAAATGTTGTCGCGAAGATTTTGTGCGACCAATTAATATCAACGCCGCGTGCGATTATTTGATAAATCCATGTCATTAAAATTAGCGACCGCATGCGGACGCTAATGCGATATTGATCAACCTTAATGAAACCGATGTCGGTCATTCGCTTTCGCGCGACAAGAGGCGAAAGAAAAAAAAAGAGGGAGCAGATAGAGAGAAGATGGAGAAGGGGAGAAGAAGAAGAAGCGAATGCTTACGGCATGCATATACTTTGCCATTCTTTGCTTAGCCCACGGTAACCCTAACTATGCAATAACCTTAACTATGTAATAATTTTTTAATCCATTTTTTTACCATTTATACAAAATCTTTATATCAAGACTAGGAAAAAGGATTGCATGTGCTTGTATATATATTGTACCTGGTTGTATCACGGAGATGTCAATTGCACCACGTAGATGTTTAAATTATGGTAATTGACGTAGTAATGTGTTTTGGTCTCTACTTGCTAGAAACTAAATTTGTTGCGAGTAGTTTGAGATTACCTACTTTTGAATTGTAACCCGATTAATGCGAAAATTATCTATATTTTGAATTTGCATTTTTTTCTGTTTCTTTTGCTAAACAGTTGAGAAAAGATGTTGCCTCATTTTCCATCATGATGACAAGACAAAGAATTTTAAACATTTTGTTGTTGGTTTTGGTCCACAGCTCCCAGGGCCATGGAAAAATCCAAAAACAAAAACTAGGTTTTACGAGGGCATAATGAACTGCTTTTCAGCTGCTTAGTGTGAAGTGGATAATTTTTCTGAATTGGGTGTTATATAGATTTCTGAATTGGGTATTATTTAGATTTCAGCATAGTAACCCTAACTATGCAATAGTTTTTATAGTTTTCTAAATTTTAAGATTAATGTTGAATGTGGTATATAGATTTCTGAATTAGGTGTTATATAGATTTCTGAATTGGGTATTATATAGTTTTCAGCATAGTAACCATAACTATGCAATACTTTTTAGAGTTTTCTAGTTTTGATGTCTCTGTGCAATTTTTAGTTGGTTAAGCCTTTGTGTTGTGGAAAGAAATTGGAGATGGTTTTTGGTTTTGCCTTTGTAATTTTTCTGTGCAATTGACTTGAGGGTTTTTTGTTATTGACTTGAAATATATAAGTCATCTTAATTATTTACATAGTTAATTTTTTGTTTATCCTATTTGTTAAAGTTTTATGTATTGAAGATATATGGCATGCAATTATTGTGGGTAGTTGTTATATTCATTTGGTACTGTTAGCCACTAAACCAAAACGTGAGGAGGAAAGATTAGGAAAAGAAAAGATAGAAAGGGCTGGAAACTACTTGTGCTTTGCTTATAGGATTAGTGTTGGGCGTAGGGTTTGGCTTTAGCAACATTATATTGAAGGGAACTCCTAATGTAGCACCAATACTCTCTCAGAGGATAACAATTAACATATAAATTTCCTCTAAGAGGATAACATGTATAAAATCCAACTTTTCTTTCCCTTGTCCACAAATTTTAAGTTTTTGTTTTTTTTGATCAAAAGATACTAAGCCAAAACAATACATGGGTCGGTCCCTATTTGTTAACTAGGAATCTATTACTTCATTTTTTTGGGATCATAAACTAAAAACCATAAGTTTATTATCGAGTAAACATAAAAATTCATTGGTTTTGATGTTGGGTTCGGACATGAGAAAAAAATGGAGACGTATCTCATAATTGCCTACAACTCCAAACAAATATCAAATATACAACAAAAGTCAAGACAAAATTAAAATTATTATTAATTAATCACTAAGAGGTACCTATTCAAGTCATGAAATTAAATATGTAGTTTATAAGAGTACGTAGTCAATCAGAGAAAGAAAAAAAAAGAGTTGAAATTAAGATCCAAGTAAAGCATCAATAACAAAACAAATCAGTAGAAAAAGTTTGTAACAACAAACTAAGCATCATTAAAATAAAATAACATGATAAAATATAACTATTAAACTAAGTAGTATTTACTTAGTTTCTCATACTAAATTGTTAGAGCGTTTAAAGTTTCTCATCTTGCTTTAATTTGCATTCATTCGTTATTATTTTGGTCTTATTATATTGGGAATTTGTATATTTCACTTTGTTTGTGTCTTGGGTGCCTAGAAATGACCATATATGCATGTCGTCGTGCATGTGGCTAGTCCATATTATAGGGAGACTCTGGCGAAATTTTTTTTGTTAATTAGGGGGTAGTTGCGAACATTTATAATATTCTTGAGCTAATCATATGCTTACAAGTATGCTCAATTTATATGCTTACTAGCTAGTATGTTCAAGTCGTATGGTTACAAGTATGCTCTTAAGTCATATGCTTACAAGTATGCTTAAATGTTAATCATATGCTTATGAAGAAGCTCGATACTTATCTAACTTACAAGTATGCTCAAGGAGTATTTTTACAAGTATGCTTAAATGTTAATCATATACTTACAAGTATGTTCAATTCATATGGTTATAAGTATGCTTAAGTCATATGCTTACAAGTATGCTTAAATGTTAATCATATGCATGCTTATAGGTATGCTCAAGTCATATGGTTACAAGTATGCTCAAGTCGTATGTTAACATTTATAATGTTATGCGTAGTAAATAGGTAGTGGTATCATGGACCTCTATTGAGGCCAAGTAGTTGGATGTACTGACGAAAGTCAAGTGCCGGATAAATCTTCAATTTGAATTTAGAGATGGTTGCCAAGTGTTTTTGGAGTATGCGTATAGTCACGGAATGTATGAATGGTCGAGTCGCATGAATCGATGTCCATGTTTGAAGTGTAAGAATGTAAATTATATGGATGAGAGGCGTGGTAAAATATCATTTGCTTGTTTCTGGGTTCATGAAAAATTACGAAGAATGTTGGTGGGCACATGGGCAGAGAAGAGATGGTGGCATCACAGAAATACACAATTCGGGCAGTAGTACTCATTGTATAAATGAAATGGTTCATGATATTGCAGGGCCAGATTTTGATTGGGAACAAAGCAGAGAGCAACCTATGAATTCTGATGCCAAAGACTTCTTTAAGTTGTTAGGCGAGGGTAGCGAGCCATTGTGGCATGGTTGCACCAAACACACTACATTATGCTGAGTGGCGACATTACTTAACATCAAAGGCTAATCCTGACATGAGCCATGAGTGTTTTGAGTCACTCTTGAAGGCCATTAAGAGTATGTTACTGACGGTGAGAAATTACACAGTAACTATTAGTTTTGTAAGAAAATGGTGAAGAATTTGGGTCTTGGATACCAAAAGATCGATCGTGTCCCTAACGATTGCATGTTGTTTTATAAGGAAAATGAGCAGAGATGACAAGGTGTACGTTTTGCGGTCATGATCGGTTTAGGCCTAATAAAGAGGGTGTGACTACAAAAAAAATCAAGTATACCATTTAAGATTCTAAGGTATTTTCCAATAACACATCGGCTAAAAAGATTGTACATGTCTTGAAACGATTGAACATATGAGTTGGCATGCGAAATCTCCACTAAAGATGGAGAACTAAATCATCCATGAGATGGACAGGCTTGGAAAGATTTCAACTTAGCACATCCTGGGTTTGCATTGGAACCTAGAAATGTGAGGCTTCGATTTTCCACCAATGGTTTCAATCCGTTTGGCCACTCAATATATTCAGTACTCATGTTGGCTTTGTGATTGTTACTCAAGTACAACTTGCCTCCTTGGATGTGTATAAACAACCATACTTATTTCTTTCATTCATGGTTCACGGTCCTAAGAGTCTGGAAAGAACTTAGATGTTTACTTGAGACTTCTTATAGATGAGTTGAAGGTATTGTGGGGGGATGGAGTACAGACTTGGGATGTTGCAATAAAAACAAATTTCAACCTTAGGGCGGCGGTTATATGGACTATAAGTGACTTCCCGACTTATGGTATGTTAATTATTTGGATGGAGTACACTGGGAAGTTGGCTTGTCAAGTATTATATGGAGCATAAAAAGTCTTTCAATCTATCAAAGGTTGAAAGCCTTGCTAGTTTGACTATCATCGTCGGTTCTTGTCGGTAGATCACCCGTTTCGAAGAAATAGAGAACACTTCAGGAAAGGAAAAGTAGACAATGATATGCCTGCACCGCGATTATCGGGAATGGAGATGCTAGATCGTGTGATGAGATTGTCGGTCATCCCATTTGGTAAGATTAATGCCACAAACATAATCAATGGGTTTGGAGAATCTCATAACTAGGTTCGGAGAAGCATATTTTGGGAAGCGCCTTATTGGTCTACAAATTTGATTAAATCGTAATCTAGATGTGATGCATATTGAGAAGAATATGTTTGACAATGTGTTTTAACAAGTGTGATGAATTTTACAGGGAAGACAAAAGATAATGATAAGGCACGTTTGGACATGAAAGATATTTGTAAGCGTCTGGATTAGAACTTTATGAATCTCGAATGGTAAGATTGTCAAAGCCGCATGCAAGGTACACATTGTCCAAAAGCAAGTTGAAGATGTGTGCATATGGGTTAAGTCTCTGAAACTACCGGATGGATATCGTCGAACATTGCGAGGTGTATTACGGGTAGGAAATTGCAAGGGATGAAGAGTCGTAAAGATCATCGTGTGTTCATGGAGAGACTCATACTATAACATTTCGGGATCTGCTTGATAAACCAATATGGGATGCTTTGGCGGATCTTAGTCGTTTCTTCAAAGACTTATGTTCAAAAACATTAAATGAGAAGGACATGTACATACTTGAGAAGAACATCATAGAGATCACGTGTAAGCTGGAAAAAATATTCCCCACGGTTTTTTTGACTCCATGGAGCATTTTCAAATCCATCTTCCCTATAAAGCTCGTGTTGGGGGTCGATTCAATATAGATGGATGTACCCTTTTGAGAGGGTGATGGGAAACCTTAAGAGGAAGGTGAAGAATAGAGCTTATGTCGAGGGTCGATATGTGAGGCATCTGATTTCGATGAGATATCGACGTTTGTCTCGAGACTATTTTTCGGACGAAGTCTTGACAAAAGGCCAATCGAGTATCGAGACATGATGATGGGGAAATGTTGAACTAAATGGTCGGCTCTCTGTATTTGGTCTATCGAATTCGTGCTTATGGAAAAGGAAGCGCATATTCCTCTACGAGCAAGAATTACATCTTTGCACATACTTACATTCTTCTCGATTCTTGAGGAGATTGATGAATTTGTGAGGTACACATGTAAACTTGATAATTTATCTCTTAACTTGAAAATGTATTCTAATATGTTAATGTTTATAACATTGTATAGATTATCACGATGATGAGTTAAAAGTGAAGCATCCGGCATAAGCGATAAAGATATTCAAATCGATCGTGATAAAAATTTGCACTTTGGCTAAAGGACAAAAGTAAGTTCAATTCTTTATATATATATATATATATATATATACTCGATATTAACTATGAATTCATTTAATAAGATGGAGTTTTTGTAAGCTTTGACTGAGGGATCAATGATTCCGGCTAATGTACAAGTCCTAGCTATGGGACCAGACAGGGACCAAGTCAGTTGCAATGGTTACAAAATAAATGGTTGTGAATTTCATACAAAGGCATATGGGCGCGGAAAAGAACAACGAACTACGGAGTGTGTGTCGAGGAGATTATTACAATGAGCTTAGTCGTGCCTTTTATGGGGAGTTGGAGGAAAACATAGAGTTGTCGTACTGAGAACACGTCTGGGGTCCTATTAACTTGTTCAAGTGTCGTTGGTTTGATTTAGAAAAAGGGATACGTGTTGTGAGACATGGAATCGTTGATATTGACCTCCATAGGTCTGCGTACTCAATGAACCATTTGTTTTACTAACTCAAGCGATGACAAGTATACTACACTCCTAGTCTGTTAGGAAAATGGATAGGCCACTTTCTGATTGGCAAGTTGTAATTCATACTCCAGCAGCGTGATCGTGTAGAAGTAGTTGATGGGGAGATTTAAAGAAGCGGATGCTTCGTAGTCAAACTATAATAAATGTGGAGGGATGACAATGAAGTAATCCGATTAGATGGTGGAGATGAACCACATGAATTAGATCTGAGTCGATACTTGTGTCAGGATGACATTGATATTGAGGAGGAAGAGTTATTATTTGAATCGACCTTTGAATCTGAAGCGGATGATGGTTATGAATTTTCAATACGTATCTGAAGATGATTACGAATCGGACATTGACACTTGAACAAATGAAATGTATGTTTAGCATTACATGTTTTTTATATCATTGTCGTGTTTATGTACTTAACTATTTAAATGCAATTTGTGTTTATTGTCATTTTATATTCATATATATACATATTTATATCATCAATATTTATACCAACATCTTTATATCTTTGTCATGTTTATGTACTTTATTATTTAAATGCAATTTCTGTCATTATTGTCATTTTATATATTCATATAAACATGTAATCAAATATAACTCATAATAACATCTTGAAATTTGTAATATATAGATGGCTTACGAAGCGGTATGAGAAAAAGCGGCTTGGGTAGGGGGCCTAATTATGTGCCCAAAGCCCTACTAATCAGGATGATCGATTCTTATTGATTGATTTCCTCCTCCTTGAATAACACGTCGTCGCATCATTTATATATAAGCATTTTAGATTCCATTTATACAAGATATATAGAACTTAGATGTAAATTGCTTTAATATATCTACTTATCGTTGATGTAAATTGTTGTATATTATAGTGATTTTTCAAATAATAAGATCATCAAGTGCATATCACAGCTGTGTTTATAGAATTGCCTACACTTTTGTGATTACGTGGGTGAGCACACCTATCGCCCACAAGGATCTTTGTTTGAAATTTGAATTTGGTATGTTTTTTTAATTATGACAGATAATATAATATTCTAATGATAATTGTTTAGTAATGTTATTATTGTTGTTTTATTTGCAGAAAAGGTATAGATGGGAGGACGCACAGGCTTGATAATCTGAGACATTATTCTAGCGAAGAAGTGTGGTCCACACCAAAGATAATTTGAACAAAGAATGACAAAAATCCCTTCTGATGCATCGATCGACCATCCGGGCCGGGGAGAGGATTACATACCTGAGCATAGCCCCTGGTGGTGCACCGAGTCCATATATAAATTTGAGATGTGTGCCCAATGGAAAGGTGAGAGTGGGTGAAAAAGATGAAAACTGCCGCCACCAGCAGATCCTCGGGTGTACCAGATGGCGAAAAAGGCTAAAGGAATATATAAGTGGCGATATTTCACTGATTCTGATATATCTTTGCCGAGAGTGCGTATTTACAAGTTTTAATATGTTTATAATCATGAATTGTAGAATATATATCAAATTTTACTTAGTAATATTGGCTATTTTTTGTATAGAGTCTAAGTTTCAAAATTGACCTATCCATTGGTTTGGATGTGTACGTGGCCACCGTGATAGTGCATACGATGCTATCCGGATAAGCGGTAATAAGTTTTAACAACTTGATCTTGTTTATCAATGCTTACAAAATTTATTTTAACTATTTAATTGTTAACATGATGACGAGGATACTTATAAGTGTTTATTGAATGGCGTTATCTGAAGGCACTCCACGTCATAAATTGATCAAGAGTTGTGGGAAAGAGGCGTTTGTTATGAAGAAGAACTACATTAAAGGTCGAGGACAACGATGACGCCCATCCTTCAGTGGCTCGGGCAGCTCTGCTACCCAGTCTTCACAATAATCGAGTCATCCAGTTGTTCATACTCCTGCTTACTGTGTGAGAGCTATATGTCGAGATCGTGATTTTCTCAAGATACTGAGCAGGCATCTGGCGGCTTTGAGTCTTGATGAGTTTAGTGATGATGCGATGGCGGCAATGATAGCAATGACCTGACATGGGGATGGCGACGAGGTAATCAATTTGTTGTATATTATCGTAATATATACCAATATCAACATAGTTACTATATTTGTAACTTGTTTTATTATTTTATTAATTACTGGGGTGATGATCGAGAAGCTACTCGACAATGATGATGCTTAACGGCCAGATTTAGTGTTGTTTTGTAGTTATTTGATAAGCTTGTACTTGTATATTCATTCTTTGGATGTCTGTTTGGTACTTAAACATTAGATTTGTGGTTATTTATTTAATTCATATTGATTTTTAAAGGTTTATATAGTTTATATACTAGTTTGGTGTATGTGTCGGTGGACGATGGATGTTTATATTATTGTGCACATTGTTTATATTGTTATGTATGTGTGTTGGGATAAAGCAGGTACAAAACGGGTATAGTTTTTTGGGAATTCTACAAAACAGCAAAAATCTGATTTTTAGTATTTTAAAATCAGCAACCGCATGCGGTCGCTGATAGTTATTAGCGACGCCTAAACATTTGAGAGTATCTGACCGCGTCGCGGTCGGTGATTCTAATCCTACCACGCGTGGCCCAGGTCAGACTTTTCCCTAAACCATGCTGACTCAGCTTAGCCATCAAAATGATGAATTTGGTCGCTAATATCGGTAGCAGATACGTTGGTCGCTAATAGTGGTCGCTAATCTGCATTCCAGCGACCAGATTTTATCTTGACGCCGTCGTGACTGACCATGATCGATCGATCTACCGATCTCTGACCGTCGACGGTGACGATATCTTGATCATTGATAGGCCTTTTTCTTGTAGTGACTACTGGTGATAATAATGAATATCCTTGGCCCGTAGTGCATGGATAATTCGTGGATGTGATACTAACAAATATCCTTGGCCCTTAGTGCATGGATAATTCGGTGATGTGGATTATTTATTGAGCTGTGTTACAGAGATAAAAAATTGATTATGAACTTTTAAATCATAGAAGATAGTAGACATTATACCCTACTTGACTCTTCTAATTGGATTGCTTGTTCCGCTGTAGTTAAACTTGTTGTCTATTGTATTTTATCAGTTTTTATACTGTTAAAGACTAAGGATAATTTATTCTGCATTATCTTAGTCATAATATTCTTTACTGGGCTAATTGAGCTCACCCTTTTCTTTCATTGTTCTCTTCAGGAAATGAGAATATAGCTGGGACTAGTCGGGAAATGGAGTGATGGTCCAAGATGGTGGCTATAGTAGTCCTCACTATTCTATAAAATAGTGTGATAATAATTGTAATGAGGACTCCATTTGAGTTTGGATATTGTGTACGAGACAATATTCGTGTTAAAACTCTCAGCTAGGTTTTGTCGTATTGAATAAATGAAGTTTGTATTTAAATTCTGTACCATATATTTAGCGACTCAGAAAGGGTTGTGTATACCTATTTTGGGGGCGTCACAGTTGGTATCAGAGCTTAAGGATATGATCCCTGGTTGAGATTTGAGGCTAGAACCAGGAGGAGAGAGGCGGGTAAATCCTTCGCCAGTATGACCTACCTAAGCTAATTTGTTATTTAATTAGTTGGTCTAAATATAGGGATAATATGTGGCATATCAATTAACCCTTGTTTTGTGGCAGTGTTTGAAAATGGCATCTAAAAATGTTGAGATAAGCAATGGAGCACATGAGACCATTGAGTCACCGCAGATCAATAACCAGGATAATGTGCATCAAGAAGGCAATAATCCTCATATAAACAACAACATCGACCAAATTATGAACGATGGGATGTTTAGGAGCTTTCTACAATTCATGCGACACCAAGCGAGAGAGACTCTATTCAAAATGCAGGTGGAAACAATGGCAACTCACGGTGGTCCGGCCGCTAAGCAATTGAGGAGTTGGGACCACAGGAGTTTTTGGGAAAGCTAGAACCACTTAAAGAGGCGTGGATTAAGCGAGATCACCAAGATATTTGATATCTTGGGATGTTCTGAAAAAGGTTCCTTTGCCACCTTCGTATTGCGAGGAGAGGCTGATTATTGGTGGAAATCGTAAAAGCGTACTCAACCTTCCGCCTTAAAGATGTCTTGGGAGAAGTTCAAGAATTGTTCAACGACAAGTACCTTTTGAAAGTATTCGTCACATGAAGGGAGGTAGAATTCATCAAGTTGGAGCAAAACAATATGGACCAGATATCGTGTCTGAGGCTAAGTTTGCGGAGTTATCCCGGTTTACATCCCATTTGGTAGATAATGAGGAGCGAATGACGCGAATATTTCTGCGAGGTTTGAAACCCTATATAAGTCAATATCTCATTTCTCACAAATTTTGCTTGTATTCAGATGTTGTGAATAGGGCTCAATTATTGCAGTGCGATAATGAGTCATTAACAAAAGATATGGCCGGTGAAAGCGATAATACCAGTGGTAGCGGTCATCGAAGCGGTGACAACAAACGTGGAGGAAATCATCATGCTAGAAATGGTAACCACTTCGGTGGTAATCCTGGCCAAGATAATAGAAGTGAAAATTTCAAAAAGAGGAGATTCAATAATGATAGAAAGACAGCAGCACCAGCACCCATTTTTAAGGAAGGAGAACGACCACCGGTCGTATGCTACAAATGTGGTGAGGAGGGACATAATCATCCAAACTGTACGCAGCAACCCAAAGCGTGTATCAATTATGGAAGAAAAGGTCACATAGCTCGATTTTGTCGTGTAGTGAAGTCAAGTCTAGCTAGGATGGAGACACCAAAGGCTGTCCCAGACAAGTCAAAGATGGTAGTTCAAGGGAGAGCATTTGTCGTGACCACCAAAAAAGTGAGGAACCCAAACAAAGTTATCACAGGTAAGCTAATCATAAACTCTTGCGAGGTCTATACCTTATTTGATACCGGTTCTACCCATTCTTTTATTTCACCTACTTGCGCTCAACGTTTAAATTTGACTCCAGAGAAATTAGACTTTGACTTATCTGTTGAAACTCTATTGGGAGAAACCTTCATTACATCCAATGTTTATAAATCTTGTTTGATTCAAATCGGCACCCTCACATTACCTGTCGATCTTATTTCTTTGAAAATACTTGCATTTGATGTGATTTTAGGGATTGATCGGTTAACTACTCATCATCCTAAAATTGATTATTTTCGTAAGGTTGTTAGCTTTCATATTCCTAACCAACCTATTATGTGAATTCAAGCAACCAAACCACTAAAGTCAATCACTGTCATATCAAGCCATAAAGCCATTCGTTTATTGAAAAACAGATGTCAAGCTTTCTTAGCCCATGTCACGGATTTAAACAAAAATACGTCAGATTTGAAGGATATTTCTATTTTTAATGAATTTCCTGACGTATTGCCTGAAGAACTTCATGGTCTACCCCCAGAGCGTGAAATCGAGTTTTGTATTAACCTCGAACCCGGTACAAAACCCATTTCTAAAACCCTATATCGAATGGCTCCTATTGAACTTTAGGAGTTAAAAACCCAACTGCAGGAATTGTTAGAAATCAGTTTCATTCGTCCTAGTATGTCTCCTTAGGGTGTTCCTGTTCTATTCGTAAAGAAGAAAGATGGGAGTATGCGACTTTGCATTGACTATCGGGAGTTGAATCATGTCACCGTCAAAAATAGGTACACGTTACCTCGCATTGATGACCTGTTTGATCAGTTGCAAGGTGCCAAATTCTTTTCAAAGATCAATCTTCGTTCCGGATATCATCAGTTAAAAGTTAAAACTGATGACATTCCAAAGACTGCTTTTAGAACTCGGTACGGGCATTACGAATTCCTAGTCATGTCTTTTGGATTAACTAATTCTCATGTTGCCTTTATGGATATGATGAACCGAGTATTCAAGGAATATTTAGATCATTTTGTGGTTGCCTTTATTGATGACACCCTCATATACTCCAAAAATCGTGAAGATCATGAGCAACACTTGAGATTGATACTCCAAAAGCTTCGTGAAAACAAGCTATATGACAAGTTAAAGAAATGCGAGTTCTGGCTTGAGGAAGTAGCATTCCTTGGGCACGTGATATTAAATCATAGAATATCAATTGATCCGGCGAAGATTGAAGTAATACAAAGTTGGGAGTAACCTAAGTCGATGCTTAAAAAGCACGTAGCTTTAAGGCTTATTTGGTTATTATTGGAGATTCGTGGAAGGATTTTCTCGAATCGCTACCCCATTAACTCAGCTGACTCAAAAAGATACAAAATTCGGTTAGAGCGAGGAATGAAAGAAGAGTTTCCAAGAACTCAAGAGGAGACTCATTTCAGCACCTGTTCTTACAATACCATCTGGTTCGGAGGGATTTGTCATCTACAGCGATGCTTCAGGCAAAGGTTTAGGATGTGTTCTCATGCAACATGGGAAATTCATAGCCTATGCCTCAAGATAACTCAAAGAATATGATAGGAATTATCCTACTCATGATCTAGAGTTGGCAGTAGTCATTTTTGTGCTAAAGATCTGGAGACATTACCTGTATGGGGAGAAGGTGGAGATTTATACAAATCATAAAAGCCTCAAATATTTCTTCACCCAAAAGGAACTCAACATGTGGCAACGACGTTGGCTCGATCTGTTGAAAGATTACGATCATGCCATTCAATACCATCCTAGAAAAATGAAAGTGGTAGTTGACACGTTGAGTAGAAGATCATATGCGGGTATGAGTGTGATATTGTCAACGCAAAGGCCCATTTTGTATGACTTACAAAGGATGGAGATAGAGTTAAAGACTTCCGGGATCCACGTGATGATGTCAAATATACAAGTAGAACTGACTTTAATCGATAAAGTTAAAGCTACTCAAACTACAGACCCAGAGCTGATGCGTATGAGGAAGAAAGTACAAGAAGGAGTTATTCCGGAAGCAAGAATCGATGAAGAAGGAATACTTTGAGTCGACTCGGACTTTTTTGTTTCTAACGACTACGATTTAAAGTATAAAATAATGATGGAGGCGCCTGACACAGTTTATAATCCTCACAGGAGTACCAAACTGTATCATGATCTTCGACATACAATTTGGTAGAGCAATATGAAGAGAGAGATAGCGGAGTTTATCTTAAGGTGTTTATTTTGTCAACGTGTCAAGGCGGAGCATCAAGTGCCAAAAGGTCCATTGAAACCACTTGAAATTTCATAATGGAAGTGGGAGCACATTAATATGGATTTCGTTACTGGTCTTCCCAAGTTTTCTCAAGGCATAGATGCAATTTGGGTCATTGTCGATAGATTATCCAAGTCAGCTCATTTCTTACCTATACGAGAAACATATTCACTTGAACGTCTTGCTCGTATATACATAAATGAGATTATAAGACTGCATAGTATGCCAGTATCCATAGTTTCTGATCGAGACCCAAGATTCACTTCAAAAATTTGGGTTTGTTTAAAGAAAGCTATGGGCATAGATTTACGATTCATTTCTGCATATCATCCTCAGACGGACGGGCAGTCAGAGAGGACTATTCAAACTCTTGAAGATCTATTAAGACTCTGTGTCCTAGACTTCAAAGAAAGTTGGGATAAGTTCTTGCCATTAATGGAATTCTCCTACAACAACAGTTATCAAGCAAGCATAGGCATGGCTCCATTTGAGGCGTTGTATGGATGCAAGTATCGTTCTCCAGTATGCTGGGACGAGGTGGGTGAAGTAACGTTGTTGGGACCAGAATTGGTATGCATGACAATGGAAAATATTCGAATGATCCGACAACGTATAAAATCACAAGATCGACAATAGAGTTATGTTGATCTTCATCGAAGAGACGTGGAATTCAATGTTGGAGATAACGTATTATTACGTGTTACTCCATGGAAAAGAGTTACGAGATTTGGAAAGAGAGGAAAGCTCAACCCTCGATTCATTGGTCTATTTGAAATCCTCGATCGAGTAGGAACTGTGGCCTATAGACTCACCTTACTGCCAAATATATCTCATGTTCATAACGTTTTTCACATATCTATGTTACGTAAATATGTGGAAGACCCAAACCACATTATGGAATTAGAACCAGACGAGATAGCTGAAGATTTAACATATGAAGAAGTACCTGTTAAAATCTTGGATAAGAAGGAACATATTCTATGCTTAAATGTTATACATCAAGTCAAAGTTTTGTGGAAAAACCACTATATTGAGGAAATGACCTAGGAGTTAAAATCTAAAATGAAAACGAGGTATCCTCACCTCTTTAAAATACCAGGTACGTACACCAATTTCAAGGATGAAATTTCATAAGAAGTGGAGGTTGTAAGACCCCAACTTTTATGAATAAAGATTTAATTTTCTCTAAATATTATTTTGAATAATAAGGTGTGGATTTGATTTAATATTATAGTTGTGAGTAATGTTTACAAAAATTATAAAGTAAGCAAGTTGTCATAAAATATTCGTTTGGTCGGGGAATATTATTTTTGTCAGGGAATATTCGTACGACGGCACAATCATTGGTGGACCCCACAACAGAATTACTATCTCATATAGAAAGCGACAGAAATAACCTTTTTATAAAAATAACTGTAATAATTCAGAATTTTAAATTATAAATTTAAATATTTATTGGATTATATAAATATTTATTTGATCGTTTATTGTTGAAATTATTGATTTGATGTGGTTGTTGTTACTAAATATTTATGAATTAATAAAATTCTAAATTTATGTGATTATAATGAGAGAGTTGTAATATAATATGAGATGTTATATTATTGTGTTGATTTAATAATTTAAAATGATATGTTAAATTATTAGATAAAATTATAATGAAATTATAATTTTGTGATGTTTATTTAAGTGAAATATTTACTTAAAATATAATGCGTTTAATTAATTTATTGATTAATGTTAGATATGGAAATCCAAATAAATAATATGTGATTATAAGTTATAAACTAAATTGTTTATTAAAAAGAAATTAAAGGAGTTTAATTTAGTTTTGCCAAACAAAGCTTAAATATATTAAGTCTTTAAATTTTAAAGAGTTTTGCCAAACGGAGCCTTATGGCTTTTGGATGTTTGAATTTTGTATTATAAATAAAATAAATTAAATAATAAACAAAATATAATTAAAACCTAAACGTTTATTTGGTAACTGATATTTTAATAAGTGTGCATATTAAGGTTTATCAGTTTTAGAATACGTGTACTATTAATTGGCTTAGCTACTGTTTTGTTTACTATACGCATTCTAGTTGTTTACTAAGTCTAAGAGAATTCCGAGAGAAACTTGATAGAGCTTGAGAGAATTTGAGAGAGATTTGTCTGCAATTAACAAGGATTGTCTTAGCAAATTGAAGGTTTTTGCCATAATCGTTAATATATATATATATATATATGTGTGTGTGTGTGTGTGTGTGTGTGTGTGTGTTTACAGCATGAAGTTCAAGCTCTGTGATTCCATTTTTTTTGTAAATATTGTTATACAACTTGTTTATGGTAATTGTATATAATAGTGATGTTAGAGTTGTATGTAATCAAGAAATTGGATTCTAATTACGGTTAAAAAGGAAGAGAAGAATTAGCAGTACATGCTCTTATGTATATTTTTTATATGGCGTATGGAAGTACCAATTTTAGTGGTTAATTTGTATGTTAAACTGTGAATTAAGTCTTGTTTATGCTAGTTCATTAAGAAACGAAGAAAACGTAGTTTGAACGAAGTGATTTGGTGAAGAATTGAAATCGCAGTGATGAATTTTGTAAAGGATGTCAAAAAAATGGTGTTTATGTATGAAAATATGAAATTTGAGAAATTAAACTAGTTTTAGTTGTTGTTAAATTGTTATAATTGGTTAAATATGTTAGCAAACATGTTTGTAATAGTTCTATATTAATTGTATGTGTTAAATTCAATGTTTGGTGGGTGAAATTCGTGTTAGTTGGCTTAAGAATAATTGTGTATTCATGTTACGCAAGCTGGGCCCAGTGCGTGGCGTGGTGTATGACCCTTTCATGTGAGATAATTTATCCTTAGTTTTTATATTGTTGAAGACTAAGGATAATTTATTATTCATTATCTTAGTCATAATATTCTTTACTGGGCTAATTGAGCTCACCCTTTTCTTTCATTGTTCTCTTTAGGAAATGAGAATATAGCTGGTACTAGTCGAGGAATGGAGTAATGGTCCAATATTGTGGCTATAGTAGTCCTCACTATTCTATAAAATAGTGTGATAATAATTGTAATGAGGACTCCATTTGAGTTTGGATATTGTCTATGAGACAATATTCGTGTTAAAACTCTCAGCTACGTTTTGTCGTATTGAATAAATGAAGTTTGTATTTAAATTTTGAACCATGTATTTGGCGACTCGGAATGGGTTGTGTATACCTATTTTGGGGGCGTCACAAAAATATCCACCGATGAGCCATTGTCAATCATCATTCTTTTCATGTCTATCGAACCTACTTGTGTTGTAATCATCAGGGCCCCCTCATGGGGTTCAATGGGTTTTGAAGGAAAATCAACACCAGTAAAAAAGATTACTGAACTGGGGTACGGTCTTTCTCGCCTAATAGGTTGATCGGACACCATCAGTACCGCGTCCAGAAATCCTCTCCTCTTCTTTCTTGTAACCTTCCCGACCGACCCTCCCGTGATCACATCCACCACCCGGCGCACTGCTTGGGTATGATCCTGTTGTTGGGGCTGGGAGTTCGGTTTTGATGTTGAGGCATCGTTTGCCTGTTGTGTCCCCGAAGTGTCTCGTCCTGCAACATACTAAACCAAATTCTCATTCTGGATGTTCTTCTCGATCAGGTCCTTCAAGTTCCAACAAGCTTCTGTAGAATGCCCAATCCTCCCATCATAGTCACAATACATATCCGGATTTCCTCTCTTAACCTTCGAACTGTACTTGGGTGGCTCATAATATGGTTTCTCCTTCATATGCTCCAAAATAGTAACACGATCATTATTCAACTTAGAGTAAATTTTGTCGACCCTCTGACTCAAGAAAGGTGGACGTCCTTCTCTCGACCCACCATTGTTGTTATTATACTTCTTCGGTTAACCAGTCATCCTGTCATTTTTATTGTTCCCCCTATCCTTTTCTTTCTCTTTCAGCCTTTCTGTTAAGTTTGGCTTCAGACTACCCATAGCTTATTATATCACGATGAGACCTTCGGCCTTATCGAAGGCTTCGGCCAACCTCTTCGGATGGTTGAACATCAGCTCCTTTACTTAGATTTAATAAGGTCCAACACATTATGAAACATCCCTACTGCCTGAAGGTCGTTCAAATCCGAGACCTGTCCCACTACTTCCCGGAACCGTTTCACGTACTACCCCAAGGTTTTGTTTGAGTACTGCCAGATCTGAGATAATGAACCGGTGGGCTTTCCTCTCCTTTTATTGCTGCCAAATCGCGCATGGAATTTATCACAGAGCCCTCTCCATGACGATACTGAATTCGGGGCAAAAGTCATCTTCCATTGCCGAGCGTCTTTCCTCAAGGTCGTCATAAACTTTTGACACTTGGCAGGCTCCGAATAGTCATAGTAGTCCATTAGGCGATCATAGGCCTGACTATACTCACAAGGATCCCCCAAACCATCATAACTCTCCATGTGAGGGGGTTTCTTGTTTATATCTGCCTTTTCTTGCATGATCGCGGAGGAGAAGGGTGACAAATACTTAACTAGAGTCACACTGTTTGGATTTTCCCTTTCCTGCTTGACTTCGGCTAGTTATTTCTCCAATTCGGCCAACTTCTTGGCCAACTCTTCAGTTCCTATTCTTTGAGGTAAAGGATTCCTTCGGCCCCTCCTTTCATCGGGAGATGCACCTTGTGACGCCCCCAAAATAAGTCCATTCCATCCAACCCATTCTGAGTCGCCAAATACATGGTACAGAAATAACTACAACTTTATTATTACAACATATAAACTGTGAGTTTAAATACATATATTGCCATCTAGATAATATCCACACGCAAATAAATCCCAATCATAATTATTGATACATTATTTTACAAAAATGGTGAGGACTACTAAACAACTCTCTAGAACCTTCATTCCATACTCCCGAACTAGTACTCGCTAAATTCTCGCCTCCACGAGAAGAAAAATGGAACAACAAGGAAAAGGGTGAGCTCAACTAGCCTTAAGAAAGAATATTATGACTAAGATAATATACAACAAATTATCGTTAGTCTTCAACAGGGAAAAATCTAATAGAATACAATAGACAACAAATTTTAAATCAATATTCACAGCTGAAATAATAATTCATTAGAAGAGTTAAGTAGAGAATGCAAACTACTATCTTACATGTATGAATTTAAAAGTTCATAATCTATCTTTTATCCCTTAACATCAATCAATATATATCTGGAATCAAATATTCATCTTTGCACTACAGGCCAAAGATATTCATCAGTTGGTCATGTTCATCTAAACACCTGTTCATCTTTGCACTACGGGCCAAAGATATTCTTCAGAAATCATTCATCTTTGCACTTTACAGGCCAAAGATATTCAATAATATCATCATTTAAGACCCGAGGATGATGAAAATATTTTTAAAGAAACGAATCCGGTGAAACAAAATGACAAGGATTAAGGATTAAGGATTAGTACTTTGTTTTATCCATGTCCAAAAATACCTCAAAAATAATCATAGTGGTGTAAAATTCAAGAATGATCAAAACATGGATCTGATCAAAGCTAGTATCCACAATAGATATTTTAGGCGAAAAGGAAAATTTTCATTTTTAGATGAATAGTCTGCGTGATAAGTGAATAATGCAGATATCGTGAATAGTCATTATCGTGAATAGTAACTCAAACACCAAAAGTTCCAAATTTGATAAAACTTCAGATCAATATTTGAAGATAATGATATTGAAGAAATAATATCATTACTTGAAAATAATAATATCCCTTACCTCGAAGGCAGATGATTTAGTTGAAACAGGATATAGACTATGACTTGAACTTGCAATCAGTATAGCAACACTCAAAGTATACTCACAAGAATACGCTCGATATATCGAGAGAGAAAACTTGAGTTTACGGTGTGATTTTCAATTCTAACCTAAGCACTCTATTTATAGGAAATTGCTTAGAACACCAAAGTAGAAAATTGAATATAATATTAATATAATTATAAAAATTTTCCTTAGTCCACCTTTTGGTCAAAAACACCAGCCACACATGTTAATGATGTCCAAAAAAATACAAAAAACGTTTTTCTAACAAAAATAATTTAAACTCCAAAATCAATTCACACCGATATATGAAACTTCAATAATTCACAATAAATAGCTCTTTTATCAGAAAATTGAATCTTACGACTTTTTATAGGAAATTCAATTCTCTACAACTTTGCGGAAGAAAGTTTTCCCAAATTCCAAAGCAGAAATTGACCTAAATCCATAAGCAGGCGATTTTACAAATTTATAATCAAATTTGATCAATAATTGTGTCCACCAACACACAAAATATGTGTTAAACATTTAATGCCACAAAAATACTCTTCCTCCTCATATACTCATATATCCCACATTCATTATAAAAATATCATAGATTAATATATTATTAAAATAATATATTTAAATGAATTATTTTATCGAGAAAAAGATAAAATATTAATTTTCAACAATTGTCACATTAAAAATTTTCTCCATCTATATCCACATAAAATCAATATTTTCCTCATCATATAAATCAATAATTAATTATTCACAAATAATATTACGAATCAAGATCGGTGACGTGTAGTTCCCGAGAAAGAGGGGCTTTCAATAAGGATCTCTCCTCTTGGCGGCAATTAGGTGACCAAACCTCTCCTTATGCAGAACTTTCTGACATTGCCAATAATGTTATCTAATAATATTATTAGGATAATATGAATTATTAGCCGATAATGAAAAAAATACCGTGTAATGACAATTATTAAAACAACAAAGAATATAAAATATCAACGCAGCAATTATTAAATCAATAAAATATTGAACAATAATTCTTTGTAACAATTATTGAGTAGTGTCTTCTTACGTAAGAATCAATAATTGGTGCAATACTGTGCTACCGCTCAACAACGGCAGTATTAATGTGTTTTAACCACCGGGTATTCCAACAATGATTAGCTGTGAATAACTACGTGGTTATTTATAAACAACTTATATTTGTCGTTTTTCTTCATCCAATCGCTTCAGTTATGGGGCCCACAAAAGATTGCTGTGGTCGCATGCGAATATTCCCCGACAAAGAAGAATATTCCACAACCAAACGAATATTCCCAAACAATAATGAATATTTTATAACCACTTGCTTATTCGAAATATTTGCGTATTTTACCCATAACTATCCACATTAATCAAATCAACCCTTACTATTTCAAAATAATAAATAGAGGAAAATAAATTTCATTTATTAATAATTTGGGGTCTTACAACCTCCCCCTCCTTATGAAATTTCGTCCTCGAAATTGGACGACGATATGCACAGTGTTTTGAAAAGATGAGAATACCTCGCTTTCATTTCGTTTCCAACTCCCGGTCATTTCCTCAATAGCATGGTTTCTCCATAAAACTTTAACTTGTGGTATAAACCTCGGTACATAGGATATGTTCTTTCCTATCAAGATCTTGGCAGGTACCTCTTCGTACGTTAAGTCTTGGCTATCTCGTCGATTCTAACTTTCAATAGCGTGGTTGAATTCGTCCACATATTTACGTAACATCGTCGAAAAAGCGTTATGAACACGTCATACTTGGCGATAAAAGCGAGTCTATAGGCCACAGATTCCTATTCGATCGAGAATTTCAAATGGATTAATAAATCGAAGGTTTGAGCTTTCCTCACCTCACCGATTCTCGCTTTTGAAATAACAACTTCGCACCTCCTTCTTCAAATTCATCACTCGGTGTGTAGCTTGAGAATGAATTTTAACTTTATCGATTAAAGTCGATTATACTCCGTATATCATCACGTGGGTACCTAGAGTTTTCATCTCCATCTCTATTATTTGTAAATTATACGAAATTAGTCTTTGACAATATCGTACTCGTATTTTTATATACGATCTTCTACTCAACACGTCCATTACCACCACGTTAAGCTTTTCCAGGATGGCATGGTCGGAACATGTCTTTGAAATGAGTCTCCTCTTGAGTTCTTGAAGCTCTTCCTACATTCCTTGCTCCATTTGAATTTTGTATCTCTACGAGTCAAATTTGCGTTAATGGAATAGCGATTCGAGAATATCCTTCAACGAATCTCGATAGTAACCAACTAAGCCTGAAAGCTACGTATTTCGATTACCGACTTAGATTGTTCTCAAGCTGTGACTCATATCCCAACCTTGGATAAGACGTTACAATGACACCTATCGGTTTACTATCGCACATAATATGGTGTCCCTTATGGAGAGTCTGTCTTTCTGCATTCCACAAAGGAAGTCACCGGATAAAGGCTCAGTACCAAATTTATAGTTGAATTTTTAACTCACGAAGTTCAATAGGAGCCATTCGATATGAGATTTTAGAAATGAGTTTCAGACTGGGGTTCAAAGTCGATACAAAATTTAATATCGAAGCTTTGGGAGTAAGCCAAGAAATTCTTCAGAAATACGTCGGGAAAATCAATAAACAGGAATATTATTCAAATCGACGTGTCTTTATTCAAATCCATAACATGGACTAAGAAAACTTGACATCCGTAATAAGCGAATGACTTCATGGCTTGATATGAAAATGTTTGACTACAATGGTTTGATTGCTTGAATTGAATAACAAAGTTGCTTAGAATATGAAAACTAACAACCTTACAAAAGCAATCAATTTGGCATGATGAGTAGTTAACCTTAAAATCACATCAAAAGCAAATATCTCTATAGAAATAAGCTTAACGTGGTAATGTGATAGTGCCAACTGAATCAAGCAAGATTTCTAAACAACGGATGTAATGAAAGTTTCTCTAACTGAGTCTCCATAAATAGGTCAAAGTCTAATTTCTCCGTAGTCAAGTTTAAGCGTTGGCGCAAAGCAAGAGAGATAAAAGAATGGGTAGAATAGCAGATTCTAGAAAGATATAAACTTCGCAAGAATTTATATTCGTTTCGTTCCTCGCATTTTGATGGTCCACGACACAAACGCTCTTCCGGGAATCGTTGACTTTGACTTTTTTGATGGATTTCGATATCGCATAACTGATCTGAAGCGATATGTCCTTCTTTTCCACAATTATAGCATACCTTAAGCTGCTTGGGGCGATTTGGTGATATGTCCCTCTTTCCGCATTTGTAACAACATAATGATGGGTGGTCTTTCTCCTCCTTGGAACTAGTTGCTTCTTGTGCCGACGTCTTCAAATGGTCGTTGTTGAATCTCCTCTTTTTAAAATCTCCTCCCGACTCGCTTCTTCTATTTTTATGGCCACGATTACCACGGAGTGGTTACCGCCTTTGTCTACATATTCTTCTTTCTCCGTGGTTATCGTTATTCGATGATTCGCTATCTTGATTATGATCCACGGTTATGGTCCTTCGGTTGAAGCGTACTTTCGTTATCAAAGCTCTAACAACTGAGCCCTGTTGACAACATCTGAATAGAGAAAATTTATGAGAAATGAGATCTTGGCGTATGTCGGGTTTCAAACCTCTCTAAATATCCCCGTCATCGTTCCTCATTCTCCACCAAATGAGGTCTGAACACGATAACTCCATGAACTTCGCCTCGCATCTTTGGGACAAATCATGTTATTACTGCTCGATCTAATAAACTCCACTTCCTTCATATGACGAATACTTTCGGGGAAAGTACTTGTCATTGAACTGCTTCAAACGTCTCCGACATCTTGAGTGCATTTGGATGGAGTGCGCTTACTGATTCCCACCATAATCCGCCTCGTTACGGAACATAAAAGTAGCGAATGGAACTTTATGTTCCTCGTGCATCCCAAGACATCGAATATCTTGGTAATTTGTTTGACCACGTCTACGCCTTTAATCGGATCCGGCTTTCCCGAATTCGGTGGTCCCAACTCTTTGAACTGCTTGGCTTTGTGACCACCCGTGAATTGCTATCATTTCTCCTCGTATTTTGAACACGAGTCTCCCTCGTTCGATTTTGCATGAAGCTGCAAAAAGCTTCTAAACATCCCTCGTTCATCATCCGCCGTTGGTGTTGTTCACAGGAGGTACATTGCCCGACCTATCGTGACGTTCTCCTCGTTGGTAAATACGAGCATCTCCACGGTCTCATTTACTCCTTTCGTTAATATTCTCGATTCGACATTCTCAAATCATCGTCATAAAAACAAGGGTTAATTAAAGGAAATCAATATATCACATAATATCCCTATATCTTGACCAACTAACAAATAAGCTTAGGTAGGACTCACTAGCGAAGGATTTACTCGTCTCTCCCTCCTAGTTCTATTCCCCGATCTCCGCCAGAGATCATATCCTAAGCTACGATAATTAATTCGTGACGCCCCCAAAATAGGTCAATTTCATCCAACCCATTCTCGAGTCGCCAAATAAATGGTATGCGAAATAACTACAACTTTATTATTACAATATATAAACTATGAGTTTAAATACGAGATATTGCCATCTAGACAATATCCACACGCAAATAAATCCCAATCATAATTATTGATACATTATTTTACAAAAATGGTGAGGACTACTAAACAACTCTCTCTAGAACCTTCATTCCATACCCCGACTAGTACTCGCTACATTCTCGTCTCGAGAAGAAAAAATGGAACAACAAGGAAAAGGGTGAGCTCAACTAGCCCAAAAAGAATATTATGACTAAGATAATATACAACAAATTATCGTTAGTCTTCAACAGGAAAAAATCTAATAGAATACAATAGACAACAAATTTTAAATCAATATTCGCATGAAATAATAATTCATTAGAAGAGTTAAGTAGAGAATGCAAACTACTATCTTCTATGTATGAATTTAAAAGTTCATAAATCTATCTTTTATCCCCTGTAACATCAATCAATATATATCTCGGAATCAAATATTCATCTTTGCACCACTGCCAAAGATATTCAATAATATCATCATTTAAGATCGAGGATGATGAAAATATTTTTAAAGAAACGAATCCGGTGAAACAAAAATGACAAGGATTAAGGATTAAGGATTCGTACTTTGTTTTATCCATGTCCAAAAATACCTCAAAAATAATCATAGTGGTGTAAAATTCAAGAATGATCAAAACATGGATACAATCAAAGCTAGTATCCACAATAGATATTTTAGATGAAAAGGAAAATTTTCATTTTTCGATGAATAGTGCCAGATTCGTGAATAAGATCAGATATCGTGAATAGTCACAGATACGTGAATAGTAACTCAGGACACCAAAAGTTCCAAATTTGATAAAAACTTCAGATCAATATTTCAAAGATAATGATATTGAAGAAATAATATCATTACTTAAAAATAATAATATCCCTTACCTCGAAAGACAAGATTTTAGTCAAATAAAACAGGATATAGACTATGACTTGAACTTGCATAGTATAGCAACACTCAAAGTATACTCACAAGAATACGCTCAATATATCGAGAGAGAAAACTTGGGTTTACGGTGTGATTTTCAATTCTAACCTAAGCACTCTATTTATAGGAAATTGCTTAGAAACCAAAAGTAGAAAATTGAATATAATATTAATATAATTATAAAAATTTTCCTTAGTCCACCTTTTGGTCAAAAACACCAGCCACATGTTAATGATGTCCAAAAAAATACAAAAACGTTTTTCTAACAAAATAATTTAAACTCCAAAAATCAATTCACACCTGATATATCGAAACTTCAATAATTCACAATAAATAGCTCTTTTATCAGAAAATTCGAATCTTGCGACTTTTTATAGGAAATTCAATTCTCTACAACTTTGCAGAAGAAAGTTTTCCTAAATTCCAAGCAGAAATTGGATCAAATCCATAAAGCAGACGATTTTACTGATTTATAATCAAATTTAAATTCGATAATTGTGTCCACCAACACACAAAATATGTGTTAAACATTTAATGCCACAAAAATACTCTTCCTCCTCATATACTCATATATCCCACATTTGATGTTCCAAAACGAGGAGACGTAGATCTACAACTTTTATTCTTTGAGAGTTTCGAAATAAGGTCCGGAGCAATGTTAAAATTAGCCCTGAAGTGGATGCTATGTAAATGGTAAGCCGAAAATGAGAATCTAGCAACCCCAAATGTGGATCCAAGTAACTTTTGTCCCAATTCCTACAAAACAATGTAAAACATGCATGAATAGACACAAACACTTAAAAACTTTCAAAAGATTAAGCTCAAACGCACTCAATTCATGGGTATAAAATTCACTCATCAGTTTCTCACTTTTGTAGATGTTTTCAAAGGCAGTGAGAATGTTAAAGAAATTATTGTTGGATGAAGAGGGGATATCAGAAGGTATGCTGGGATTGAGACTTAGAGTTCTGAGAGTAGGTTTTGATGCTTGGGTAACAGGATGAGCTTGATTATTTGCAATCATAGAGTATGAGACCTGTACGATTGTGGGCTTCGGTGTGGTCTTTCCACTATCCAAGTTTTCTATGAGATAGTAGGGAATGTAGATGTTTTTAGCATGACAATAAACTTTGAAATGAGGGACGTTCTTGATCAGTTTAGTGTCAAATGTCTTGACCCTTGGGTAGTTCTGAGAGACCAGCTCCAAATTGGGAAAATATGAATAACACCACCTGATGTAACTTTCATCTCCAGCAGTATACGCCTTTAGCCAGGGCATCCATGGGTAGAACCATTTTATCAGAGGATTGTTAAGATTGTATAGTATTATAGTACGATCTAAATCCATATCTTACCGATTGTTAAACAGATCTTCTGTAGACATCGTTAATACTTTGAGTCATTCATTTCCATGGTTTATCCATATTCCTAGTAGCACATCTTGTGGTTCATCAAAGACTTCCACCACTAATCTTTGGCGAACTCTTGTCAAAGAGGGAACATAATAGTCTGTTGATTCCTGATCTGCAGAACTGGAGTCTATCTCCATCTCTTCATTTTCTGTCTTTGAGCTTGAATCATGCAGGGTTATTTCAACTGATTCATCAATGGATCCTTCTGTAGTATCCTTCTCAGAACTATCTTGCTCTTCAGACTTCAAAATCTCTTTCATTTCACTTTCATCATTATCTTCTGACTTGGATTCACTAGCAGTTGCAGTCCTCTTGCTTTCACTATTAGAGCTGTCAGAAATTATCTTCTTTTTGCCCTTCATGTCTTCTCTTGTAGACTTAAGTTTATCATCTTCATCACTATCACTAAGATCAATCACTTTTGATGCAGAGCCTTCTTCTTTCTTTTGGTTTGTTCTTCGAAGTACCCGGTTACTCTTTCTCCTTATTGGGGGTGCAGTTGTTGGTGCTTTTTCCTTTCCTGGTTCATATTTCTTTTGTAGCGCATTAACTTCTTGAATTCTTCAATGTCGACATCCTCGAGATTCATCAGACCTTGGTCAAGAAACCCTAGGCATTGGTTGATGTCTGATGTTCTTATCTTCAAATTTGTTCCTTTGACTTTTGTGGATAGAAGCCCATAATCTATTATTGCATTTGAATAAAATTCCTTCACCAAATCGGTATAGACGGGAGTGTTGGCTTTGAAGCACTCCGAGAACCCGGCATTCTTTACGAGCTCAAAAATATCCTTGAACTTCTTTTCCAATCTTTCGAACTTCTTAGAGCCGAGTTAGAATCCAGTGATAACACGCCAATCTTCCATCTTAAGAGTTCGAAGGGTATGGGTATTCAATTTCAGGGATATTTGAAGGCGATTTGGGTATAACTCGAGATTTAGTGGATTTTGGCTTTGAAGGGGATCTAGGATTTGAAAAAAGGAAGGGAGAGGAAGTGTATAGCCTTTGGTAATTATTTGGAGGTTTATTTTTGAATTTATCTTTATGACAGTTCCCCTTGACTCTGCAAAAGCTATGACGTGTCAAAAAGCCATTGGTTGCATGATACCTAATAAGAAACTGTAACTCCCCATAAAGTGATTAGTTTTTCAGTTTTAATTTTTCTTTTAAGATTATGAGCATTACTGTCATAGGTTGACCGTTGACTTCTGTAGTACGCAAAGTAGCTTGATGAGATAGCTATAGACTCTACGATTTTCTTTGTCAACTTAACAATCATATTCTATGACCATGCTTCAGTAAATGATTTGTCATTAATCCCCAACTAGGAATAGTTGACCTCTTTTGAGGGATATTCTGTACGTATACTCCTCATGAGTTCTTGCAATGCATTCTATTCCAACTCATCTTCTGGGTTAAGGAAGCTTTGAAAGGGCTGGCCTCTTAGTATAAAACTTAGGGCTAGGTTTGTCTCTAAGGCGCTTACCAGAAGTGAGACTGTGTAGACTTGGTGGTAGGAATGTCATCACAACAGGTCTTTTTGCCAAAGTTTTTTTACCAACATTGGATACGCTTCATATTGGTCTTTGTTAGTGGAAGAGGATGAAGTGCTTTTAGCTATTTCATTTATATTGCCAGCCGAGTGTTTAGAGAAGTACTGCAATCGTAGGGTTAGTATACTTATACTCTACGATCAGAATGTTGATAGTAGTGACTCTAGAATTGAGACAGTGAGACTAACTTGATTATCAATTGTAGAACTTAGGGGCTCTACGACTGGGAGTGAAAGTTTATTTGGTTCATCAGCCACAGAGTTTTGGGACTCTGTTACTGGGAGAGGGCTATTTTGGATAATCATTTAAGCTTCTCTCAATATCTAAAGAATTATAGGTTGATAGTTCATCATGTAACATTATCTGATGAAGCCCCTTTCGTTTTAAGAACTTAAGATGAGTAGCTAATGGTCAGCTTCTGGAGAATTCTTGGACCAATATTTTTGAATGTTCATTGATGATTCAAAAGGCTTCGCAGTAGAGGACTGGTGCTTTGTGAAGTGATCATCAAAGATGTAAGGAAGGTTGAACTTTTATCTAAGCTCATCTCTGAATATAGCAATGAATTCCACTTCTGCTTCTCCTTAAGTTTCTTCATCGTGATCTTCATCTCCTCGGTTATTCTTCCCTTTGCCTCAGGTTCAGCTGCCTTCATTATTTGAGAGATCTGAAGGAAATGTGTTCCTCCTTCATTTGTGCATTGTTAGGCTTTAGCATTCTTATTGTTCCCCCATAGTTGATACCTCCGTCTTAGAAGTAGATGAGTTAGTTTCTATATATAGATATTTGCAAGGTTACCTTGCACTTCTCCTTCCAGCTGGAATCTTCTGAACTGATCTGATATCTTCATGATTAAATCAGTTTCATTAGATCATAGAATATTTTCTTTAGAACTAGTCACTCCACGATTTGCTAACCAGTCACTACGAGCGTAGGTTCAATCATTCAGACTTCTAGTATCTCCTGTACTCATAGAGTTTCCACTCTTCATACTTTATGTAAGACCCCAACTTATTATGAATAAAATTGAATTTCCTCTATTTATTATCTTGAAATAATAAGGAATTAATTTGATATAATGCTGGTTATGGGTGAAATGTGCAAATTTTGCAAAATAAGCAAGTGGTTATAAAATAATCATTGTTGTCGGGGAATATTCGTTTAGTCGTGGAATATTCTTTTTGTCTGGAATATCCGTATTTATTGCCAATAATCATTTGTGGGCCCCATAACGGAATAATTATCGGATGAAGAAAATGACAAAGTTTGAGTTTTTATAAATAACTACAGAAGTTGTTACCGTTAACATCGTTGGGTTACCGGTGGTTAAAATACAAGAATACGCTGTGGTCGCACAAAGAAGACACAGTATTGCAGATAAAGATTGTTGAATTATTGATTCGCACGTAAGAAGGCACTACTCAATAATTGTTAAAGAATTATCGCTTAATATTTTATTTTATTGATTCAATAATTGTTGCGTTGATATTTTATATTATTGTTGTTTCAATAATTGTCATTGCACAGTATTTCCCATTATTAGATCAATAATTCATATTATTTAAATAATATTATTAGATAGCATTATTGGCAATGTCTAGAAAGTTCTGTCAAGGAGAGGTTTGGTCACCTAATTACGCGCCAGTAAGGAGAAATCCTTATTGGAAAGCCCCCTCTTTCTTGGGAACGGTCTGGTTGTCATAATTGTGATTTTGTAATATTATTTGGAAATAATTAATTATTGATTTATATGATAAGGAAATATTAATTTGATGTGGATATTAATGATGGATTTATTTATATGGTTATAAATGAAGGAATTAATGCTGAGATGTTTTATCAGTATTTTATCGGAATGAAGGTATTAAAAATCATCCGTTTATGGATTTCGGATATTTTTTGTTTGAAATTTGGAAAAAACTCAAAGCTACAAAGTTGTAGAGAATTCGATTTCATGTGAAATGGACATAAAATTTGTATTTTTCCTGATAAACGGGTTATTTTCTATGAATTACTGAAGTTTCAGAAAATAAAATGATTTTTATTAAATTATGGGTGGGACCCACTTTTGGTTGGTGTTGGATACATGTGGGCTGCTGGGAATTTTTAGATTTGGCATGCTTGAATTTGTTTTCCAATAAAATGTATGAGAAATTTGTTTAAAATAATAATATTTTATTATTTTAGTCTCCTATGTATGTTCTAAAGATTTTCCTATAAATAGACGCTTAGGTTAGAATTGAAAATCACACCGTAAACAAGTTTTCTTTCTCTCTATATTATCGAGCGTATTTTTGTGAGTATTTAGATACTTTGAGAGTTGTTTATTTCTAAGACAAGTTTTTTCGCTTTCTATCCGATATTCCGATCGTAAAATACTGTTATTTTGAGGTAAGGATGTTATTTTCTTCATATATGATATTATTTCTTTCAATATCATTATGCAAAATATTGGTCCGAACTTTTATCAAATTTGGAACTTTTTTGTGTCGGGAGTTACTATTCACGATACGACACTATTCACGATATACAACACTATTCACTAATATTAAGACTATTTCACAAAAAATGAAATTTTTCTTTTTTTTTGTCCAAGATATCTATTATGGTTACTATCTTTGATTGTATCCATGTTTTGATCTTTATTTTTGAATTCGCTTCACAATTGGTTATTATAAAGTATTATTGATCTTCGATAAACCGTTATACTAATCCCTAATATTTGTCCTTCCGCTCTCACCGGATTCGCTTTTCTTTAAAATATTTTTCATCATCCTCAATCTTAAATGATGATATTATCAATATCTTTGGCTCTGTAGTAAAAAGATGAATGATTAATCGATGAATATCTTTGGCCCAGAAGTGTAAAAGATGAACAGTGTTGAGATGAACATGACCATTTGGTGATATATAAATGAATATCTTTGGCCTATAGTACAAAGATGAATATTTGATTAAAGATGTATATTGATTGTTGTTACAGGGATAAAATATTGATGATGAACTTTTAAATCTTAGAAGATAGTAGAATTCATTCTCTACGTGACTCTTCTAATGGATTGTTGTTTCCGCTGTAGTTGTTGATCTAAAACGTGTTGTCTATTATATTCTATCAGATTTTTCCTTGTTGAAGACTAATGATAATTTTTTGTATATTATCATAGTCATAATATTCTTTACTGGGCTAGTTGAGCTCACCTTTTTCCTTTTTGTTCCATTTTTCTTCTAAGAGGTGAGAACATACAGCAGATCTCTAATCGGGTAATGGAGTGATGGTTCTAGAAAGATGTTTTAGTAAATTCCTCACTATTTTGTAAAATAGTGTATGAATAATTGTAATGAGGACTTATTTGAGTGTGGATATTGTCTAGAAGACAATATTTGTATTTAAACTCACAAGATGTGTTGTCGATTTTGCACGATAATTGTATTATTGAAGTTGTAGTTTGCTTATATACCATGTATTTGACTACTCATAATGGGTGTCAGATACCTATTTTGGGGCGCCACAGTTGGTATCAAAGCTTAGGATATGGTCTCCAAGTGAGATCTGGGAATAGAACTAGAGGGGAGAGATGAGTAAATCCTTCGCAGTGTGTCCTATCTAAGCTTATTTGTTGGTCGATCATAATATAAGGATATTATGTGATATGTTAATTTGTTTAATTAACCATTGTTTTTATGGTAGTATTTAAGAATGGTCACGAGAACGTTAACAATGGAGTGTATGAGACTGTGGAACAACCTTTAGTCACAAACCAGAGAACGCGCAACAGAAGACAATATTCCTCCCGTGTAAACAATGCTACCGAGCAAACGATGAATGATGGAATGTTTAGAGCTTTTTGCAGTTCATGCAAAAATTAGATTTAGGAGACTCGTGTACAAAATACGGTGGAAGTGATAGCAATGCTATTCGTCACAAACCAAGCAATTCAAGGAGTTGGGACCACCAAATTTCTGGGGAAAGCCCGATCCGATTAAGGTGGAAACGTGGGTCAAGCAAATTACCAAGATATTCGATGTCTTGGAATGCACGGAGGAACAAAAGGTTCCATTCGCCACCTTTATGTTCTGTGGAGAGGCAGATTACTGGTGGGAATCCGTGAAGCGTATCCATCCAGCCGCACTCAACATGTCTTGGGAAAGATTTCAGAAACTGTTCAATGACAAGTACTTTCCTGAAAGTATTCATCATATAAAGAAGGTAGAGTTTATTAGATCGAATGTAATAAGCACGACGGTGTGTCTTAAGACGAGGCGAAGTTCGCGGAGTTATCCAGGTTTGCACCTCATTTGGTAGAGAATGAGGAACATATGACGCAGATGTTTCTGAGAGGTCTAAAACCCGAGATTCGTCAATACCTTATCTCTCATAAATTTTCTCTTGTATTCAGATGTTGTCAACAGGGCTCAATTATTAGAGCGAGATAATGAGTATACTCAACTGAGGGATCACAACTGTGGTCATACGGTGACAACAAATCATCTGAGCAATGATAACCAATGAAGAGGGAAGAATACTGAAAAAGCAGAACCACTCTGGGTGGTAATCGTGGCCATGATAATAGAAGAGGTGAGTCTAGTGGAAATTTCAAAAGAGGAGATTCAACAACGACGGAAGACATCAGCAGAGAAGAACACCAAAGATCAACTGTTAAATGGGGAAGAGAACGACCACCGGTCGTGTGTTATAAATGCGAGAAAGAGGGACATATCAGCCCAAACTGCCCACAACAATCCAAGGTATGTTATAACTGTGGAAAGGAGGGTCATATAGCTCGAGAGTGTTCTGTAGCAAAACCAAGTTCAGCGGGGATGATGACTCCAAAATCTGTCCCGGATAAGTCAAAATCAGCGGTTCTTGGAAGAGCATTTGTCGTGACTGGCCAAAATGTGAGGAACCCGAACGAGGTGATCATGGGTAAGCTAATCATAAACTCTTGCGAAGTTTATACTTTACTAGATACCGGTTATACCCATTCTTTTATCTCTCCTGCTTGTGCTCAACATTTAAACTTAACAACGGAGAAATTAGACTTTGACTTATCTGTTGAAACTCCGTTGGGTGAAACCTTCGTTACATCTACAATTTATAAATCTTGCTTAATCCAAGTTGGCACAATCACATTACCTGTTGATCTTATTTCTTTAAAGATAATTGCTTTTGATGAGATTTTAGGGATTGATTGGTTAACCACTCATCATGCCAAAATTGATTATTTTCGTAAGGTTGTTAGTTTTCATATTCCTAACCAATCTGTTATGCGAATTCAAGCAACTAAACCACTAAAATGATTCATTGTCATATCAAGCCATAAAGCCATTCGTTTATTGAAAAACGGATGTCAAGCCTTCTTAGCCCACGTTATGGATTTGAATAAAGACAAGTCAGATTTGGATAATATTTATGTTGTTAGAGAATTTCCTGATGTATTTCTTGAAGAACTTCCCGATCTACCCCCAGAACGTGATGTTTAATTCTTTATTAACCTTGAACCGGGTACAAAACCCATTTCTAAAATCCCATATCGAATGACTCCTATTGAACAGGAGTTATTAGACATCGGTTTCATTCGTCCTAGTACATCTCCTTGGGGTGCTCCTATTTTATTCGTAAAGAAGAAAGACGGGAGTACGCGATTTCAGATTGACTAATCGAGAATTGAACCATGTCACCATCAAGAATAGGTATCCACTACCTCGCATTGATGACCTGTTTGACTAGTTACAAGGAGCACAATTCTTTTCAAATATCGACCTTCGTTCTTGATATCATTGGCTGAAGATTAAAACTGAGGATATTCCAAAGATTGCCTTCGTAACTCCCCAGACGGGCATTATGAATTCTTAGTCATGTCTTTTGATCGACTAATGCTCCCGCTACTTTCATGGATATGATGAACCGAGTATTCAAGGAATATTTGGATCGGGTTCGTTGTTGTCTTTATTGATGACATCCTCATCTATTCCAAAAGCCGTGAAGATCATGAGCACCATTTGAAGTCGATACTTGAAAGGCTTCGTGAAAACAAGCTATATGCCAAGTCAAGAAATGCGAGTTTCGCTTGAGGAAGTAGCATTCCTCAGGGCACGTGGTGTCAAAACATGGAGTATCCATTGACCGCCAAGATCAAGCAATACAAAGTTGGGAGCAACCAAAGTAGGTGATCAAGTGCGTAGCTTTTTCGGGCTTAGATGGTTATTATCGGAGATTCGTGGAAGGATTTTTCGAATCTAAAAGGATACAAAATTTGTATGATACAAAAGGATATGGAGCGAGGAATGCGAGAAGAGTTTCCAAGAGCTCAAGAGGAGACTCATTTCAAAGACTGCTCTCGCAATACCATCCGTTCGGATGGATTTGTTATATCTGCCGATGCTTCGTGCAAAGGGTTAGGATGTGTTCTCATGCAACATGGGAAAGTCATAGCTTTACGCCTCATGACAACTCAAAGAATATGAGAGGAATTATCCTACTCATGATCTAGAGTAGCAAAGCAATGTTTTTTCGCGTTGAAAACTGGAGACACTACACCAGATGGGGAGAAAGTGGAGATCTATACGGATCATAAAAGCCTCAAATACTTCTTCACCCAAAAGGAACTCAATATGCGATAAACGACGTTGGCTCGAGCTATTGAAAGATTACGATCATACCATTCAATACCATCCCGAAAAGCAAACGTAGTAGTCGATGCATCGAGAGTAAGAAGATCGTATGCGAATGAAAAGTGCGATGTTGTTAACACAAAGATCCATTTTGTACAATTTACAAAGGATGGAGATTGAGTTAAAGACTCCAGGGACTCACGTGATGATGGTGAATATACGAGTAGAACCGACTTTAATCGATAAAGTTAAAGCTTCTCAAGCTACGGACCTGGGGCTGATGCGTATGAAGAAGAAAGTGCAAGAAGGTGCTATTCCAGAAGCAAGAATCGATGAAGAAGGAATACTTCAAGTCAACTCTAGACTTTGCGTTCCTAACGATTCTAACTTGAAGCATAGAATCATGATGGAGGCACACAACACCCCGTTTGTAATCCATCCTGGGAGTACCAAAATGTATTATGATCTTTGACATATATTTTGGTGGAACAATATGAAGAGAGAGATCGCGGAGTTTATTTTGAGGTGTTTAACTTGTCAACGTGTAAAGGCAGAGCATCAAGTGCCAAAGGGTCCATTGCAACCACTTGAGATTCTGAAATGGAAGTGGGAACACATTACCATGGATTTCAGCATGTGTCTTCCCAAAGTTTCTCAAGGCATAGATGTGATTTGGGTTATTGTTGATAGATTAACCAAGTCTCGCTTCATTTCTTACCGATACGAGAAACTTATTCCTTGAACGCCTTATTCAGATGTACGTGAATGAGATTGTGAGATTGCATGGCATGCCAAGATCCATAGTTTCAATCGTGACCCAAGATTTACTTCAAGATTTTGGGTTAGCTTTGTAAAGCTATGGGCACAGATTTATTGATTGGGTTTAAGCATACCATCCTCAAATGGACGGACAATCAGAGAGGACTATTCAAACTCTTCAAGATCTATTAAGACTCGTGTCCTAGACTTCAAAGGAGTGGGATAAGTACTTGCCACGGTGGAATTCTCCTACAACAACAGTTATCAAGCAAGTATAGGCATGGCTCCATTCGAGGCATTGTTTGGACAAAAGTGTCATTCTCCAGTATATTGGGATGAGGTGGGAGAAGCAACGTTGTTGGGACCAGAATTAGTACGCATGACTACAGAAAAGATCCAAATGATTTGACAACGTATTCAAACCTCACAAGATCGACAAAAGAGTTATGCTGATCTTCATCGAAAGGATGTGGAATTTAATATTGGAAATCATGTACTGTTATGTATTGCTCCATTGAAGGGAGTTACAAGATTTGGGAAGAGAGAAAAGCTCAATCCACGATTTGTTGGTTCATTTGAGATTCTTGAATGAATAGGAAATGTGGCCTATAGACTCACATTACCTCCAAGCATGTCTCGTGTTCATAATGTTTTTCATATATCTATGCTTTGTAAATATGTGAAAGACCCAAACCACATTATTGTGTTAGAACCAGACGAGATAGCCGAAGATTTAACGTACGAAGAGGTACCTGTTAAGATATTGGATAGAAAAGAGCATGTCCTACGCAACAAGGTTATACCACAAGTTAAGGTTTTGTGGAGGAACCATGCTATTGAGGAAATGACCTGAGAGTTGGAATCAAAAATGAAAGCGAGGTACCCTCACCTTTTCAAACACTGTGTATCGCACGCCAATTTCGAGGACTTAAATTTCATAAGGAAGAGAGGTTGTAAGACCCCAACTTATTATGAATAAAATTGAATTTCCTCTATTTATTATCTTGAAATAATAAGGAATTAATTTGATATAATAATGTCGTTATGGGTGAAATGTGCAAATTTTGCAAAATAAGCAAGTGGTTATAAAATAATCATCATTTGGGAATATTCGTTGTCGTGGAATATTCTTTTTTTTCGAAAATATCCGCATTGATTTACGCGCAATCATTTGGGGCCCTATAATGTAATAATCATTGAATGAAGAAAACGACAAAGTTTGAGTTTTTATAAATAATCTGGCAGTAGTTGTTACCGTTAACACCGTTGGGTTACCCGGTGGTTAAAATAAGAATACGCTGGTCGCACACAAGAGCATACCAGATTGCAGACAAGATTGTTGAATTATTGATTCGCACGTAAGAAGGCACTACTCAATAATTGTTACAAGAATTAGTGTTCAATATTTTATTTTATTGATTCAATAATTGTTGCGTTGATATTTTATATTATTGTTGTTTCAATAATTGTCATCGCACAAAGATTTCCCATTATTAAATCAATAATTCATATTATTTGAATAATATTATTAGATAAGATTATTGGCAATGTCTAGAAAGTTCACAAGGAGAGGTTTGGTCACCTAATTACGCCGCCAAGAAGGAGAAATCCTTATCGAAAGCCCCCTCTTCCTCGGGAACTACTTGGTCATCATAATTGTGATTCTGTAATATTATTTAGAAATAATTAATTATTGATTTATATGATAAGAAAATATTTATTTGATGTGGATATTAATGATGGATTTATTTATGTGGTTATAAACGAAGGAATTAATGCTGAGGTGTTTTATATTTTGTCGGAATGAAGGTATTAAAAATCATCCATTTGTGGATTTCAGATATTTTCTGTTTGAAATTTGGAAAAACTCAAAGCTACAAAGTTGTAGAGAATTCGATTTCATGTGGAATGGACATAAAATTTATATTTTTCCTGATAAACGGGTTATTTTCTATGAATTACTGAAGTTTCAGAAAATAAAATGATTTTTATTAAATTATGGGTGGGACCCACTTTTGGTTGGTGTTGGATACATGTGGGCTGCTGGGAATTTTCAGATTTGGCATGCTTGAATTTGTTTTCCAAGGTGTGCGTAGAAATTTGTTTAAAATAATAATATTTTATTATTTTAGTCTCCTATGGCGTTCTAGCATTTTTCTATAAATAGACGCTTAGGTTAGAATTGAAAATCACACCAGAAACAAGTTTTCTTTCTCTCTATTTGTCGAATGTATTTTTATGAGTATTTAGATACTTTGATAGTTGTTGTTCGGTACAAGTTTTCTTCGGCTATCTATCCGATATTTCGATCAGAAGTACCGTTATTTTGAGGTAAGGGATGTTATTGTTTTCATATATGATATTATTTTTTTCAATATCATTATGCCGAAATATTGGTCTGAACTTTTTATCAAATTTGGAACTTTTTGTGTCGGGGTTACTATTCACGTATACGGCACTATTCACGAATACGGCACTATTTACCAAAAAATAAATGTTTTCCTTTTTGTCCAAGATGTCTATTATGGTTACTATCTTTGATTGTATCCATGTTTTGATCTTTATTTTTGAATTCTGCTACACAATTGGTTATTATAAAGTATTATTGATCTTGGATAAACTGTTATACGAATCCCTAATATTTGTCCTTCTTTCTCACTGGATTCATTTTCTTTAAAATATTTTTCATCATCCTCAATTTAAATGATGATATTATCGAATATCTTTGGCCCAGAAAAGCAAAGATGAATGATTAATCGATGAATATCTTTGGCCTCAGTAAGCAAAAAGATGATGAACAGTGTTGAGATGAATACGACTAACCTGGTGATATAAATGAATATCTTCGTCAGTAGTGCAAAAGATGAATATTTGATTAAAGATGTATATTGATTATTGTTATAGGAATAAAATATTGATGATGAACTTTTAAATCTTAGAAGATAGTAGAATTCATTCTCTACGTGACACTTCTAATAGATTGTTGTTTCCACTGCAATTGTTGATCTAAAACTTGTTGTCTATTATATTCTATCAGGTTTTTCCCTGTTGAAGACTGATGATAATTTGTTGTATATTATCATAGTCATAATATTCTTTACTGTGCTAGTTGAGCTCACCATTTTCCTTTTTGTTCCATTTTTCTTCTAAGGAGGTGAGAACATAGCAGGATCTAGTCGGGGTATGGAGTGATGGTTCTAGAAAGAAGTTTTAGCAGTCCTCACTATTTCTGTAAAATAATGTATGAATAATTGTAATGAGGACTTATTTGAGTGTGGATATTGTCTAGAAGATAATATTTATATTTAAACTCACAGTATGTGTTGTCGTATTTTGCACGACAATTGTATTATTGAAGTTGTAGTTTGCTTTCTGTACCATGTATTTGATGACTCAGAATGGGTGTTGTATACCTATTTTGGGGGCGTCACACTTCATCACTATTGGTAGATGATTACAGATGTGATCTTCCTTCTCGGTCCTCTTTGAGATGAACTACTTTGCATGGATAAGCTTGTACGATCTTCAATTTCTTGTTATGAATTTCATGTTTCCTTGGATGATCTTGAATGGGAGCATAGCTGAAGGATTTTGATATTGCAGCTTGGTAGGAACTTTGTAATTAAGTTTCAACCTTTCTTAGTTAAGGTTAGATATCATTAGGTACCTGCAGGTTAAATGATTTTCTATTTTGGTACCCATTTTAATTTGGGTCCTGCTAGGTTAGTTTTGACAAAAGCTTTAGTCATTTAAACTTTTTTGATTTCCAATATACATGGAAGTTATCATTAATAATCATGAAGCATGTACACATGTAAAATATTACAATTATTAAACATGATTGTGAGTGTGTGTATTAAGCAATCTTGACATGTTAAATTTTTCTTATGGTTTAATCACCTTTTTGCTTTTACTATGTTCCTAGATTTTGAACTTTCATAGAGTGAGGATCAGTTCTATAGATTACATCTAGTTGGTTCGTAGAGTTGATCAGTCTCCAAGAACCTTCAAGATACAACTGTAGTTTTGATCATACTCTATGTTTTGTCAAAATCACATAACAATGATTTATATGAATTTCCATACACACAAACCCATTACCAAATGTCGAGCAACTTAGAATGCTTAGATTATTCTTAACTTGAGGCATTCATCAGATATCTACCAAATGAAATATTTTCAACCTCAACCATAGGTGAAGAGAGTTATTCAGTGAGTGGCGTCCAACTTTAATGTGATGAGAATACATTTTGATGAGGATACATACCTTACTACTGTCAGTCTTTTGACAAGTAGTTATTCTATTTATTTGCATAATGATATGAGGCATTGATTTATATATCTTTGTATAATCAATACTGACAACATTTGTTGTTCAGTGTGGCTTTAGATTAGTCAAGCAGAGTGTTTCAATCATGATCAAATGAAGATCTTGACACCTCAAATTCTTTGAAGCTTTTGAAACTCAAGGTTCAGATTCATGGATCTTGTTGATTCTGCATTTGACGATTTTCTCTAACTCATTCTTTGGAGATGCACCATAGTTTGTCTAGGCGCATTATCTTCCTGAGCTGTGATCAGAAAGTTCTCAGTTCTTGCTATATATAGACTTTTTGTCTGTGGGCTACAAATTGTTGATTAACTGTAGATTTTGCTAGATTGGCCTTGATAGTAATATCATGTAAGAAAGAGGGCCAATTTGGATTGCACCCTGTGGATATACACATTTATCTGCACATACAATTTTCATATAATTTTCACATTGTGAACTCGACTACATTCAGAAGTGACTTACAACTAATACTACGTTTAGAACTTATTTGTTCCAAGGATCAAACTCAAAGCGTGAGCTTTAACATATTCATGAGAACCTGCTCTGATACCAATTGTTATTTCCCGGAGGCACACAATAGATCTAGAAGGGGGGTTGAATAGATCATTTTAAAATAATTATTTTCTTTTATCTTGTTAAGTGATTAACAGATAGTGAATAGAGGAATCAATTCATGCACAACAGAATAGATTAAGATACCCTTCAAAAATATAGCATTAAACACAGTTCTAATGTAGAGTTAATTGTAAGCAAATATAACAGTTATCGAACTGAGTATAAATGACATAAAGTAAATGACACCAGAGGTTTTAAGTGGTTTAGAGACTGAATGCTCCTAATCCACTCTTCTGTTTTAACAAGCAGGGATTCCACTAAGGATTTGATCAACTTCAAATCACTAAGATTCCTTCAAGACCAGCAACCTTGGAACATTAGTTCACTAAGAACTCTTCAAGACCAGCAACCTTGGAAACTATAGACTAAGCCCAAGAGACTTAGAATCTCTTGTACCATCCGGTACTCAGCAAGTCCAGTAGACTTGACTTTGGTTTAGTCACTAAGACAAGTGTAATACCCGAAAATTTCCACGTATTATTAAATAAATACATTAATGGAAATAAATATTTAATTGAATATGAACGATTTCGTGTTATGAAATGAGATAACTCAATTATATTAAATAAATGAATAATTGAGAATATGTGAAGTTTGTGGTAAACTCGTTGAAAGCCTTGTGTGGCATAGTGATGGGAAATACTAATAGTAATGTTAATCGGCAAAGAGATTATAAAAGGAGCAATTAAGTGATATTAATTGTTAACTGTTGTTGTAGTATATTTATGAATTGCTAATTGATGTTAATGAGGTTGATTAGTATGTGATTATGAATTGATTATTTAATAATGAAGATTAATTAATGATTATATTAATTAATTGATGATGGTTGTGGTAGAATATTGATTTCTTGATAATTAATTAATAATAGGTGATTATTATATAGATAAGTAATGATTATGAAAATCCATAAATATATTGATAAATGATTAATTAATATTGATGTTAATTAATTAAGGAAGTGCATGATTTATTTAACAAATAATTAAGTTAGTAATATAATAATACTATATTGATGAGTTATGTGCATTTGAGTATATACAACCATACTATATATGGTAAATGTGACAATTATGTTACTCTATATAATAAGTCTTATAAAACTATATTGTATGGGCATTGTGACTAAATGTATTGAAACTATATGTTATAAATATATTATGTGACAATATGTATGTGGGCATGTATGGAAATAATATACCATGAACTATTAAAGTATGCCAGTGTGATAAAATGTACATGGATTATATGCATATTACATTTCCATATTTCATCTACTACATTGAAACCTTAATTATTAAGTGTGACATTTAGTTATAATATATGGTTAATATGTATATATAATATATAACATAAGAATAGGAGATTGAATTAGTATAACAAACATACTGAGTTAATTTATTTGTCCCAAAATGAGTGTCCAATTGCCTCATTTCTCAATCACGTGAGTTTCATAAAGGCTAAGGCCTATAATCCTTTCTTCCTTCCAAGCTTTGCTAGACTATGATCATGGTAGAGAGTAGTGGTTATGATGAGTTTCAACCACCATCCAACCACTCCTCCATAACCTTCATGCAATCCTAAAATCTCTTGGTTTAATTTCTTGGATAATGGCTTGGCATGGTTAATAAGTTCTCTATAAATTGAGCACTCTACTTCTTCATTTCTTGTTGCTGAGAATTATCTGTAAAGTCCAAGTTGAGAGGGAGAATTGCTTGTCAGTTAAGAGAGGGTCTGAGATTTGTAAGGAGTTCAATTGAGCTTCAAGAGGTATAAAATTCTACTTCTATGTTCTCAATTCTTAAGTTTCTCAAAAATCTAGAATTTGTTGAATTCTCTGTTAATTGATGTAGGATAGCATGCTATTGTGTTATTTGAGTTGATACACATGTTTTGGAACACCGTATTTGGTTTAATAGCGGTGTAGCATCTCGTGTCAAGGCTCGCTTCTCTGTAGAAGCCATTTTTTCAAATCGCTCAAAATGGCGTACCGCCGCCACTTCCAAAGATTTAATACTACATGCGGTACAAGGGTGCGATTCTAAGATAATGAATTAAAGTTTCTGATTTGTTTTGAGCATGCTATGATAGTTAGGTTAAGCTTATAAATGACCCTATCATGTGGTTAGATACTGTTTGAACATGTATGATGTTTTAGCATGATGTTGAGCTAAGTTTTCAAGAAAAGTTCAAGTTTTGGAAAAGCTAGAAATGGTAAACTTGAATAATGTATATTCTGATCTTGCAAGCATGTTAGGATGGTTTTGAAATGCATGTCGGACATACTAACTTAAGAATATGAATTTCATATTGAAGCATGAGCATGATAGGCTTATTAGTAAGCTTTACTATTGAAAATATGAACTTTGAATGTGAATGTTGATGTACTACTTTAAAAGTTAGAACCTGATGATTATGAGCATGTTAGATGATATCTTTAGATGCACTCATATATCATAAATGTATATATACCATGCTTAGTTATCGTAGTTCAATGAAATCATAAACGAAGCATATTTTCAAACAAAACGATGTTAAATGCACATATGTGATATAAATACTCACAAGCATGTGTAATATGAGTTATATGACTACTTTATATGTTTAACAATCAAGCATGTTGGATGTTGTGATTTCATAACCTTAAATGGCCTTAATTTGTTGAGATGTCTAAATTAGGACCATATCATGCGAAACGGAACCTAGATTGAACTAGGAGAATGCAAAAGGACCCTTAACATGTTAATATGTGTTATATATGTAAGGATGTGCAGGCTAGGCCAAGCATTTGGTTGCTCAGTCTTGGTTTGAACTGGGAGCCGCGCAGTCATGCATCTCCTTAGTACAAATCAAGCGCGGCCACGCCAGTCTGATGTAGGATCAGTTTCTGCTATTGATTTGTAGAAGTTGAATACTTTTATTATTACTCTAGCATGCATTATATGACCAGTACAGAAGCAAGTTAGATATTATAAGGGAATGTTTAATGATGTGATAATAGACTTTCAAGTGATAAGTCCAAAAAGTATTTGCAAACAATAAAGCAACAATTAAAGACTATGTTAAGTGATGTTCATGGTGACTTACAAACTGATTTGGTGTTATAAATACGTAAGTTATGAAATGGAGTATGTGAAGAGTATACAACTAAGTTAAATGTTTAAGTATTCAATTAAACTTACATATCAAGCATGAACACATTTAACTAATGAATATCTTATATACATATTAAATTATGTTAGGATTTGAAAGAGTATTGTTAAGCGATATTTTGGTAAACTGCGCTTGAGGCAAGTATCCGAACCCTATAATTATTGTTGTGCAATATCAATGCATTATTTTATTTAACAAACACCGTAAGCTATCCCTTTGAATACAAATTAGATTACTTTCTCGTTCAAAAGAGCTAATATGCTTAAACCCTTGTGAAAGTTATTATTCATGTTAAACTTAGCATTCATCTTGAATATTGTGAAAGAGTCGATGCCATTTATTTCGGCTAGACTATATGCATGTTTATAAAAGCTGTCCAAACTAATTGAGTGGTGCAAAAATATTGAAAACTGAGTTGGACAACCCTTTTGGTAAGGGGAGTGTATGTTGTTGAAAACCCCAACACATGAATAAATATTATTGTGGTGTTATGCATAACATGAAGTATTGTAGACTGATCATCTATAGTACTTGATATTTTTGGTTATCAGTTTAATATTGGTAACTCTAGTGAAAGTTCAATGGTCCTTAGTGACTGCTCAGTATAAATTGCTTATCCAGTTGGATACATTGTTAGCCGTTAAATTCATATATATCTGTTGATTTATATTGAATTGTCATATCCATTATTAATGATGTTATTCTGACACTTTGAACTATCCTAGAAATAACCCTTCGATATTTCAAACCTTGTGATATTATACCCTACACCCTTGTTGTATATTACTTGCTGGGCAATTTGTGCTCATCCTTGCTTAAAACCATTCAGTTAAGGAAAAACAGGGAGGTGTCTCTGGAGCAGACAAGGGCAAGGGCAAGGCTACCGACTAGCTTGTCCTTTTTATGTTTAAAGTTATTATGTTATGCTAAGACTATTTGTGGACTATGTTTAAACTTAAGTAGGATTATGTAATAGGTCTTTATTCGATACTATTATGTAATCTATTAAGTAATGTAGGTTGCGAGACTTGGGGGAATAATTATAATAAATCATTGTATATTATTCGAAAGTAGATTTTCCGTTGTGTATGCGTTATTTTAGTTATTATGGTTTTACCATGAGAACGTGATGAATCGAATTCGAGTGACCAAGTGGAGGTCCGAATTTGGGGGCATCATAACAAGGACCTTGCAGGTCCTGGTTGCTTGGTTGTTTGTTTGTTGTTTGTTGTTGGTTGTTGTTGAGCTGCTAAGATGACATTCAGCTTGTTCATCTTCTGGTGTTTAGCAGCTTCTTATGATCAGTAGGCATTTAACATTGGTATTTGATCACATCTAATAGACAGCTAAGATGTACGTTCAGCTTATCATCTTGTTAGTACTTAGCAAGTCTGACTCATCCTTGGTGCGGTTGTTCTTTGTCGTTGATGCTTGTCTTCATCTGATATTCAACATTGTGCACCATCACCGTTGAGGTACTGCTAAGTCTTTGCTTATTAGCTTAAATTCTTTGGGTAATTAGTAGTCCTTGAACACTGGTTGTCTTATGCACAGATTCAGTTCTGTATCTTCTTCTCTTCAGCTCAATGTGTTCATGATGAGACATAAAGTGGCTCAAGTATTCTGCTTTCTGATATGCCACTTAGGTTGTAGCCTTCTTGGCCTTTCGGCTCTTAGTACAGATGCCATCTCGTTATCATACTCCTTTGTATGAAGTGAAGCTTTATCATTTTAGAACTCTCATCAGTTGTGCTTCACTCTATTGTAGTGGTCTCATTCCCATTAAGACATTTTCTCTGTCATGCTTTATATGACTTGCATCTCTTCAAGTCAACAACATCTTTCTTCTTTAAAGCTTTGGCTATTTATAGATTTATCAATTATCTTCCCATTGAAATGTAGCCGTTGTGAGTCTTCTATTGATGAGCTCCCTTTTAATCTCTGTTTGTGAAGCAGCCTTTGAAATGTCTCAACTGCGGGCATCCATAGTAGCATTTAATGTTTCAGACATTTCTGATCATTGATGTAGACATGCCGTGTTGATGTGACAACTCCTTTTTGACTTTCCTGACACATCAGTCTACTTTATCACTTAACACTTTATAGACATTACTTTCAGCAGGTTGGGTAGTCACCTTTTTCTCTTGTTTCCTCGATTCACATCAAGGATGCTTGGAAAGGATATCGAGATCCCTAATTTACAACGTTCAAATGTCAGTCTTCTTTGCTTGGACACTTTCACTTCTCAGATGAATGCCCTCTACGATCTTGATGTTGACCTTTATGAACTCTACGAGTGTTTGTCTATGGAAATCGTAGGGTGACTTGCCCTTGACAACTTTTATGATTCCGAGAGTGCTCAACGATGTACCATCTTGTGCTTAGCTCCACGATCGTCCTTGCTTCAAGAACTATCAAGTTGATTGACAACTTTGACACCTCAGTTTGCATAACTTCTTTTGATTTGTCATGCTCAGCTTTCTTAACTTTTAGCCTTGTGATCTCTTGATCATACTCCATGGTAAGGCTAAGCATTGATATCCTCCTTGTCTGTCCTTTGCTCACTTTGTGACAGGTTTACCATTATCTTTGTATTTCCTTTATCAAGCTCTTCTTCTCTTTGGTAAGCACTACGATTATAGTCTTCTGATTGGCATTTATAGAAGATTCCTTCTGAATGGATTTTCACTTCTCAATCAGCCTTGCTAATAGAGTTAGTGCTTTGATCTTCTATTTGCTTGCAGATCATTCAGAGAATGCTTTCGGATATTCTTCAAGTAGAGTACTGCATTCTTAAACTTGACTGTTCTTACCAGAGAAAGCGATCTATGTATATACTTCAGGTTTGCTTCTATAGAGAATCGTAGAGTGCTCCAAGATTATGCCTTGACTATGTAAGCATTTGGCTGACTGCGACTTTGGCTCAGGTTCTGCAAACTGTGCTTCTGATAGGTGACGACATGTAGACTTCACGATTCAGAGTCAAGTCTACGATTCTAGCTCAACAGGTGCTCAACAGACATCTTCTATGATTTCGAGTGCAGACTACGATTCTTAACTTGTCTCAGCAGATGCTCAGACCAAATCCACGATTCTGAGAATAGCTTTCAAGGCAGACTACGATTCTGAATCAACTTCTTTGATACTCTATGATTCTGCCTTAACTTCTGCCATCTCTTGTTTGACTTGTCAGTCAACGATTCTGCTTCAATAGACTACGATTCTGCTTTGTCTTCTTGGCAGATTTGAGTGACTTGTGTAGAGCTCTACGATCAGTCATGCCTATCTATTACACTTAAACATAGATCAACCTAACAATTTTGATCTTTTCTTCTATACATTTATTTATAGAATGATAAATATTAAGCACATATCAACTTAACAATTTTGATCATATCAATCTAAGTCCTTGTCCATATTATCTATCATCTATTAAGGACTTTACAGCTTTTATCAATGCAGATATATCTGCATATTCATTCATTTACTTCATCATCTTCATCATCAAATTATACGAATAAAGGAATACCATTCACATGCATACTCCTAACAAATGGTACCTGCTCTGTTTTAGGTTTGTGAATCCCAAGAGTTTCTTGCTGCTTCATTTAATTCCATACATGAGTCTTGTTTCTAACAACAAAACAGAGTTAAAAATGTGATCATGTTTCATTTCCTTCAACACATGACAACACAAGAACCATTAGTAAATTAACAACAAATTGAGATGTTGCCACCATTAAGTCAAAAATAACAACAATAACACAAACATAACAACAATAACACAAAAAGAGCTAAATGCTCTGCTTATTCATTTCCTTTAATCCATAAACACAACCATACATGATTTACAATCATCCACTCTTAGACATCTCTGAATTCACAACACAAATAACAAAACAAAAAGTGTTTCCCCAATGTTGTTCTACATTACTATTACTAAAACATACAGAAAAATGAACCATGAATAAATTAAAATGATCCACATTTTCTTGACTTTTCCAATTGACTGAACATTTTCCATAATCAACTCTTTTACCACTTTTAACTCACTTCCATCTTTAATCAAGCTACGCCTTTGTACTTCTTCATTACCAGTTATAAGCTCATCCCTCAATTTTTTGATAACATCCCTTGATCTTTTAGTGAATGGAGGATCACACCACTTGAAAAATCCACAATACCTATTTTTATCCTTGTAAACAAAACAATAAAACAATTTTTGTGAGAGAAAATTAGCTAAAACAAACGAATCTAGTGAGGGAAAATTAGCTACAACCAAGAGGGAAAATATCTTGCTCATTGACTTACCTTATATCTGCTACAACCAACGAATCTTCTACCTGGATCTAGGGTTCCTTCTTTCTAAGCTTCCCACATGGGTGAAACAATTCCACAACGACAAACGATTGGAGAAGAAAACGTGGACTCGCATTCAGAATCTGAAGATTTACTCACCAATTTCCTTTTGTAGGAAGTGTCTACTCCACTTGAGGTAGTCATCCCAAGAAATGCAACAACTGATTGTTAGTAGCAATTGATTTTTTGTTCAACTGAATGCAAGAACAACCATAAACCCTTAATTTTGCCCCCTTCTGAATCTAGTCGTTATTTATCTAGAATGATTTGTTGGGGTGGATCAGATCTTTATTAGGTGGATCGGATCTTTGTTGGGTAGGTTAGTTTTCCATGGGTGGGCTATAGTTTAGGTGTTAAAATCAGTTACAGGTAGGCTCCAACTAGGATTAAGTGGGACCCTTCATTTTACACGTCATTTTCTCATTCAATTAATTAACGTCTCTTACAAAAATTTAAATTTTTGTTACTAAAATGTAGTTCAGTGAGTTGACTGTAAGAAAAAAAATTCAGTGACCCATTTGTAAATTGACGTAAAGTACACTGACTTAGAAAACATTTAACCCAATTTAAATGACCACGTTTTGTAAATCTACAATCTCATTTGTCAAATCCATTAGTTGACGTATCCGACGGTACTTGAGCACTTGACAGATGCTCAAGTTTCATTCAACTTCATGGAGTTGGAGTCCAAGAAAATGAGGTCTCATTCTATTATGGATCGAGTTCTTGGGTTGGGTCTGTCATATCATTATTTAGGTGAGACTAAAACTACGGCTAGACAGGAACCTACTTGTAATTAAGTTGATCAAACTAATTTAGATGCAGGTTTTTACTATTAGACTGTTCATGTGTTTTGTTTTTTAACTTATAAATTTAATTATAATTAGGTTTTGAGAAGTAATATTTTTGTATTTCTTAAAAAATAACTTATAACTTATTTTAAAATAAGTAGGCTTAGCTAAATATAAACACTCTTTTGCCTTTATTTTAATAATCTTTATATTTTATTTTAAATTATAAATTATTTTATAAAAATACTTTCATAATTTGTTTTAACTTAATTTTTAATTTATACAATCACAGTTTAAAATGACTTTTTATTACAAGTTAATTTAAATTTAAATCTGTAAATCGTTTTAAAATAAGTGCCGAAAAGCCCCTTAAACTGGACTCAGTTAGCATGAATTTGGTCTATCAAGACCATCGGTCTGTTGAATCCTTATCGTGCCGATACGTCATTAGTAGATAAATTAATGGGCGATGTGACACCCCTAAATCTAGGTACTTCATTCTCTCAAGATTTGGTGCTCACTAACCATACATTCATACTATCTACCCAAATAAAATAATATTTAAACCATAAATCATCCCTTTAAATAGGGTTACATCATTAAATCCAAAAAAAACATCCCAGGTTGTCTAACCTTAAACATCATACCAGTGCGAAAATAAATTATTACATCACATCATTAAATAAAAGTCTATCATTGGAACAATAAAATAAAATTACAAGTCTTCATCACTTGTACATTTTTCCCTTTCCTTTGCTAGTTGTAGGTTTGTCGACCTTCTCAACTTTAGCTGCAATGAGTGTATATATATGCAAGAGTGAGCAAAACAATTGCTCACTAGATATAGCAATGAATCAACATGATAATAACAACTGCCAATGAATATGCTCATCAAAACTGAATAGTACTCTATCAATGATAACCAAAGACTGGAATCAAAATATGGAATATATATCTGAGGGCCATAAGACCACGAACTATGTCCACAGTTGTAACTAATCTTTCAACTTCAACTTTAACAATCATATGACTATAAGGACTCCTCGTACTTAGGGGGATCAGCCTTTCGTACAATGTATTGTGCACAAACATTTCAACGCTAAGCGTAAATTATCCCCTGATAATAGGGTTGTTCATCTCAGTATTTAGAGTACAAGTCCGCACCAAAGTAAGTTTGGTTTGGATACACTTCAAGGGTAATTTAGAATTTAACGGTCATCAACTAAGGATGAGTTGAATACAATATTGATAACGTCATGCTATGGAATAATCATAACTAAATCGACATTATAAATTAGGATCATGCTTTAGGAATAAACTAATAGCATAAACATTGAATAATCATAACGTGCCTTGCTTGAACAATATTAAGCCAAAGTTATTTAGAACTGAGTACTAAGCATGCATAATAAATAGTAATTTAAACGATAAAACTTATTCAACATTAGTATATCATAATATATAAACTTGCATGCTAGATAACAAGTTAAAGACAAGAATAACTTGTTCAATATCAAAATAGGATTTAGAAATCATAAGCAACTAGATACAAGAACTTGCTCAATTGTAAAAGTAGAATTAGAGAGCTTGCTCAATGAAAAAAAAATAAGTTTAGAAACTTGCTCAACGTAAATGTAGAGTTAGAAAACTTGCTCAATGTAAATGTAGAGTTAGAAAACTTGCCTCGTGCGTAGGTTAAACAATCACTACTCATGTTCACCACAAATCCTACACATACCATATGTATTGACAATACACATTAGCTACACTTAACATTAGCTTCATGAGTTGCTTTCTTACTTTTAGTATAGCTACTAACTAAGTTTAAGTTTAAACAACATCACATCTTTTCATGAACATTACTTTTTAGCTTTATTACAACTACTTAAGTGATCATGTCATTGCATCACATACACATTAATAACTTGATACAATATCCTATTGCATGTCCAACATGTTATCATTAGGTTATACTAATACACAAAGGATTGCACTTGCATTCGCGCATCCTGACGCCCTCTGATTGCCTCCAAATACACAACAGTCCTAAAGATGACCATTTTAACCCCTTATAACGATTTCAAATTGAAATACTTAAAGAATAAAAGTTATAGGCCTATTCGTCCTCGTTCTGAATCATCTTGAATCGCATCAATCGGAGTTCGTATGAAAAGTTATGCTCATTTTAGTAAAACATGTCCTGTCAGTTTTTTTCCCAAAAATTGGCTTAGCAGACTACCCTTCCCATGCCAAGGCGGGGGGTCCCTGCAATTTTCGATTTTATGCTCTGCAACTCTACGAAAAGCCAAATTAGTCCTCCAAACTCCTTTCTAACAACCATACCAACCTATCTAAGGTGTAATAGGTTTATAGAAACATAATCTAATGTTTTCTAACGCGTTTCTAGCCATCTAAACAACATAAACATCCAAATTACAACCATTAATTTTCACTATTTTTGCTAAAACTTCACTTTTTGAAAGTTTTAGTGAAAATCATCACTGTGATTTTGTTTTTCAACCAAAATAGTTAATTCAACATACTATGCTTATGTTTATTCATCCTCTTTCGAACACAATAGTCAATTTATATATTATACAACTAATTAAACCATAATTTTACTTTAAACTAAGTCATATTCATATATGTTCATACCAATTCACTATAATATGATTTCCTTCACAAAATACATACTTAACATGAATTCATTCAATATACTCATATATAAACTTATGAAAACAATTTTATAACAAACAATTTATCATATAAAGCTATATACAATAAATAATTCAACCTTCACAAAGTTTTTACAAAGAATTTTAGAAGAGAATGTGACACCCCCGAATCCGGGTCCTCTGACCCCGGTTCGGACATCACGATAAAATACAAACATCCACCTCTAAACAACATTCGATAACTAAAATGCGGAATATAATAAATGTACGTCGTTCATTCAAAAGGTGTTACTAGTCCCAAGATACGATAACCTTAATATCATCTTACAATCATACCCTAAAATAAATATTAGGGTTCACATTACATAATCATAATTTAAACTAAGCATAAGATAAATTTTGCTTCTCGCAATTATCCTACATCTTCCCTTTACTCTTGTCCTTTCCTAAGGTCTCGGGCTTAGCTGCAATATAATTCATTATATAGCAAGGAAGAGCAACAAGTTTGCTCAACAAGTTCAAATACAACAATAAGGATATATCATGATGAATGGAAAAATATCTAGCAATGGATTCAACAATATGAATATCTGAAGAATTCAACAATATGAATATTACAAGCAAAGACAATGATTGCTTTTATAATAACTGCTAGTCAAGTAGATTTTGAACTATAACACTCCAATGGAATCAATAGCTAATTGACCCTTTCGTTATCGGCTCTGAGAATAAGTACTTGAGGATCGACCTCACGCACTACTCTATGTATATGCATAACATTTAAATCATTTGCTCTGTTGTATCTTATATTAGATACAGGGTACTCCCCCTATCATGAGAGGGGTGTTCTTTCAGCCTAAGAATCCTTACCATCAATTGGTTTGGATAGCTTTTATAAAACTTCATACGTTTGTCTGACCGAACAAAGGTTCAGACTCTATCTGATACAGTTCAAGAATTATTGAACTTTAATGATGTACAAGTCCAAGACTGTACGAACTCAAGTGCACTAAGTGCGAATATCAATAATATCGATGTGGGATAATTGTAAAGTAATTAAACCACTTAATAGCGTGCTTGGAAACAAGATTTCAAGCTTAAATGAATAACTTTCAATTCAACAATATCCTACTCAATGCAATATGAGAAGGATAGGAAAACTTTCACAAACTCAAAGTTGTGTAAGTTTGGAAACTTGCAACACAATAAATTCGGATACTTGCTCAATATAATTTAGGGTAAGTTTAGGGAAACTTGCTTAACAAAAGTAGGGTTCAAAGAACTTGAATAATCAAAGAGTGAAGTTCAAAGAAAACTTGCTTACGATATGCGTCGAATAAAGTAATGCAAGGGTTTAGGATACTTGCCTGCTTGCTTAGCTACAATATAATTCTAGCTTTAATTACTTGTGTTGAAACGACCTAATATTAACAAGTCGGTCTTTTCAATTAGTATGTGTAAACTAGTACGAGTTTACACTTAAATAATCAAATCATCACATAGCATGCTTCTATATATGTATCATTACATTACTCGATTAGCTTCTAACTATGTCATAGTTGAAATCACCATTTACTAATTCATCATAGGATTCTTTCAATAACATGCTTATTATCATATAACTATTATACTGGACATGTATTACATATTAGAACAACCATATAAACATGCATCAGTTCTCAATTTATTAACAAAACTTAGACCTCACTGCAGATGGTATGATGCGCTTGGTTTTATATTAAGGAGTATGCGGCAATGGCCGCTTTCCTCTGGTGCAAAACAAGACATGGTCGCTTCTAAGAAACCGGTCAGCATATAACTTGCACATAAATGAACAATAATGCACAACACACATGTTATTATATGAATAACTAACTTTTAACCCTTCATCAAATATATCAAAGGTCATTATTCATTTTCACTTAATCAAGACTTCACATGTTAAGCTAACAAGGTCGATCATGTCTAGTCATTATACATATGCTACATGGTCCTTTAGCCTCAACTATACATTCATATGCTAGATATCATAAGCATACTTACAAGTTCTCAACTTATAGTTTATCAAATTTATTTTTAAAACTTTAAGTCTCCATAGTAAATTCATTCAAACATGCAAGGTGAGTTTGCATAGTCTAAATCATGCTTTTATAATCACATAATAAAACACATTAACATCTCTTTTAAGTTCAAAAACTTAGTGTATACATAGTTCGTTTATACATAGCCAATATAGTCCTTATTCTTGAAATTCCTATCTTAATCATGCTTGAATATCTTATAATATCTTCAACCATGTAACTAACATATTGACCCATGTCAAGACATATCAGAACGTAATACACTTACATCCGAGGTTAGAACTTGTGTTGCAAAAAGGTTTATCAAAACTATTTTCAAACTCTTTAAGCCTCTTTGAATAATCCAATTAAAATCAACTAACATGGCTTACTATATACATAACTACCTTAGTCCACAAGTTCAGGTCATTTGTATGCATATAGTAATCAAAGTAACATGCTCAGAATATCTTAAGGAGCTAACATGAGCAACTGAGATCTGCTACCCCCGTGGTGAAAGGCTAGGGAAGTGGCGCGGCCACGCCACTTCGACCAGACAGAAAAAAATGGCCTCTGCTTCTGCAGAGGCTCAACTCCAACCAATGCCAAACATCTTATGCAGCAATTCAACTACTTCTAATACTTCTAAGCATGCATACTAACTTAGATAACACACCCTTAAGCCAATTCATACCACATTACAAGGAATTCATGAAAATTACAAGAATTTGCCAGAAACCCAATTCAAGAACATAAATTAGATTTTATACCTCTTTGAAGCTAAATGAACTTAATTTCTTCCCTTTGTGTTTGCTAACCTCTTCTTTGGACCACAACTCACTTACTCTTAAATTATCAGAGTTTTCAAGAACTAAAACAAAGTAACGTGAATTGAAGATTATGTCTATCATTTATAGAAGAAACTTGGACTGGGCAATCACATTGTACTGAGGTTGAATTCATGGTGTATTAACAGGAAACATTGGTTAATAAGGAGTGGGTTAACAACCCACCACCAACCATCACCATAGCTAATGATCACAGACTTGTAAGTTACGTATATAGGTGATAGATTACTATTCATGTACTGATATTGGACTCTAAATTTGGGACAAGCTCAGCAACTAGTTATTTAAGGCTTGTTTTGGATACTAAAATTCCCAAAATGTAATATAAATGTGTTAATGCTACTACACAATGAAAAGTTGGAAATAATTTATGTACTCACATGAATGCAAATAACTCTTACTGTATAGTCTATATATATAATATATAGATATATTAATGTGCCACCTTGTACTATATAAAATATATAGTTAACTACCATATAATAAAGGTTTACGCTTATATTGTATGTTTTGCATTGATTAACCAAGAAAATATATAATCACATTGTACTCATTAATTATTATTTATTCATAATAATTATTAATTAACACATTATCAATTAATTACTCATAATTGCAATTAACCAATATGTTCAACTCTTGCTACTATATTCAAATAGATTGAATATTTAATTAATACTCTTATCAAGTCTTTGATATTAGAAACTTAAGGTTAGTCCACTAATTTAAATCAACTATTAACGACTCCCTTTAATCATTTCGTAAATTCACATAACCACTTGAGGTTTAAATAAACTCACAAAACTAACTTATAAAAATTAAATCAGATATTTAATTAATAAGGAGTTTTAAAATTTGTGGACGTTACAGAGAATATAACTACAACTTTTTGAACAAAATACAAGCAAGAGGATACCTTAATTTTAGAAGATGATGACTATTCTTTTGATTATGAAGCTTTCTTTTTCTCCAATTCCTCTATCTAGACTTCTCCCAATTCTCTCTTACTTTTCTCTATAATTTTCTTCTCCTCTTCTTTTTCTTCCTGTGAGTCTTTCTCCTTATTCTAAACTCTAACTAACATACTAAACCAAATATAACGTATAAGATATAATATATGTATTAAGTATATAATATAAATATAACTTTAACTGACATCAGTTTTTTTTTTATAAACTCAAAAGCCATAAGGCTTGTTTGGCTAACTAACTAAAAATTAACCCATTAAATCTTACACCTTGTTTGGTAAAACAGATTTAAATTAAAGACTTAACATTCATTAAGTCTTGTTTGGCAAAAAACTGAATTAACCTCCCTTAACTTATTTTAATAACTCCTTTATAATATAGTTTATGGTCACACTTTAATTAATTAAATTTTAATATTCAATTTAATTAATTCAATTAATTCTAATAACAATTTATTAAATTAATTCACCACATAAATCAATATGACATAATTATAATTTTCTTTATAATTATAATTTTATTTAATCAACTAGATATTAAAATATTATCTCATGATGATCAATTTCCTTAACTCGTTAATTATTTATTCAACAAATAAATAATCACATCCAATCAAATTAAGCAAATATTTATTCTACAATAAATACATTAATTAAATATTTATATAATTCCATAAATATTTAAAATTACAATTTAAATTTTCAGATTGTTACAGGCGAGATTCTAAAGCTTCGTACGACGTCATTTGGCGAAGGCGCAACGATCAATCGGATGTAGCGATCAAATATAATAAGAAGTAATAGGTAATCGGCACTGAAACGAAGATTGGTGTCTGGCGTAATCGATTGATGTATGACCGCTATATAGCAAAGGCAGCGACTGAAGATTGAGCGGGAGATTTGGCGCCAATTGCTCCTTCTCCTCCTTACATATAGCATTTATCTGTTTCTTTCACCATCACCCATCTCCACCCAACTGGTTCTTCTTCCTCCTCCTTACATATAGCATTTATCTGTTTCTTTCATCTTCACCCATCTCCACCCAACTGGTTCTTCTTCTTAGTAATAGCATACTGCTTCAATATGTCTCAACAACCTAGTTTTAATCAAAGTTATTCTACCTCTAATTGCACATTACACTCAACTCAACGTACGCAACCTACACGTTTCACCCAATCCAGTGCTTTCGATCATCCCAAATACTGCTATTGTGAAAAATTGGCACAACTGAAGACCGCTTGGAGAGTATGAAATTTGGGGCTCCAATTTTATGGATGTGCTTATTGGAGCCCACTATATGTAAGAATTTTTTTATTCTTTTATGAATACTTGATATGTACTTATAATCTATTTATTAGTAAATAAAAATCTGATTTTGTTGATTTTGTAGATGGGACTTACTTGTGGGTTTTTTGAGTGGATTGATCCTTCTTTATGTAAGAAGGGGAAAGAAATTATTCCTAGGATTTGGAACAAACTCAATGAAATAGAGACTGAAAATAAGAACCTTATTGTTGATTTGAAAGCTTGTTGTGCACATGAAAAATATCTGGTAGAACAGCTCACCGAAGTTGTTCAATATGAAGGTGATTTACAAAGTCAGCTAATTGACATTTCGAAAAAAAATTCCAGCTATAAGAAAGAGAGACATGTGCTCTATGGGTTGCTTGGAGCTTTGTTTTTTCTTGTGGTTGTCCTTATTGTCTCTACATGAAGATGGTTGTTGGTGCCTATTTTTTGGGTTATTGTCTCTGCATGAAGATGGTTATTGGTGGCTAATTTTTGGGTTATTTAGAAGTCAGTTTTTGAGTTAACCTTGGGCTTAAAAATGTATACTTTTGTTGATAATATTTGAAGGTTTTTGATGTAAAAGTTAGGAAGAACCTTTATGGGTATTTATGTAAGCTAATGAAGGTTATTGATGTGAAAATTAGGAAGAGCCTACTGTGGCTATTTGTGTGTAAGCTAATGACTGTCAAAATGTAAGGAGAAGTTTGAAACTAATCTTAGTATGTTTAATTATTTGTAATTGGACTTGAATGAAATTAATGTTAGTAATGTTATTGTGTTTGATTTAGCATTGAAGTCATATAACTTTCCTTATCAAAATGGGGCAACTGTTATATGCTTCTTTTTTCTGATGGCTTAAGCATATTATTGAGGATATGAAATTTTTACCCAAGTTTCTCAAACATTATCAAAAAAGCATCATGTTATAACAGCCTATAATTGCCCAGATATGAACACAAGGCACATATTTCATCTGATATGTTTTCGTGTTTGTTGTAGTAAATAGTGAATACCTTCAAATAATTGGCCCGGGATCTCTTCATAATAATGTTGAATATATAACTGAAAACCAACTTCTTTTCATCTGATATTTTGCATGTTAGAAGTTAACAGAATTGATTTAGCAGTTCGCTCGTTAAGTATCATATACAATACATGTGGTTAAAAACAAAGTGCAAAGAGACAAGCTAAATCACAGTGCAAAGAGATAAGAAATAGAGACTATGCCAATTCAATTTATATTGTTATTTTTATGAGACATGGGAATTCATAAAACACATAACACTAATAGAATGTCAACATACAGAACTTGGAGTTTATCTAGACACTTTCCTCCTTTTTGAACAAAATTACAGTTGAGGAAAAATTAGTAGTAAGCAAATATATACACCAACTCTTTCGTGTCCCTTAAATAGAAAAGATTGAAACACAAATATAAGAAAAATGATTGTGTGAATATGGAAACACATTCTCAAAGCCTGCACCTTTAGATCTAACATATGCTGATGTTATTTCACACCTAATTCCTCTAGTACAATACCTGTGACACAAACCAACCAATAAAAATTGAAGAGCCCGCATAAAAGAGCCGGCTGAAATTTTAACCAAATTTCTATAAATGTCATCTTGCTTTGAACTCTATTATAGGTGAATGAACAGTCCTTTGTCAAGAAAAGGTTAACATAAGGCTGAAACTTACACAAGAAAACACATAAAGCTTTTCATTAAGCTTCAAAGGCCTAATCTTACATAACCTACCATCAAGTCCACAAAATTAAACAGGAAATTAAACGGAAAATTTATAAGTAGTTGAAGCAACACCAGTGGTAGTAACATTAACTACAAAAGTTCGCTATCAAACGGAGACATTAATAGCTCAGTAAATGATAAGTGTCCACTTCTTTGTTCATCACCATGCCTTCCAAATGATGAGTGTCCACTTCCTTGTTCATCACCATGCCTTCCATTTGATCCGGAGCTCCATCTCGTCATCTGTCCATGGTTTAAAATTATGTACATTCGTATACAAATGCAACAAGTATGCATATTTATATTAGCACTCATTAACATGAATTCAATATGTATATTTATATAATATTGCTATCAATACCTCGGCCTTTTTACTTCCATTTTTTTGCCTCTTTTTCCCTGCCATTTTTTCTAACCAACACTTCAGTCGTGACTGACCCTTATGTGATCTTGACCTTTTTTGATTCCTCGTACTGTTGCCCCTTTTGGAATTCCTACTCTTGCAAGTACATTAACTGTAATGGAATTAATAGCTATCTCATGACGGTCCACTTCATGAGAATCATTCTCTTTCTCTTGTTGGATGTTTGTTTGTCTATTACATATTCTTCAACACATACAGATAGCTCACTAATTGCTTTATTAACCATTTTCGTTGCCTCTTCACATTCTGCTGCTCGATGAGCAATCTTAACTAGATTTGGAATTAACATTCAATACCGACTGCCTAATTTCAACTTTGGATCCCCCTCTACCTCTCTTCCATAAGTGTTTTTTATCTACCCATTCCTCGCAAACATTGTCCATCTTTTCAAGATATATTTCCTTGGAACCAATTTGATATTCATAATGTCCAAAATTTTCAATGTATGAGAGCATAAGATACCTTTTGTCTCAAACATTTTACATGTACACACAACTTCTTGGCGAGTAGAAATTTTTTATAACAGATTCAGTATTTTATCGCTCCCAAAGTAACTTACTACGTACTCGAATTGCCTTCCTCCTTCTCCTCAAATCGACTTTTATAACAAGGCAAAGTGACTTATCAAATTGTTCTTGAATTCAAAAAATATTGTAGGGTATAGTGAATGAAAGCTTCATTCAACATTGGTGTCCTCTTCACCGCCGCCATATCAGACTCTCTCCTTGCCTCATACTCTCACCTCCAACTCTTTATATCTCTTAGACTCAAGTAATGGATTGAAATGTGTGAAAAATTGTACCAAATTAATTTCTGAGCTTAAGTAATCTTTGATATTTGCGTTCAAGCTCTCACTAAGTTGTGTACTCCTCATTCCCAAAGTACAAGTCTTGTTAGTATAACATCTTGCCCATTTTTCTTTCAATGAATATGTACATTGCATCCACTCATTTGACTCAACTTTATACTTGGCAATCATTTCAGTCCAAGCATTTTCAAATGATGACTCATCATCATGTTTATAGACACAATTCATAAATGTTTGTAGAAATTCTTGACTATTTTCTTTCATTACGGGGGACATACGCTTCACACAATTTCGAGCAATATGCCAAGTACACAACCCATGATATGTGTCCGACATCGTTGATGATAATGCACTTGCTATTGCATGATCTTGATCAGTGAATATTGTAATGGGTTTCTTCTGGGACATGGCATCCAAAAAACTACAAAACAACCACTCAAACGATGGCGTTGTCTCATCATACATTAATGCTGCACCAAATATGACAGCTTGCCTATAGTGATTAAAACCTGCAAAAACACCACAAGGTCTATACGAGCCATTTGTTTTATAAGTGGTATCAAAAGTAACGACCTCCCCAAATTGAGCATAATCGATTATCATCTTTGAATCTGCCCAAAATATATTTGTTATCTGCTCATCGTTGTCTAATTGGACTGCATAAAAGAATGACGGATTTTCAGACAACTTTTTCTGAAAGTACAATAAAAGGCTGGCAGCTTCACCGTACTTCATATCTCTTTGCCTTTTTGTTTGTAAATTATTCTTCTGATCTGTTCTTGTGTGACCAACACAATCCTTCCCGCCAGTTTGTCTAGACATCAACTCATGGGTTTATTTGTATTTTATTCCAGAATTATATGCTAATTCAATCTCAATCGCTTGTGTTTTGGTTACATCCCGTTGAGATCGCATCAAATGAACGCATTCAGAAATGTGCAATAAATGATTGTGATTCTCATCAAAGTTGTTGACAACGTACTTTTGTTTAGTTTTATCAAGTACTACATTCATTTTTGCTTGATAATTAAATCTACTAGGTCGTCTAACTCTTTTTTTCTTGCCCTCTACTATTATTTCAATCCGCTCACCCTCCTTCGAGCATGAATATCTTAAGTAACAACACCAAGCTTGTTTTTGTTCACATATTGTTTCCTCACACTAAATCCTAACTTTCTTCCATAATTATTATAGAAATTAAACGCATCCTCCTTCGAATCAAATTCTTGTCTTATACAAGGACTTTCCGTAAATGAAACACCTTCTGAACTTCTGTCATCCATTTAGTTCTTTCTATGATTGATATGTCAAAACAAATTACATCGCAAAAACATCATATACATAACAATATTAATTGATAGAATTGCAAAACAATTATCTAACTCCTAGAATTACTAAAATTCAATCATTAAACTTAAACTTGTATTATACTATTTGCATTTAGTTCAACTCATTTATATATACTATCCTCAATATAGACTTTATTCTTTCTTGTACCACCTGTTGATGAGGAGAATCAAAGATCAGGAATGAATAAGCTCTGTTTTTAGATGAATATATTCTCAATAATGAAGAAGTTCTGTTTTAAATCAGTACATTTCCTCTTTAAATTTGAATTCTTGTTGCTCTGTTTTACATGTTCCAATCTCATGAAGTTCTGTTTTACATGGCGCCAAATCTCCCACCTTCGCTTGTCAGTGCCGATTATAAATCGCTCCTTATTTGGGACGATTACTTCGTTGCAGATGATTTATCTGAAGTTGATCGCTGCGCCTTCGCCAAACGACGCCGTGCAAAGCTTTAGAATCTCGTCCATTAATTTATGACGTGTCGGCACGATAAGGGTTCAACAGACCGATGGTCTTGATAGACCAAATTCATGCTAACCGAGTCCCCTTAAACTGTTGGATCTCAGCCGATGCCAGGCGCCAATTAATGAACTATCGTGCGCTTTGTTTTCCAACGTTCAAGCGCTTTGTTTTCCAACGTTCAAGCTCAGTTTCCCACTTCCTTCCTACTTTTGGTGATTCCATTCAACAGGTACATATCAAACATAATTTCAAAATCTCTCTCAAATTTGTATGTACTACAAGAGTGGTCGTTGAAGCTGTGAATCTGGACTAAATAAGGAGTACATTTAGCCACTGTATTCTGGTAAAATCTTAACAAATTCTCAGTCTTATATAATTTCAAAACAATTTTTGATTATTTGGGATGGCTATACACGTTAATCTCCTTACAAATTTGGAATTCCTTTAGCTGAATGGTTCTTTATTTCTTTTATGAAAAATTCAGCGGATCTGTGTGTAGAATGAATGTTATAAAGCTAATTACTATATCTACAGCTTATACTGATCCTAGCTAGGGTTTCACATCATTAAAAGTACTGGGTGTCATTAGGTATGTGTCAAAATGTGAGATGAGGGTAGTAGCATTTATATTCTTAAAAGCTGAAAAGTGTAAAATTAAAAGAAAAAGAGCAGCCAGACAAAGTGTAGTTGTAAATGGGGCTTCAAAATCAATTGTGATGCAATTTATGATGAACATGTTACCCTTTTTGTTAATTTGATACTCCATAGTATATTTATGTTTATGGAGTTATTATTATTTATTTTTCCTTTGTTGGTTGTTTGTGTGACATGTGTTTTGTTCAGCTTATTAGCTCATTGGCGAAATTTTTAACCATGTCAAGGAGGCCAGTGAATCCATCTCGGCCCTCTGCAGACAGTGTAGCTGTTCCACTGTCACCATCATTGCAATCAAAATCACGTTCTTCCCCAATTTTGTCAGTTGGACTTCTCATTGTGGTAAATGTTGGCCAAGCAATGTCCTGTCATTAGTATTATACAGCTTCTTATTGTAAAGTAGGAATAACAATGTTTGGTCTTCCGTGACTTATAATTAACTTAAGTATATTATTTTTCATGAATTATGTGTGAATTATGTGTGTAGTGAGACAGTAGTTGACTTTTTTGGGAGTCATTGCTCTATGAAGTAAGAGGAAATGATTAATGTTTACACATGGGTGACGATTTCCTGAATATAAATGTTTCTTCTTTGGAACTTTTCAGGGGGCACTGCTCTTTATAGGATATTCATATAGAAGCTCAGGTTTGAATTTCTTCCCTGCAGCCCTATTTCTTATTTTTCCGAATTTAAATTTCTTTTATGTGGAGTTGAAATCAAATTCAATAAAAAATCACATCACCCCTTCTATTTATGTAGCTGTTTTTTGTGTAATTGTTAATAATTTATTTAGAAAAATTACCGTGCTGCCAGTTGTACGGAACAACTAATTGATACTTACATCAACATTAACACTCGTTGTTCCACAAAAAGAGTCCCATTTGCAAAATTTTCAAACATTAAGGATTTATTTATTTTTCCAAGCTCACCCCTACAAATAATAAGTTGTTAGTTTATTAATGATGACTTGATAATTAAATTATAATGGAAAATTGAAGGATATTGTGTATTTTATGCTACTACCAATAAAAAGAGGGTTCTTTTTGGTGACAGTGCTTATGTTATCGTAACCGATACTAATATTGTTTTACCAATGTCGATTAATCATGAGTTGATCTATACCAAATGATATAACAGGCTAACAGGTGCCGGTGTTCTGGATAATAAACAAATATTTACAGATTGGGTGCTAGTAAAATGTACCCAACTGCATATTCTCAGTTCTTTGCTGTCCCAAAATTTCATGCAAAGGTCAGAAATTCATAATTGAATAGAACACCATGAGAAAATTCCACTCCATTATTGCATTGCTAGTAAAATGTACCCAATTCCATATTCCCTGTTTTATTCTTATCATAAGTCATGCACTCTACAACCTTCCTTAAAAATTCAAGTTCTCATGGTGCAACTGCTGTTTATGCACGAGTTTTATATGGATGCCACAACACATATAAAGCATGATAGTATATGGCCTATTTATAGTACGTATGTTGGCTGTTAATATAACACTTTCTGGATTTGATATTGCTTGTCCATGCATCAACTGAGTGAAAAGTTTTTGCTTGACAGGTGGATTTGGTAATAAAGCAGCTATTAGCAGGGTTGAAGGTAACTCTTTTTGGTTTATTAGCATGTATTCAGATTGTGCTCTCTGGCATTTTTATTACACTTGACATAATATTTTGTTGTCATTCTATAGCAATTTTTAAGGAATCCATATGCAATTAGCCAAACCAGGTAGCTTTGCAAACACTATTGATTAATTAACATCTTTGATCTTTATTGCCGTGAATATGCAAGACTTACTGCTGATTTTTTATTTCTTAGATAAAAGATGGAGAATATAGTTTGATAAGGAGAGATGAAATTACAAATCATGTGGAGGCAAGAAGTTATCCCAAAAGAAAATCAAAACAAATGATTGAAAATTAAGTGGGAGAAACATGGAGGCATTAGTGAAGCACAGTCCAATCCTTATGAAGATATGAGAAAGTTCCTAAAAAGCTCCCATGCCTAAAAGAATTTTTTAAAAAAAGAGACACTTTCTCAATATAAATTGATATTCAATTTATGTCCAAAGATAATCCTAGCATTCCTCTCGATTCAAAGTTCTGAACTCCCCACAAAATGTTGACATAATGAATTTTGAAACTTTCTGAATATAAATTTGATAATTCTTTTAACTTTTTGGACGGAGATTTCCCCCCACGCCCCCACTCCCCCACCCCCACCCCCACCCCACATAAGCTTACACATTGAGAGTATAATTTAGTTATCAGTTTGACTTAAAAGAGTCGCCAAAGCATGTTATCCCTATCTTTCACATGCTTCTAGTAGCAGGTGTAAATCTTCTCAGTCTCACTATTTAGAAGTCTACTGCCTTTTTCTTTAATCATTATTGTTTATTTTCCATAGAAAGGTCTACCTGCTCACTAAATTTGCATGACATGGCCTAAAGCCCCCCACTCCCAAACAAAATTAATAAAAATAACAAAATACAAATAAGCTCCACCAATTTAATTTACAGAAAACTATAGAAATTTTATGGTGCCCGTTATCAGGATTTTATTTTCAAATTATGTTGTTGAGGAATCTTAGAATGCCTTAGTTTTGAGGGACAAATTAAGCGATTATTTCTGGTATATTTTGCCTATCAACCTGCACTTGTTCTGGTAAATGAATAGCCGAGCCGAGTATTGATCACAAAATTTATCGAGTATAAAATAAGGTTTGATTAAGGCTCGTTTTGCTACCAAGTTGAGCACGAACAGTTTGAACTTTTAGAACTAATATGATCCGAGTATCAATAGAAAATTGGAGGTTCGAGTAATTTATCGAACTTTAAAATTTGCTTATATTTGAATCATTGCCTTAATTACCAATTATAAATAGATTTTCTAATATCATGTGTCTTGAATAGCTATTCATATCAGTCCTCTTAGTTGGCGTAGTATTTTAAATTGGTGTATTATAAATATTGGGATGGAATAATAGTTGATGGCCTTTATTCAGCTTGCAAAAAGTTTACTTCCTAGGAGTTGACGGCCAATCTGTAGATTTTGGGGATTAGTACTGATTTCAACAAGGCAAAGTTGTGGAGTATTTATGTAGTTCCCGAGATTTACTGTGTTAGATGCATTAGCATATTTTAGTCCTTTCACCATTTTTGCTTTGGCACCAACTTCTTAAGTTTGTGAAGTGAGGAGGCTATACGCTGATTTGTACCATTGCATAAATTGAGAAATGTCCATGATTTAGCTTTGCACCACAGTCTAGTAGAGAGTAATACAATGAATCTGAAGAAAAACTTTCAAAAATCGTAATCCCTAAATTATACCCATTTTGTTCCCTTACTGGTTGAACCCTACAGTCGGAAATATATTAATATGTATGTGGGATACAAAGGAAAAGTTTGAATACATAAGGGACCGGATCCTATTGGTCCAAGTCCTCTGCTACCACTTTCAATTTTCTTTCCCTTCAGGCTGGCACAAAACTTAGATTTAACCATGTCAAGGATTGAAAAACACCTAGCAGTTGGTTGCAATTAAATTTCCTTATCTTGTGGAAGTTACTGATTCGGAAATAGAGAAAGTAGTGGTTTAAGGTTTTCAGTGCTGACTAATGAAATCAGGTTTCTCTATGTCAGTTGTCAACTTTCTTTTTGCTTGGTTTTCAGTGCTGCGAACTGAGTCTGTTTCTCATCCGAAAAGAGTTTCATACTAGATGCATAAATTTTACTTTATCTCTTTTAATTTTAGCAATATTTCTTTGCTTTGAAGCACTTTCTTTTTGCTCAGCGATTTTTTGGGATAAATAACGTTTTGGTCACTATACTGGGGTCCGGTTTTCATTGTGGTTATTGAAACTTTTTTTGTTACAATCGAATAACTGTACTCTAAAAAATTACCAAAATGGTCATTCCGTTCGATTTCCGTCCAAAAATTTGACGGAAATGCTGACTGTGCATACTGACCCGTTTTTTTTGCTGATGTGGCCCGTTATTTGCTGACGTGGAGGGCAGAAGGTTTGCCTTAAAAATTTTCTTAAAGAAAATGTTGTCGAACTCTAGACCTCCCCAAACTAGAAATCTTATATTCCAACAAAAACCATTGCACCAACCACCTTTTATGCTAGAATTTATGTAACACTAATATTTAAACCACCTAGCATCTTTTATATGCATGTGAAGATGAGATAATAATAATTATAATAATTGTAATAATAATAATAATTGTAATAATTATTATTGTAATAATAATAATAAATTTTAAATAATTAAAATTTTAAAATAGTCAAAAATTAAAAGATATTATTGGAAAGAAGGCCACGTTACTATTATTTTAATAATAATAATTATTATTATTGTAATAATAATAATAATAAATTTTAAATAATTATAATAATCATGCATCTCTCTCTCTCTCTAAATTCAATGTCTCTCGACCCAGGTATATTCGAAATTCTAATCCCATCTCGATTCATCACATTCACTTTCCCAAATCCTACCGTCTCTCACCATTTCCACACTCCAGGTATAGAAATTAAAGACGTTGATTATTTGTTTTTTCGAACGGTCGTCTGTCTCACATTTAATACGTGTGTGTGTATATATATATATATATATATATATATATATATATATATATATATATATATAATCTCCTGCCGTGCAACTTCTTGCTGACTAAACCATTTGTTTTCATGTCTCTAAAAAAAAAAAAAAAGGAAATTGCGAGGATTATATTCAAACAAGTTGAGGGGAATAGGGGATCAAGTGACATTACCTTCTTCTCAGTTCTCACTTACAAAACCTCCAGTAGGTTGAACTTGAACAACACACATTCCCATGTCCATTTAGTTGAGTGACATGTTATATAACACATTAGCAAAATTCACCTGTTATGATATCATACTGATCATACTCGTCTTAAAATTAATTAACTGAAAATAGTTGTTTAATATAATTTAGTTAACGTTCGGGTATTGAAATTAAGGTGTCCAAACATTTATATATTAATCTTACGTTGTCACAAAATGAATAGAAACAATAAAAATTATCCTACAGAGAACATGCTTGCTTGCATTGTTTTTTCAACGTCTCTCACCATTTCCCAAATCCCAAACCCAGGTATAGAAATTATTATTGTGAAATTATTATTATTATTTTGTAATTATTATTATTTTTATTAATTAAAAATTATTATTATTGTTGTTATTTTTATTATTTTGAAATTATTATTATTATTCTTAATATTATTATTATTATATTTATTATTCTTAATAATATTATTTTTATTATTATTATTTTAAAATTATTATTAAGATACAATTATTCTTAATATCTATGAGCATGTGCTTGACACATAATGATACACATGGCAAAACCATATACATATCAGAAAAAAAACGGAGTCAAATCGCCAACTAAGCACTTCCGTTCGCCAACTCAGCACTTCCGTCCATTTTTGGACGGAAATCGAACGGAATGACTATTTGGTAAATTTTTGAGAGTACAGTTATTCGATTGTAATAAAAAAAGTTTCGGTAACCACAATGAAAACCGGACCCCAGTACAGTGACTAAAACGTTATTTATCCCGCGATTTTTTTCTTTTTTTCTTCCTGTTATTCAGTGATTTTATGACCATGTGTCAAAAGCTATGAATTTGTGGTAATGTTTTGTTCAAAGAAACTACCTCTGGTAATTTGACAAAATAGGGCTGTGAACATGTTTGTGGATGATAAATCGCTTATGCATCTCAGTGGTCAAAAGTTTTAGCACTTGTGTTACTAGTAATACATCCAAATCAAGTTATTTTTAATAAGATTTAATTATTTAAATTTTCCCATATGCAGGTGATTTTTCATGCACGAGAGAGATTTCACAGGCAATTCCTGTTTTAAGGAAAGCATAAGGTGATAGCATGCATAAAGTTTTGCATGTTGGGCCAGATACTTGTTCAGTTGTTTCTGAACTGTTAAAAGAAGAGGAAACTGAAGCCTGGGGTGTGGAACCATATGATTTTGAGGATGCTGATAGAAACTGCAAGAGTCTTGTGCACAAGGGCATTTTACGTGAGGCTGATATCAAGTTTCCTCTCCCATACGGGGCAAAAACATTTTCTCTTGTGATTGTCTCAGATGCATTAGATTACTTGTCTCCGAAATATCTCAACAGGACTCTTCCTGAGTTGGCAAGGATATCGTCCGATGGGATTGTTATCTTCACAGGTAAAAGGGCTTATGTTGTTGTGTAGACTAGATGATTGCAAATTTTACTTTATTTTCATTTAACAGAATTTTGTGTTTGGATTAAGTATCTTTTGCTCTATGGACATTGTTTTGGTTCTGTTTGCAGTCATGTTACTTTTTGAATGTGTTTTATTATAGCGACATGGATAATAAAATGTCTACTTGAGAATTACTTGATCTAGTTTATTTATTTAATTTTATTTTAATTATTCTTTCCTAAACTCTAAAGCCATATATATTGAGAAAAGAGACAACAATGAGTATACGAAAAGTATGGACAACAGCCCAAGAACTCTACACCAGGGAACACAACTAAGACAACAAAAACCATGTCAGGCTCCTTTGGTTAAACTCCACAACAAAATCGACAAAAGGCTCACTTGAATCCGGACCAGATTTACCAGATATTCTAATAAACTTAGCGAATCACGTATTGGTACTTGCGTACTTTAGATACTCTTAAGTTCTAATACTCTAAATTTAGTGTACCAAAAAAATTCTTTGTTGTTTAATTATAATTGCACAAATATTAATATTATAACCTAGTATTGGGTGCTCAAAACATTATATTTGTACTAAAATATTTGTAAAACAATGATTCAACTGAAAATCTTCTATAAAATTTAGGTTTATTACAGATTCTAAGAAAATTTCTATCTATAACAACTTATATAAAGATACTCTAGCGTAACCGCGTACTCGTATTCTTACTGTGTATCGAAACGTACCACGTTTAATCTGCACAATAGAACTCAACTCCCCCTCGAAACATCTACAATTTGTCTCTCTCCATAACATGATTACCAGGAATGCTGGGTACACAAAACGAAAATCTGCCATTTCTGTTCGGAATCCAACTCACCCAGTTCATCTTCTCCTGAAGTGACCCAACTCAACTATTGGTAACAAGCCGTCACCTCCTCAAGTACAGTCCTGAAATTCTCCTAAACACTGGTTGCCAAGACATATGCCCACCTAACACAGTAACAAAATCCGCTAGTACTGCATCAGGATCCCCCGTAGAAGAGAAAACATTCAGAAATCTAATACACAATGCTTCCATCCTAATCAAAATATCCTTCCAAAACTGGATTCTCCCCATCGCCAGCCAACCATAGAGGCAACATGCCTTGGGAACTCCTACCATCCATCCGCAATGCCCTTCCACAAACCCCCTCCATAAGAAAGCTTCAAACTCTTAGTCATCCAGCCTTCCCACTCCAACCCATATCTGATCACCATCACCCTCCTCTGCAATCTATCCTCCTTCGAAAGGAACTGCCACAACCATTTCCCTCTCATAGTCCTATTGAACAACCCAAAGTCCCTCACCCCAACCCTTCTTGTTCCAAAGGTGCACACTTTTGTTTCCAGTTCACTAAATTGTACTTCTCCATCATTTCCTTTCCCCAAAAAATCCTAAACAAGCTTCTTCAATCTCTTAACTGATGTAGGCAGCTTAACTACTGACAAGTAATAGGTAAGCAAATTTGAAATAGTACTATTGATAAGGACCATTCTACCTCCTTTTGAAAAATAAGATTGCTTTTAACCCGTTAATCTTCTTTCTAAGCTTTGCAACTTCCACCACTGGATCCGAGTAGGTTTCGCCTTATGCCTAGCCCCCAGGGGAAGAACCAGTGTTCTTGTTGATCGATTTCACAATCAATGAATACGTGCAAGTATACACGGTCAACAAGTAATAAAGTGATAAGAAAAGTATCGTTCCCACGAGGAATTATTTAATAAAAATGACCAAGTACTAACTCTTAACCAAATCAATTTTATTTAAACAATTGCAAAGTGTGATTTTTCTAATTAAGAAAACTAAATTAATCAATTAAAACTAGATTACTCTAAAATTAATTCAAATAAATAAAGATTAAGACTCGACGAATGAATTCAGATAAATTTATGTACTACAAACCAATTATCCAATTAATCCAATTATTATGCCTAATGAATTGTTAACAGGAATTCTAAGTGTTAAAAGCCCTTTCCCAAGTGATCAGTTAACTTTTATTCAATTCAATCAATCTTGCGATATTCCTATACAAAATAATTAAATTAAACCCATTAAGTTCCAATTCCCAATTTGTTACATGCAGTGAACAGATATTCCTATTCAATTCACGACCCTAATTATTCGTCTCATACAAATAATGAAGCATACATGTTATCATGTCCAGTTCCAACCCTAAAGTTCATCTTCCGAATCCTTCTAGAGTAACACGGTAATTACTGGCCAAATAATTAATCAATACGCACAAGACATGATAAACAATTCACCTTGACATAAATAATTGGAATAAATTAAATAATTAATTCATAGACATAAAAGGTTCAATTTGTAGTCTTAATAAAAGAAATTTAGTTCATTGTCATTGAATTAAAATCAAGAATCCACAACTGAATAAACATTAAAGGATAAAAGTAAGAGAAGAGAAGATAATAGAATCTGTTGTCAGTAGTCTTGAGACTCCTCTTCCGCTCCTGCTTTGAATCTTCAATGATCCTCAAGTTGCTTCAATCTCCAACAATCCAATATAAATTAGGGTTTATGTTCTAATCTAATGGAGTATTTTATCTAAGCTAATCTATGTAATCCCCCTTTATTTTATGCCTTACATCATGTATTTATAGGTCACAAGTCCAATTTTTAGCTTAGGAACAAACCCAATCCAATTTGGAGTCAGAAAAGTGTCAAAATTCACCCCAAAACGCGTCCAAGCTTGACGATCCCTTCCCGGTATTACAGCATCGGGCATGGCACGCACTTGCAACACTTGCATTCTAGGCGCCCGTCATTGAGTATAAGCTTAATTTGGGCGCCTCGGCGCTGGCCTCATTTCTGGAAATTTTCTGCTCCGACGCCCTTTGGGAAAATGGCCATAACATCTTCGTTCGAACTCCGATTTTGATGATTCAAGATGTTCCGAAAAGAGGAGACGTAGATCTACAACTTTCATTTTTTAAGTTTTTCGAAATAAGATCCAGAGCAATACTGAAATTGGCTCTGCAGTGGGTGCTATGTAAATGGCAAGCCGAAAACGCGAATGTAGCCACCCCAAACGTCGATCCAAGTAACTTTTGTCCCAATTCCTACAAAACAACGTAAAACATGCATGAATAGACACAAACACTTAAAAACTTCCAAAAGATTAAGCTCAAACGCACTCAATTCATGTGTATAAAACTCACTCATCAAATACCCCAAAACTTAAACCTTTGCTTGTCCTCAAGCAAAAATACAAAAGAAATAAAAATAAACAAACTAAATTAACTACATGAATGCATATGCATGATCTACTTCCTAATATACCTACGAACCTAGTAATAAATCAATATGATATATAGCAACAGGCCTCAAAGATACCAATGATACTCAAACAATTTATCCGATCAAATCAAAGTCCATAACTCTAACCAGTTAGTCAATCCAAACCTGTCATCACCCATGTTGTGCTTGTGTGCTTGTTAACCATTCTAACCAATCACAGTTCAAAATAATCACATAACAAACTTCTTAGAAGGAAAATTTTAGTTCCAATTCAATTACTTTTGTGAACATGACAACTTCAGTTAAAACTAAGCAATTACCAAGTCTAAGGGTAAATACATGCTTTATTTATACTTTTATTCAACCACGAGGGCATTTTTGCTCTTTCTCGTGTTTTTTTTTTTTATAATTCTCATGGCTGTGCAATGTCTTATTCCCTTAGGCTTTTCAGTGCTACCTTAACGAGCTTTCGACCAACGACTCCTAGACCATTAAGACTTTAGGGCGCTAGGTGTAAAGACAATCCCCTCGGGCTTACTTACTCAAGTAACAAAGGCCACACAACTAGACAAGCATGCCACGATGTTTATTCTCTTTTTTTTTTTTTTTTGAATTTTCTATTTTTTTTTCGTTTCATCATTTTTTTTTTTTTTTTTTGTATATATATACCCCATAGATTCTCCCAAACTCAAGCTTTTACGTCATTCCAACCTTTATCGCCAGTTCACTAATTTCTTTAAATTTTAACCAAGATTTTTCCTCAGAAACAAATTATGAAACCCTTGAACCAAGTGGATTAAAACAGTTAAACTTTAAGTGCTAACCGGTTACATAAGTTTCAGACATGCTAAGATTATCATCATGATTAAAATTAGAACTCATCATCAATTATCAACACTTTATTCAAGTTAACAATTAATATCAATCTTATCATAAGTCGTGAGCTAAGACCACACCAACCTGATTCACATGATTCATGCAAAAAAAAATACAATTATACTACATGAACACATACTAATGCAACACATATATGAATATGCAAATAACTACCATGTATTATATGCAACCTAAAAAAAAAATACAATGCTAATACGTAAAAAACGAACTACTATGCAGATAACTAACTATATGCAATACGACACTAAAATGCTTAGAACTTAAACTAGACATTGTCCTCAATGGTGAAATATAAAAAAAGTAAGCGAGAGGACTTCCACGAAAATATAGCAATCTTCCTCCTTGTCCACTAAGTTTGGAGATTAGGCTAAGCACATGGAACAAATTGGGCACCACACTTGAATTTGACTTGAATAACCTGTAAACCATGATAGATACAATTTTATTAAATCCTAAATAAATGTAAATTCAAAGCTACTAATATAAAACCTAATAAAAACAAAAACTAAAAATTAAACTTGGGTTGCCTCCCAATAAGCGCTTGTTTTATAGTCTCAGTCTGACTTCTTCAATTCTCTATCCAATTCCCCTACGAAAATTGAGGAACCCTCCATCCACTAGTAACAATGTCTCTTTTGGGAGGTTCCCATTTGAAATGGCTATTGAATTTAATTCACCTAGCATGATCTTTTTAGATAGGATCCCCATTAAGTACGACAAACCACTAGGTGCTTTCTCCGTTGTGTTTGTGATCAAATTATGACATGGATGCTTGTCAAACACAACAGGTTCCTCTTCTATCTTCCCTTTCTCGTCCCACCATGGCTCTAAAGTTTTGCTAGCTCTCATGTCACAAAGAGCTTTGCCGACGACATGACTGCTAATTGGGCATGGTTTTGCAAAACTGCCCAGATTCTTGAACTTTGGTGGAGAAGGTACGTGGGTCACTATCAAAATCTGGTCATCTTCATTGGTACTCAAAGTTAGATTTTTGCCAATCTCCTTTTCTTGGTCCCCAAGTGTCTCCTCTCTTTCACCATATATATCATTTGGCACATCCGGTTGTAGACTTGATTCGGGCTCACCATCAGTCTCAGAATCCATGTCATAGGGACAAGTGTATTGAGGACAAATGTTCGAGGCATTAAGTAGCTGTTCCATCTGGTTTGCAAAATTTTGACTCGATATCTCTTAATTAATCCTCCTCTCCTCACTTGAAGCTATGAACTTGGACAGAATTTTCTCCAAATTGGAATGTTCTTCCTATTGTAGTGGAGGTGGACACGAAAACTCTGGTGAGTATGTTGAATTTGGAGCATAAAATTGATCTTGATACGTATGGCTCCATGAAAAATCTGGGTGATACCCCCAATCCTGATGATAGTTGTTGGGATAGACATAATTGTTGGGGTAATCACCACCATACTGTACCGGCTCGAAACTGATGGCGCATTGATGACTCATATGATTTCCAGCACAATAATCACAAGTAACCGCCACACTTTGACGACGTTGTGTTGCAAAAGTGTCTAACCTCTTCGAAAGTGTCTCAATTTGTGCTGATAATGCAGAAAATACTGTCGCGAGTCCATCAATCTCCGCTCCCCTTGGCTGAGTCATTCTCGTATACGGCCATTGATAATTAAATTCCGTCATGGTACCTGAAAAGAAAGAAAAAAAATGGAAAGAGAATTAAAGAAAATAATAATAAAAAACGTTTAAATTAAAACTAATTTGATAAAAATTAATATTGACAAAATTATTAAACTAATTCCCCGGCAACGGCGCCAAAAACTTGTTGATCGATTTCGCAATCAATGAATACGTGCAAGTATACACGGTCAACAAGTAATAAAGTGATAAGAAAAGTATCGTTCCCACGAGAATTATTTAATAAAAATAACCAAGTACTAACTCTTAACCAAATCAATTTTATTTAAACAATTGCAAAGTGTAATTTTTCTAATTAAGAAAACTAAATTAATCAATTAAAACTAGATTACTCTAAAATTAATTCAAATAAATAAAGATTAAGACTAATTGAATGAATTGGATAAATAAAGGTTAAGACTACAATATCCCCAATTTATGTACTACAAACCAATTATCTAACTAATCCAATTATTATGCCTAATGAATTGTTAACAGGAATTCTAAGTGTTAAAAGCCCTTTCCCAAGTGATCAGTTAACTTTTATTCAATTCAATTAATCTTGCGATATTCCTATGCAAAATAATTAAATTAAATCCATTAAGTTCCAATTCCCAATTTGTTACATGCAGTGAACATATATTCCTATTCAATTCACGACCCTAATTATTCGTCTCATACAAATAATGAAGCATACATGTTATCATGTCTAGTTCTAACCCTAAATTTCATCTTCCGAATCCTTCTAGAGTAACACGGTAATTACTGGCCAAATAATTAATCAATACGCACAAGACATGATAAACAATTCACCTTGACATAAATAATTGGAATAAATTAAATAATTAATTCATAGACATAAAAGGTTCAATTTGTAGTCTTAATAAAAGAAATTTAGTTCATTGTCATTGAATTAAAATCAAGAATCCACAACTGAATAAACATTAAAAGATAAAAGTAAGAGAAGAGAAGATAATAGAATCTGTTGTCAATAGTCTTGAGACTCCTCTTCCGCTCCTGCTTTGAATTTTCAATGATCCTCAAGTTGCTTCAATCTCCAACAATCCAATATAAACTAGGGTTTATGTTCTAATTTAATGGAGTATTTTATCTAAGCTAATCTATGTAATCCCCCTTTATTTTATGCCTTACATCATGTATTTATAGGTCACAAGTCCAATTTTTAGTTTAGGAACAATCCCAATCCAATTTGGAGTAGAAAAGTGTCAAAATTCGCCCCAAAACGCTGCGTTCAAGCTCGATAATCCTTCCTCGTCAGCCTCGGCATTGGGCACGGCACTTATGCAACACTGCATTCTAGCGCCCCGGCGTTGAGCATAAGCTTAATTTGGGCTCCCCGGCGCTGGCCTCATTTTTGGAAATTTTCTGCTCCGACGCCCTTTGGAAAAATGGCCATAACTTCTTTTTCCGAACTCCGATTTTGATAATTCAAGATGTTCCGAAAAGAGGAGACGTAGATCTACAACTTTCATTCTTTAAGTTTTTCGAAATAAGGTTAGAGCAACATCTGAAATTGGCTTTGAAGTGGGTGCTTATGTGTAAATGGTGTTTAAAACGCAAATCTAGCCACTCCAAACGTCGATCCAAGTAACTTTTGTCCCAATTCCTACAAAACAACGTAAAACATGCATGAATAGACACAAACACTTAAAAACTTTCAAAAGATTAAGCTCAAACGCACTCAATTCATGTGTATAAAACTCACTCATCAGTTCTAAAAGTTGCTAGACAACGAAGGGGGCGCCTAGTGCCTATGCGTTTTCCTAGGCGGACAAAACGTTTTCTTAACAGTCTCATTTAATTTTTTTTATTAAAACATAAAATAGATTTAGTTTTCTAAAATTTTACATGAAAATTATCAAAAAAAAATAAAATATTTTTAAACTTGAAAATTCATTTGAAGTATTGTAGAGCTTCAAAGTAGAGGTCTAGTTTTGCTTAGGCAGAGCGCTCAACCAAATATAGGTGGTAGAGGCCTAGCGCCTAGGCAGGTTTTAATCGGACCTAGGCGAAGAACCAGATACAATTAAAGATGGAAGAGATCCCACTTGGCAGGCCTAATTCTCAGCTAACTGGGTCATGTTATGCAACACACCCACAGGAATCAACTGACTTTTGCCACACTGATCTTCAAGCAGAACAGACTCAAAGCACAAAAGACCGAAAAAAGCACACCTCAAAACAAATAAGAGCACACCTCAAAATACAAAAGAATACACCTCAAAAATCTCAACTGTTGTGCCTCAGCATCACAAAAAATGACTATCATCCGCAAACAACAAATGTGAACAATCACTGATCCGTTGCCCAACCGAAAAACCACTAGTACTAGACGTCTTGACTTTAAATGAAATAAGAAAAGAGGCAGTTTTGAAATTCGCACCTGAAAAAAGAAATTCAATGGGCTTCTTAAGAAAGTTATTGGTAATGTAATTCAAAAGGAGGCGTGCAGAAAGTGGAGAGATCATTCTGAATGCTTGACTTCTTTTTGGATAAAGAGAAGAAGATTTTTATTAAAAAGGAGTGAACAGACAAAAGAGGAGGATGAGAGAAATCCTCCAAAACAGAAAGTGGAAAATTACTAGCCCTAATAAAAAGGCCATCACCTCCATTTCTTTGTTAATCTGAAATCGAAATTCCTCCAAAAGTGCACATGGCAGAAGACCACAATGAGGAAAGGAAAGTGACCCTCTCCCAAATAAGAAGTGATTGTTAAAAATCAGAGGCATTCCTTTCCATCCAAATACCCAAATAAAATGATAAATAGAGAAACAACAACATTGCCAAAGCACCTTCCCATCCTTATTCCTCCCAGACGTCAAGCTTTCATGTACTGAAATCTTGACTTGGTATGTAAATGTTAATTTTATTAAATTAGTCTTAGAGAAGTGTCCATGTGAAGTATATGGCTGTTATGGCTTGTATGATCCAACTATAATTTAGAAACACTCAAAATTGAACCAGGAGAAGTTTAGACATTAGGTGCATTATGGTTCGAAAAGTGAGATAGTTCTGAAGCATTCTGAGATGGATGGAAGTCTACTTTTCATGTGATATTTTGTCATCCTAATACTTCTTATGAAGTAGAAAAGTGTACAAAAGACTTGGATGTAGGGAATTCTGTTGTATTTTCTGGGATTTTAGTTTCCAGTTCTTTAGTTCGTTTTCTATTCTTTCTTAAGGAAATGTAGATGTCAGCAAAACATTGTGTAAATTATTTATAAGAATTTTAGGTCAAAAATGAGTGGTGAAAAAGTATTATAGGATTTGATACCCTCTCTATCTTATACTCATTAACATAAACCTCAACATAGAGCACGATGGGATCTTATCCTTTTTGGCCCTGAAGGTCTTTCCATTCAAAAGAAACATATTGAATAAGTACTCCATTATTTAATCTTATCTTTTGCATTATAACAACAATACTGCCTGGGCGTTTCTGTTAATAATAAGGCTAAAGAAGACAATTTTGAAAAGTATATCAACAACTAAATCAATGTCTCCTCTTATGCATTTTTTGCACCATTTCTAGTAAGTGGATACGTTTTGTTTTCTTCTCTACCTACTCTTAACGTATACCAAATTTGCCATGTTTTTTATGCATAATTCATAGAGTAACTTCTCAAGTTTGTGGGACGAATGCGATAATTGGTTGTTGTACAAAAAACATCTATTGTTTTATGTTTTAGGGCTGAACCTTTCATTATAAGGTGCTAAGAATCTATTATCTGTATGTCATTTTTTTTTAAATTAATATTCTTCATCATTTTATATACCTTTTGCTTATACAAATGTAGGTTATCCGGGTCATCAGAAAGGGAAAGTTGCAGATAGTTCAAAATTTGGTTGGCCGGTAAGTGTGCGTCCGGTAGATTATCAGTGTTACTTGACCAGTCTTTAGTAATTGACTTTATTAATCTCGATCTAGTATGGATAAATGATAATTTAGTCCTATATCTACATTTTGTATACTTTTACTTGTTAGCTATCTACATTTTGTATACTTTTACTTGTTAGCATACCGTTGGCACTGGGGTCTTATACTGACCAGTATGCATTACTTCATCTTTTGGTAGTTCATGGTTTTAATAAATCGGGGTTTTTCTGTCTCTCACCTCTTCCATCTCTGTTTTTGTACTCTATTCTTTCTTCAATTTTTGTAATTTTTTTTTTTATTTTTTTATCATAATTGTTCCCTTCAAAATATTTATGTAGTTTTAATGAAACAAGCATTTTGGATATTTTGTTAGTATCATTATTTTTTTGGGTAATCATGTCAAGGATTTGTTGCATCCTTCTATGTAAAACTATATCATGATAGCAGGCGATTATTTTATTTGTAGATGCCTATAGGCCTTTAAAAGAAGTACCTGTATAAAGTGTCTTATTTGAGTTTTGTGAATTAAAATATACCATTTACATTTCTGCCCATAAAAAGAAAGAAAAGCGAAGGTCATGGTTGAAAGTTTTCTCGTCTATTTCTATAGGCTAAATTGAGGGCCTCCTCATGGTGGGTACGATACTTTGTTCAGACCAGCTTAGAAGAGAATGAAGCTGCCGTCAAGAAGTTTGAACAGGCTGCAGTTAAGAGCTCCTACAAGCCAGGCTGTCAAATATTTCAGCTAAAGTCATATCGTTGACATAGCAACAGAGTTTCCTAGCAACTTTTGAGCTTCTCCATCAGCTAAGATAAGGCATCTTCTGCTCTCTTTGAAATATCACACCATACAGAAATCACAATATCATTGAATATATATAATTATCAATCAACATAGTGTCATGAAATTCTTTTTCAACATTAATATGTTTTATATTAATTAGCAGAAGAATAACATGTTTATATTCTTTGATTCTATTTATGAGAAAGTAGAGAATGAATCAACAAGGTTTCTGCTTAGTTGTATTGATAATATTAGACCAGCAGTTAATTGAGTTCTTTTATTACAAATAAATATGTTTTTTTATAGTCTATAATCCATTTCATTCTAAAATATTTTACTGGAGCAAGTTTTGCAGTTTCTAATGTGGAAATGATGAGAGATTTCTCTATGTTGGTACTGTTTGGAGGCGGCAGTAATTGCGATCATAGTTGTCATGGCGTCACCTAGGCGTCCTGGCGTTGGAGAAGAGCAAGACAATGCCTTGGACGCCGAGCCGCCAAGGCTTACGCATTGGTAGCGGGCCCAAATTAAGTGATTAAGTCATTTTTTATCATGTCTCATGATAACCCATGGACTTTTCTAATTACTCAAGTAACTCAACCCATGACCCTAACCTAACCCAACCTATGACCCTACTCCTTTGAATGAGAGTGATGCCCGTGAGAGAAACGGAAATGACTTTATAGTTGATGACTTTGTTTGAGTTATGACTAGAGACAACAAAAAGTGGAGACGAGTTATTATGTTTCGGGTTTTAATATATATAAAATTTTATTGTGCAATATACTTTTGAAGTAAAATAAATAATGTATAAAATACACATTTTTACGACTTGTTGTCATACGAATGCCTTATCGGTTAGGCGTCCTGGCGGTCAACTACCGTCACGTCCTGCCTTGGCACCGTGACAATTATGATTGCGATGTTTATTGACTTAACAAAACTCAGTGCCTTTGATCCCAAACTAGTTAAATAAAATAAAAAAGGCAAGGGAAAATATAAGATCATAAAACAGATAAAACAAGAAAAAGGGTAAAATAATTAAAAATAAATAGAGATGGAAATATAGACTCTATCCATTCCAAAATTAGAGATACATTCTTTTTTAGTTAATTCCAAAATTAGAGATGCATTTCTATTACTTGTCTTCTAGGTAGTTTTGTGTCACCACTACTACATTTCTAAGCAATTATTAGGGATATATTATTCTTAAAAGTCGTCGTTTTAGAAATGTATCTCTAATTTTGGAATAGAGAAAGTATATAAAAAAACACCCCCTTGTAGAAACATGTATGCAATTAGCTAAAACGAAAACATGAAAAAAAAATTATGCATAGTATTGGGCGTTGGATTGTACACCTTTTGACCATAAAATGCAATATTGTTTGCTATGTTAATTGATGCAAGTTTTTTTCTTGTTCTTTATGCATCTCAATATATATTGTGGCCTAGCACTCTAGAATTTATCCTCTCTTTGCAGTGCTTTTATTGTTGTAAATTGTAACTTAAATTGTCCATATGATTAACTTGCATACTTCAAAAACAGGAATACATCATTCAGTATGAAAATTTATTCTTGTAAGCAGTAGGTTCCAATTGATTGGGGGTTAGATGTAGAAACTTGATAGTCTAGTGTAGGGCATTATAGTTGAATCATGTCATAATGGTAATCATTATTCCAACTATCCCTGATTGAGTGCATGTTTCAAAAAGATTTTTTTTCCCATCCCTAATTGAGTGGGTGTCAGGCATGTCATGTATGCAGAGTGATGCATAATAAATGTTTACTTTGATATTATTTGGACATTTATCTTTGTCTGTCCATTAGAGAAACAGTATTTTGACATTTATCTCTGCCCGTCCATTAGAGAAACAGATGGTCCAAATTTAAATTTTTTTAACCCTTCTCTCACTATTTTTGTAGCGGATAACACTTTCTTTATAAAAAATATGGGACGTCAGTTTGGGTTATCATAAATAATGCTGTTGTAAACATTTGTTATAGATATATATTTGTTTATATATATATATATATATATATATATATATATATATATATATATTGGTCTCTCCCAGTTGTTGAAAGCAACCCATTTTTAATTATTACTTCTACAAGCTCTACCGGCTTATAAAAAAAAAAAAAAAAATAAAATTGTCCAAGGCCGGTAGAGCTTGTAGTGGCTGACCAAAATAGGTTGCCTTCAACAACCAATAGGTTCTTTGTGGATTGGACTTATATATATATATATATATATATATATATATATATTGTAATTTAGATCTAAAGAATCATTTTATTATATATATGCTGTCATTTGAACGTTATAATATCCATGCCAAAAACATGAGCTTTCAAAATGACACTATATGTGGCAAGGATTTATTAAATTTTTTTCCTTTTCTTGGTCCAATTGAATAAATTACTTCAGTTCAGTGGCTGGGTTCTCTTATTATTGCGATAGTCCTTGCATGCTACAATGGTGATATTATTCCGAAACAGGGTGACTGGGTTCCTATCTGTCCAGGGGTTATTTTCTACCTACATTACTACTGAAGCAAATTATTGTAGTTAAAGATCTTTTCTATTGTGAAGAAACATCATTATTACTAGGTTTTCTTGTTTTTACTGTCCCAGATCGAGGTTACGTTTGTTTTAAAAAAATGATAGATAAGATGCGTGTATTTGTACTAATTTAATATTATTACGATTATTTTATTCCATAATTAATTTTTTATTTATTCTCACAAATTATGTTTTGTCATTTTTAAAATAATTTGATGATGATGTATTATAATTCCAGGTACTAAAATAGTATTCTATGATCATCTTTTTGATGTATCAGACTAGAAATAATAACAATAGTCTATGGATTAATTAAAGACTAATTAGGGAATAATCTCAACAATTTAGCTCTAAATGCAAGAAAATTACAATAATTATCAACGTGGCATTAGAGGAAATAAAATCTCACGTAAACAAAGAAATACAAATGTACATGGTAACAAACTAACAATAAGAATTGAACCTGAGCAAATCTTAAACATCAAGTTAAGACCTCATTGATGCAATTTTAACTGCTAATTATGGTATTACCAAATATTTTCCTTTTGCTAATAAAATGTGGGGAGTTTTTCTTTATTCTTTTTTGGCCATTTGGAAACACCTCGAGTGTGGAATGAGAATGTCACTTAAAAGGAATAAGACAATAAGATTAATAGAATATTATCGCCTAATTCATCATAATTCTCTTAAGTCAATTAAGCATTAATTTGAATGTATTTTTGTCTTGAGTTGAAGACAAGATCCAATAATTGGTGCCATTTGAACAACTAGACATTCTTCATCTCATTTAGTACCAGACCTAATCATTCACCTTTTCCATTTAGTTTTTTTGGTAATACTGAAGATCAGAGTAGGTCATGTTTCACCAAAAATGATCATTCATACTTATCAACAAGGTGGCAGGAGCAAATGCAGAAGTTAATTTAATGGCTTAGCCTGTCACATAGTACAATTTCAATCAATTGAGAAAACCTTGTATAATATGACATATAATCCGTTTCTCCAGCGAATTGGAGGGAATTTAACCAAGAAACGAACCCAAAGCCGCATTATAGCATAGAAAGTCGGTTTTTATGCTATAATGACGAAAAAAAAAGCGCCATATAACTCTGGTTCGATTCTTTAATTCGCTCTCCCTCCTCCTCGGGCTCGAGAAAGATATATATATATATATATATATATATATATATATATATATATATATATATATATATATATATATATATATATGGGTAATAATTTATATCATCTATTTGTTATGTATAAAAAATAAGCATATACCGTCTCTATCGTTCAATATATGAACCAACGACCGAAATTAAAACTGAAAAATTCATGTCTGCTACTATTAGTAGCGGGCGATGCTACTATTAGTAGTATTAGTAGCCGACGTAAAGTTACGTCTACTACTAATAGTAGCTTAGTAGCGGATGGCGGTACTATTAGTAGCGGACGTAACCCGTCGTTTGCTACTAATAGTAGCGAACGTGATTTTTGTAGTTCTAATCTCAGTCATTAGTTTCTATATTGAACGATATAGATGATGTATGCCTATTTTTGATCCATGTTATAGATCATTCCTGTAAGACCCCAACTTTTATGAATAAAGATTAATTTTTCTCGAAATATATTTTTGAATATTATGGTGTGGATTTGATATAATGTTATAGTTGTGAGTAATATTTACAAATTTTGTAAAGTAAGTAAGTTGTTATAAAATATTCGATTGGTTGGGGAATATTCGTTTTAACAGGGAATATTCGTACGACGACACAATCATTGGTGGACCCCAGCGGAAGTATTTTTGAGTTAGTAAGCATGTAAATATCTTTTATAAAATTAACGGCGAAAGTTTTACCATTAACTGTTGAAATACCCGGTGGTAAAAGAACAGTAATACGCGCGGTTGCATAGTAGCACACAGTATTGTATAGTATCTTTGATTATTGATGCTTACGTAAGAAGTCACTCAGTTATACTTAATTATTGCTACAGTAATTGTTGCATAATATCTCTCATATTATTGATTCAATTATTGTCACAGTATCATCTGCATAATATTTTATATTATTAAATTAATAATTGAGACGACAAAATTATTCATATTATTATTTGCATTATTAATGATGTCTAGAAAGTTCTGTTGAGGAAAGGGGTTTGGTCACCTAATTGCGCGCCAATAGGGAGAAATCCTTATCGGAAAGCCCCCTCTTTCTTGGGAATGAGCTGGTTGTTAAATATTGTAAGTTATAATATTAATGATGAATAATTGTTCAAAGATTAAAAATGTGTTGATTAAAGATAAGTGATTTTGGCAAATATTTATTCAATTTTTTTTTATATAAATAGAGGGGTTTTTATGATGTGTTTGTTATAAGTTTGGCTTATTATTCTATGAAGAGATGTGCTAATTTTTTAGACCGTTGGTTGAAGTTATAATAGTAAATCAATATGGATCGCTGGTTTAAAGTTATAATAGTAAATTAATATAGATCGCTGGTTTAAAGTTTTAACAGTAAATTAATATGGATCGTTGGTTTAAAGTTTTAATAGTAAATCATTATGGATCGTTCGTTTAAAAGTAAATCAATCTGGACTGTTGATGAATTAGTTACTATTTAGTCCAATCTCCTATAAATAGAAGCTCATTCCTTCATTATTTCTTACGAATTCACTGAAACTCTAGAGAGAGAAACTATAGAGAGAAAGAAGAAGAGTATTCTGCTACTTTACTATTGCAGTATCCAATCTTCTACTAAGGTAAGGGGTATTATTCTTTCGTATTCATAAAGAATGTTATTTTCTTTCAATACTCATAAGGGTTGTCATTCTATTCTTTATTAATCTGCGGGAGTAACTGATAAGTGGATTTTATATCCACGAATGGGGTTCTAATTCAAGCTTATTCGTTGTTAAAACCTTGATTTCATGTTTAGTTTTACTTGTTTATTGTTGTTTGATGTGTAGGGTGGTTGGTGCGGCAAGTGCTTGAAAAAGGAAGGCATTGGAGCATAATTGGAGCAAGTATGGAGCTAAACCAAAGTTAGAAAGCAGAACCCACCCTCGCCGGGGCGGGCTTATTTAACCCTTACACCCCCGTCGGGGAGGGCATTTCATGAGTATATATACCACGGCTGGGGTCTCAATGTCTTTGTTCTATTTTGATTCTAACACTGTTAGAAGTTGGTTTTGAGTGATTGCATAGCTTTGGGATTCTATGGGATGGAGGATTGAACTCAGATTTCGGGGGAAAACATATAATAATACAAACACAAGATCAAATCAATACACAAGGGCAATTATCAGAGATTAATTACAGATTTTCTTATTTGAGCATTGGAGTGAAGATTTTGAAGGAATGTTCATATTAATTGCGGATTAAGGCTAAAGTGAAGGGTGTTCTGATTTATTCTTTGTTTAGTCTTATATTTGTAATTGAAAGGATGTTATCTTTAATTTATTCAGTTATTAATTCATTGATGTTGAACTAATTTATTTTTTAGGCTTATGACGGATCTTTAAGTGAAACGATGATTATGTAGCTTTGATTTCCAGTTTAATAAATTATTATCCAGTTTATCTATATTAATTTGAGCTTGAATTTATGAATTGCCTGATAAATAGTTCTTTGTGGACGCGACTTGTATGAATTCGAGAGAGGAAGTACGAGTCTAGACTTAGTTAATATAGCATGTGTTCTTGAATTTTGTGATTGACAGAATCTTGATGAATGTTAAGGTAGGGATATGCTTGACATCGCATGTAATCGGATAAAGGAATTGAACTTAAACCCTCTTCAATTATAATTCGCAAAGAGATATAGTGAGTTAGTTGATTAAGGTGTTTAACTTGTTTCTATCTAAATTATGGATTTGAGTTAATACGGTATTAATACATCGAGAGGTGGCTAGTGCTACATACGTGTTCTTGATTAATAAACTGAGATCGTGAATTAAACTGGAATAAAGGTCTAAAAATCAGAGTGAAGCTTAGGGTGAAGTCGTAAGCCTAATTCTCCAATAATTGTTTGAAATTTCAATTTTTAATATTTGTGATTGTTTTGTGATTATATATTCATTAATAATTTAATTTTTATAATTTTAATCATTGTTTTGGATAATTTAATAAAATTAGGATTAATAGGAGATTGATAATTGTGAAGTTAAATTCTTACTAAGTTTTCTTTGTGGGAACGATACTCTACTTACTATTATATTACTTGTTGACCACGTATACTTGCGTGTTGTGCGTAATTAGATTTTACCCAACAAGTTTTTGGCTCCGTTACCGGGGACTATTTTAGTATAGATTTTAAAATTTTACGATATCAGTTTAATTAGTCCAATTTTACTTAAACATTTTTATTTTTGTTTTGTTCGTCTTATTTCAGGTTTTTGAAGTTGGTTTATGCAAACGCGGTCTAAAAATCTAGACTTGCTTCTTTTTGAGGACGACATTGAGAAACGGTTCCAAAGGCTAAGTAAGTGGATCAAGGAAACAAGAGAAGAATTCAAAAACTCAGAAAAATAAGAAGTAATGGCTGCCGAAGATCAGAAAGCGTTGAGGGATTTTGCTACACCCAAGGTGACTGAGCTGCAGTCAAGTATCACCAGACCTGTTATAGCTACGAACACCTTTGAAATCAAGCCTGGGATGATTCAAATGATTCAAAATTCGGTTCAGTTTGGGGTTTAGCAAATGATGATCCGAACATACACTTAGTTAGCTTTCTGGAGATTTGTGATACCTTTAGGTACAATGGGGTGTCGGATGATGCGGTGAGACTTCGCTTGTTCCCATTTACTCTACGGGGAAAGGTGAAGAGTTGGTTACATTCTTTACCTCCGGGATCAATAACTACTTGGGAAGACCTCGCTCAGAAATTTCTTGCAAAATTCTTCCCACCAGCGAAAACTGCAAAAATGAGGAATGAGATAACCATGTTTGGACAGCAACACGGGGAGTCATTGTATGAGGCATGGGAAAGATACAAGGAATTACTCAGAAAGTGCCCGCATCATGGATTGCCTAAGTGGTTGCAGATGAACACATTCTATAACGGGTTGAACGGTAATCTCAGGACCAGTATTGATGCAGCTTCAGGTGGAGCATTTATGGCTAAGAGTTACGAGGAGGCCTACGAATTGATAGAGACTATGGCAGCTAACAACTACCAGTGGCCCACGACAAGAATGACACAGGCAAAGGCAGCTGGAGTGTTAGAAGTAGATGGAGTGACGACAATACAAGTGCAAATTTCAGCACTCTCAAAGAAGTTGGATGCTATGTCAGGGGCACAGGCACAACAGGTTGCAGTTATTTGTTAATTGTGCGCGGGTGAGTATCCTACAGATCAATGTGCAATCAACCCAGCATCACTGCAATTTGTAGGTATGACACCCCCAAATCCGATACTTCCATTTCCACAGGATTTGGTGTTCATTGTACAAACATCATCTATCTATCTACCCGTAAATAAAATGCAAACCATACAATATATAGAAATAATAATAAAATCTCTCCCCTTATGGGGTTACATCAACTGAATAATAAATAAATCCCAGGTTACTCTAACCTTAAATCATCTGTGCGAAAAACATAAACAAATAAGTCTTAAGTAACATCAAGTCTAACTATCATTACATAATCACATAAATAAATAGTCTTCATTACTTGCTAAGCTTGCCCTTGCCCTTGCACTTACTAGTGGAAGGTTCGTCTGCTCTTTTGTTCTTAACTGCAATGTTATTATTACGCAAGAGTGAGCACGATTTCCCACAAGTATAACAATATAACAATGAATAATAACATGCGAGAGAAATAATAACTTCTGATATAAAGCTCAACTTTTGAATTAAGAATGGATAATAAGAATCAAAAGAAATTCTGAGGGTCATAAGACCTTGAACTATGTCCTAGGTTGTCAAGTGTTTTTACTTGAAACCTTTAATGATCGTAAGACTATGGACTCTTCTTCTCGCATTTTAGGGGATCAGCCCTTAGTACCATCTTGTGCACAATATCTTAAAGCTAAAGCGTAAATAATCCCCTATACAGGGTTGTTCATCTCAGTTTGACATTCGAGTCCGCACCAAAGGAAGTTTGGTTTGGATAATTCATCAAGGGTTCTGAAATTTAGAACACTCATCAACTATGGACTAGTCGAATCAATAAGGGTTCGCTAGTCTAACAAGGTTTAACAGTGAATGAATATTTAACTTGAATAACATCTAAAAAGGTATACAATAGAATAATTATTGTATAACAACATCATGCTTAAAAATTAATAAACTTTAATATACAAGATAGGCTTGATCAATAATAATGAGAATTTGCTCAATATCGAAAGATGAATTAATCAATTTATATAACGATAACAAGTAGGATTAGGAAACTTGCTCAACGAAAGTTTAGGGTAAGAAACTTGCTCAACGTAAATGTAGAGTTAGAAAACTTGCTCAATGTAACAAGATAAGGTTTAGAAACTTGCCTCATGCGTAGATTACACGTTAATAAAACTCGTTCTTTGAATTAAATCCTACATACCAATTACGTTTACAATACCAGTCAATAACAACGTACTAACATCATAACTTTACTCTTTATTTAACTCGAATTCATGACTATACTTAAGTTAATTATTACACTTAGTGTAAAATTAAGACTTCACGAAAAAATAAACTAATTATGCATTCGATCAATCAATCCACACGTAATTGTGTTATGGACATGTTAAGAATTTATTTTAACATCTCGTTATAGGTCTAACAAGCCTTTATAATCATTAGACTAAGTTGTTATCACATTTCCATACTTATACACTTTTAAAACTCATTTTCGACCATTCGCTTTAAGTGGTATTTATGCAGCCATGGCTACGCCACTTTTATACTTATGTCTTTGTTCAGGCCACATGGTATTGCAAGGACGCAGTGACTGTATACATGGCATGGGTGGTATACTGACATGGGCGCACTGTGGCGCTGAGTCTCATGTTCGGAGTCAGCCATGTGGCGCTGACACTCAGATTCTGAATTTCCAGTTCACGAAGAACACAAAATTCAGCGAAATAAACTCTACGTGATCATTAATTTCACCAATTTAAACATACCCACATGCTAAAATTTATGCATAACCATTACCCAACATATATAGAGTGATTTTAACACATTAAAACACATAATCATAGAATTAGAGCATGCAAATTGTACTGTTCTTGATGTTCTTGAAGTTCTTGAACAAAAACATGGATTTTAATGCTACGGATTCGTTATAAAGCCAAATCCAACTATTCAAGTTTCATTTTGTTCATTTTAACATGCATAATCATATCAATGTGTGAATTTTGCAAAATAAATTATATTTGACATATAAAAATCACGTATAAGGCCATATGGCTATATCACGTACTCTGTAATCGTATACTGTAAAATTTCATGAAACTGAAGATATGGAAACCCATATAATATACAATAAACATGTTATGCTACTCGAATTACTACTTATATTCCAACAACAACACCATTTTCCAATTACAGAGACTTAACAGAAAACTTAAGCCATATGCATGAAAACTTTAAAAGACGTAAAAATAATAATTGGGTTGAAGAGATTACCCAAGCGTAGATAAAATAATAGGAGATGAATTAAAGCCTTCCTCAATAATTCTCAAACACCAAGCAATCTCTCTCAACAATTTTCTCAAACTCTCTCTCTGTGATGTTTTTATCAGACTTAGAAGAATAATAGAAAAGAAGAAGACGTATGATAAATAGAAAAGGAACTGACGATTGGTGGTCAGGTTACCCATCATGGGTTAACTGCCCATAACCTCCCTTAGTGCCATGTTTGGCTAGCAAGAAAATAATTCAAAAACCATTTAATTAAATAAAACATTATCATATAGTTTAAATAATGTCACACTCCTTTATAAAATAAATCAATATCTTATTTAATTTACTTTAAATAAAATATAATGATTTCTCAATAATGCACATAGTCACATAATTAAATTTTCTCATTTAATAATAATATCAATTATTAAATCTCTAATTAATAATTAAATTAATTAAAATACTATCAAGCTTATTAAATATTTCTTTTAATACAATAAGCTCAAATAATCACATACTTCGAATAATAAAAATTCTCCACATTAATTTAATAAATATAACACATATAATTAAATTAATCTACCACAACTTCATCAATTAATTATTTAATCTAATAATTAATTCATCGAAAAATATTTATTCATTCCAATAAATATTAAAATTAAATTACAAAATCTCGGTTGTCACAGTGGGTAGCTACAACAGAATTCCACAGAATACATACCAGAATGCTTACAATCAAGGGAATATGAATCATCCTAACTTTTTGTGGAGTAATAATTAGCATCAGCAAGCTCCACGACAATCATTTCCCCCAGAATTTCAGAATCATCAACAACCAGCTCAACATCAAGAGAGGAAATCAGATTTAGAGGAGTTGTTGACAAAGTACATAACAAGCAATGAGGCGGCTATGAATAATCAAGCAATGGCAATGAAATCGCAAGAGATAGCCATCAAAAATCTAGAGAATCAGATGAGACAAATTGTATTAGCATTGAATAATAGACCACAAGGGACTCTACCAAGTGACACCAAAAGAAATCCGAAGGGAAATCATGAACAGTGTCAGACAATCATCTTGAGAAGTGGAAAACATTTAGATGGGAAAAGTGCAGAAAATTCAGCTAGATTAGATGACAAAGTTGATGAGAACAAAGTGGTTGAAGAAAAACAGGGCGAGGATAAGCAAATTGAGAAAACGAAGTTAGATGACAAGGTAGTTGTATTTCCTCCACCGCTGTTTCAGCAGAGAGTCCAAAAACAGGAATTAGATAAGAAGTTTGCGAAATTTTTGGAAGTTTTTAAGAAACTTCAGATTAACATCCCGTTTGCAGAAGCCCTAGAGCAGATGCCAAGTTATGCGAAATTCATGAAAGGGATTTTGTCTAGGAAAAAGAAGTTAGAAGATTTCGAAACAGTGGCATTAACAGAGGAGTGAAGTGCGGTTTTACAGCGAAAGTTGCCACCAAAATTGAAAGATCCGGGGAGTTTCACCATTTTTTGCACGATTGGGAATATGACATTCAATAAATGGTTATGTGATTTGGGGGCAAGTGTGAACCTTATGCCGTTATCAGTTTATACAGAATTGGGTTTGCCAGCTCCAAAGCCTACGAACATCTCATTCTGAGTTGGCGAGATAGGTCGACCACGTGCCGAGAGGCATTGTAGAGGATATATTGGTCAAGGTTGACAAGTTTATATTCCCCGCGGATTTTATTATTCTGGATTTTGAGGAAGATAAGAACATCCCAATTATCCTAGGGAGACCTTTCTTGGCTACGGGTAGGACGCTGATCGACGTATAAAAAGGTGAACTAACTATGAGGGTCCAAGATCAAGAAGTAAAATTTAATGTTTTCAAGGCCATGAAATTCCCTACGGATGAAAAAGAATGTTTCAGGATGGATATCATTGACCAGATAATCAGCGAAGACATGGGTAAAAGTTTGGGTAACGATCCCTTGGAAACAACACTATTGGGAGATGAAGAGTTCGATGATCCGGAATTTGTGGATTACTTGTAGATGCTAGACTCCTTGACACGAGTTAGCAAATTTAAAGCACCGTTTGAACCATTGCACTCGAAGGAAAGATCCACAACCAAAATGAAACCATCATTGGAGGAGTCACCTTCTTTTGAGCTAAAGCCACTGCCTAAACACCTCAGGTATGCGTATTTAGGCACTTCTAATTCTTTACCTGTTATTATTTCTGCTACACTTAACGACTTGTAGGAAGAAAAGTTGCTGAGGGTGCTTAGGGAACATAAATTGGCTATAGGATGGACAATCACAGATATCAAGGGAATCAACCCATCCTTTTGCATGCACAAAATTTTGATGGAAGACGATGCAAAACTGACAGTGGAGCAACAGAGACGGCTCAACCCAATCATGAAAGAAGTAGTGAAGAAGGAAATATTGAAATGGCTGGACGCGGGTATCATTTATCCAATTTTGACGATGTTATAATCGATCGCCATTGCCGCCTCAAGACCAAGAGAAGAAGTAAGTGGGTCCGGTTCGGCTCAATGTACCAAAAAAGGAGGAATAAGCGTGGTACAAAATAAAGACAACGAGCTAATTTCGACAAGGACAATACCGGGTTGGAGGGTTTGCATGGACTACGAGGAAATTAAATAAGGCAACATAAAGATCATTTCCTTTGCCCTTTATCGATCAAAGGTCAAGTTAGAATATTTCCATGAAAGATACATCGAAGGAATAGCGGATTTTAACTGTGTCCTGTAAAACACATGCATGTGATGTTCCAAATGTAATAATAATAAAACTAACCAGTCCTGTAAAACATAATGCATGTGATGTTCCAATAGAATAATAGAAGAATGTCACCAAGTATAGGTAAATCACAGATACAAATGTTATTCCAATGTAATAATAAGCAATGGAATAACATAAGGACGACACTAACGCTTATTGTATCACTCTTCTTCTTTCTATAATTTTCTCTCTATTCTTTCTATAATTTCTCTCTCTGTAGTTTCAATGAATTCGCAAAGAAAATAATGAAGGAACGAGCTTCTATTTATAGGAAAATGGAATGCATAAGAATTAATCCATTAATGGACTCATATTATTAATCGGTTAATAATGGAATCAAACCGAAAGTAATTTCCTCACACATAAGCATCAATAATCAATACCGTGTTACTACGCAATTCGATATAACCACTGCGATACTTTTGCAAAATTTTATAAATACTACCCATAACTATAATATTATCTCAAATTCACACCATAATATTAAAAAATTATTTCTGCGAACCAAATTTAAATCTTTTATTAATAAAACTGGGGTCTCACAATCTCCTCCTTATGGAATTTCACCAAATTGTGGTAACGCACTGGTATGATAAAGAGATGAGGATACCTTGAATACCTTTTATCGCTTTAAAAATATTAAATTCATCTTTGAAATCGCCAAAGCTATTCATTAACAATTCATCTTTGCACTACAATGTGCAAAGATATACAATTCCCAGAAACTGAATAATAATGCTAAGACGCAGCCTTTAATAGATCACGTACCACTACCTAATTATCCATGCTAGAGTTTCAATCGCCAAGGATATTCGAAGGAAACGAAGTTTTCAATTACTAAGCTAGGATTATGAATTCTAACAACTCGGTCATAATCATACCAATATCTACGCACGTGGACTCACCAATAATTAATCCACATCATCGAATCATCCCTCGCATCGATATTCATTAAGATCAATGCAACCACAAATTATCCATGCAGAATCACTACGCCAAGATAATTGTGTTTTCAATTACTGGTCCACCAATGATTACTATGATTATATCCCAACCAATCCTCGGTCATAATCATACCAAGGATATTCGAAGATATTCATTATCACGTATTAACAAATTATCCACAGCACTACTACTAAAGATAATTGTATTTTCATTTAGTCATAATCATACCTCCAAGTCCATCTATGCAACGTAAGCCAAGCTACACGCATCCATGAATTAATATTTCATCATTTGTGACTCAACAAACACATCCATTAATTAATATTTCATCGAGAGAAGACTACATTGCCATTATTGCATAATCATACCAAGTCCATCTATGCATCGTAAGCCATGTAATTACTTTCAACATAATATAAAAAAATCGAGGATAATGATATAAAGAATCAATCAAATGAGATAAAGGATAAATATTAAACATTTATAATATAATTTATCCGTGATTCAAGAATATCCCCATGTTATCAATCATTTAATAATCTCATAATCTAATAACATTAATATTATAACAATATTTTAATCACTTTAAATTTATAAACAAATTATCTTAATTGTTTACACTTTACTATATAATGCATTTAATCATTCAAAAATGTCATACTCATAAGATATCATCACCAATTATCAAATCCCTCATCAAAAAATATGCATATACTCTATATAGGATTCTCAACCATAAAATCCTATTTTCAACTTTGTTACTTCACATAACATATTTAACTCCATATGTTCAGAATTCAAACTATTTTCATGAAAAATACCAAATCAGCCCCAAAAATATTTCTTTTCTGGGATTTAGCATACTATAGTCCCATAATGAAAATATATTTTCTCGAATTTTAAAATTTATTTACTATTTTTTAAAAATCAATTTCTAATTAATTCCTTAAGAAATTGATATGCAATCCATTAAAAGAATCTACGTTATAGTTTAGACTCAAATTTTAATAAATAATCCACATCATCGAATCACCCGCACTACTTACGCCAAGGATATTCTTTAGTATTTCGCACTACTACCAAAAATAGTTGTGTATTCATGGAATAACAAAAGAAATCACCATGCCCGTACAGCACATTTGTGGATGTAATAATAAAAACGAACTGTGTCCCAGTAAAACACATGCATGTGATGTTCCAATGTAATAATAGAAGGAGAATGTAATACTCTTCTTCTTTCTATAATTTTCTGTAGTAATCCACCGTTATTTTAATAAAATATTTTTGTCAAAGCGGTGAATGATGGCCATTTTCTCGTGAGGAATGTCGCTCATTTTATGTAATGCAATCGGTGAATGATGGCCATTTTCTCGTATAATGGTGGAGGAAAATGTGGAAGTCTTCATGGACGATTTTTAAATACTATATAGAAATAACTTTAATGCTTATCTAGAGAATTTGGTGATTGTGTTACAAAGATGCGGATACCGAATCTTGTACTTAGCGGGAAAAATGCCACTTTATGGTTGAGGAAGGCATAATTTTGGGGCACAAGGTCTCGGCTCACGGATTAGAGGTTGATAAGGCGAAGTTGGAAATGATTGAAAAACTTCCTCCACTAAGCTCAGTTAAGGGAATTCAAAGTTTCTTGGGACATGTCGGGTTTTACAGATGATTTATAAAAGACTTCTCTAAAATTGCAAAACCTTTATGCAGTCTTTTAGAGAAAGATTTTGTTTTTAAGTTTGATGAGGAGTGTAAATTGGAATTCGAACTATTGAAGAAGAAATTGACTTCAGCTCCCGTAATCGTCGCACCAGATTGGAATATGCCTTTTGAGTTAATGTGTGATGTGAGCGACTATGCGGTTGGGGCTATTTTGGGTCAACACCGAGAGAAGGTATTTCATGCCATATACTATGCAAGTAAAACACTTACGAAAACTCAAATGAATTACACAACTATGGAAAAAGAATTATTTGCGGTAGTATATGCCTTCGATAAATTCCAGGCTTATTTGATCGGAACAAAGGTGATAGTCTACACGGATCACTTGGCTATTCGGTACTTAATTTCAAAAAAAGATTCTAAACCACGCCTGATTTGATGGATTCTCCTTCTCTAAGAATTTGATTTAGAAATAAAAGATAGAAAGGGGATGAAGAATCAAGTTGCCAATCATTTGTCTAGGCTGGAAAATTAGGGTACAAAGGAAGAAGACAAGTGTCTAATCAATGAGTCATTCTCGGATGAACAATTGTTTGGGATAAATAAAGAATTTCCATGGTACGCAGACTTCGTGAACTATCTAGTGAGCAACATCCTTCCCCCCTGATCTTACTCATCAGCAGAAGAAGAAATTCCTACATGATGTCAAGTGGTACATGTGGGATGAGCCATACCTATTTAAACAGTGCGCCGACAAAATGATTAGAAGGTGTGTGCCTTACTGCGAGGTGAATAGTATATTGCATAAGTGTCATTCGTCTGCGTATGGGGGACATTATGGTAGTGAACGAACAACGACAAAAGTGCTTCAAGCTGGGTTTTATTGGCCTACATTGTTCAAGGACGCCCACCAATTTGTTAAAAGTTGTGATAGATGTCAACGGGTGGGCAACATATCGAAAAGGAATGAGATGCCACTACAAGCAATATTGGAAGTTGAAATTTTTGACGTTTGGGGCATTAATTTTATGGGGCCATTTCCATCATCATTCGGTAATCAGTATATATTGCTTGCAGTTGACTATGTCTCAAAATGGGTTGAAGCAGCATCACTCCCAACTAACGATGCCAAAGTGGTCCTCAAATTCTTGCAGAAGAATATTTTTACGAGATTTGGCACGCCACGAGCTATCATAAGTGATGAAGGTAGTCACTTCTGCAACATATCATTTACAGCTCTCTTGGCAAAATATGGGGTCAACCATAAGGTGGAAACAACATATCATCCCCAAACAAGTGGGAAAGCTGAAGTTTCAAATAGGGAGGTGAAGAGAATCTTGGAAAAGGTGGTAAATCCAACTAGAAAGGACTGGTCTCTTAGGTTGGATGATGCACTATGGGCCTACCGAACTGCGTATAAAACACCAATTGGTATGTTAGCATATCAATTGGTCTATGGTAAAGCATGCCACCTACCAGTCGAGTTACAACACAAGGCCTACTGGGGGATTCAAAAACTTAACTTCGATCAAGCAGCTGTGGGGGAAAAGAGACTACTTCAATTAAACGAGCTCGACAAATTTTGACTTCAAGCCTACGAGAACTCTAAGCTATACAAAGAAAAGGTCAAGAAATGGCACGACCAGAAAATTATGCACAAAACGTTCAAGCCGGGGCAATCAGTCCTATTGTTCAACTCATGGTTGAGGTTGTTCCCAGACAAGCTTAAGTCAAGATGGTCGGGACCATTCACCATCAAAAGAGTTTTCTCACATGGGGCCGTTGAACTTTATAGTAGAAACCCATTGGAGACGTTCAATGTCAACTGTCAACGATTGAAGCATTATTGGGGTGGCGAATCCAACACGGATGACACGCAATCACATTATCTGACGTACCATAAATAGGGAGTAGTCAGGCTGAACGACTTAAAATCAAGCGCTAATTGGGAGGCAACCCAATCGTACTTTATATTTCTATTTTCATTCATAACCGTTAAATTATAGTTTAACATAATTAGTAATATAGAATAAGTTCATTAGTTTAGTTGAATGTTCTTGATAATCTCTCCACCATGCTTAAAATAATCAAAATCTACTCACATTGATATTTTATGGCATTGCAGGATCTTAAAATAATAATGGTTGGTAATATGAAGGAAAAAAGAAGCAAACCAGAGCAATTTTGCAGTGTGAACCCCCTTGAAGTGCCCCTAAAGCTTTATACCCCGCCAGGCATGGGTCTCCCAAATCGATTTACGGTATGCATGCCTTGTATGGCTTAACAAACTTTATACCCCCCGCCGGGGCGGGGGTCTTGGAATTGAATAGGTGCTCGGCAGTTACTTCTTGCTCAACCCACTTCCCCCACTTCCTCATTATACTACTACTTCTTCCTCAATTAAACTTCCAACCTCCATCCATTACACCCAATTCTCGCGCACGATTTTGGCATCTTCCACTCCATCTCCCCACAACTTCAATCCATTACTCCTAACCCTCTCCATCACACCACCTCTATATAAACACACCCTCACAACCTAAGTTCATCACATACATTCAATTTAAACTCAGAAAGCCACGAATTAGGGTTCTTATCGTGGGAATTCATCTTGCACTTGAGACTGGGTTGCCCATCTTCAATCACCATAATTGCCACAAATTCATCAAGTTTGGGGGAAGAAATCAGTGTGCACGCCAAGTGTTTGAAAGATTGTGTGACTGAAGTTTGGGGGAAAAATCATTGATAAAGCTTACTATTTTCAAATCAATGGTGTCAAAACCCACAACAAAGAGGCACCGGGGAGAGAGTTCCATAACAACACCACCATCACGAACTTTCGACCATCGCAAATTCAAAAGTGCCACCGCCGGCGACCGATACGACTACATGATGACAAAAGCTCTTACACCGGAGCGGGGGTTAGCACCGGATCCTGTTGACGGTGAAATGATGCAACAGATTTATCAGAAAGGGTGGAACAAGTTTATTGAGGAACCTGAGCCCGCCGTTGTCAATGTGGTCAAAGAGTTTTATGCTAATGCCGAGGACAAAGCCCCCTTCAATGCTTATGTGCGGGGTCGATTAGTCCCGTTCAGTGCTGATGCTATCAACACCTATTATCAGTTACGAGTGCCTCGACAGTGCCAATATGCCCACCTACGTGATTTCGATCCTGACTTTGAGGCTATTCTCAAAGAAATGACTAAGCCAGGAACAACATGGATTAAGGGTCGGAAAGGAGGCACGGTTTTTCATAGCAAGGATCTCAGCCGGTATGGTAAGATATGGTATGCCTTCTTATGTGCAAAATTGTTTCTGTCCCAACACACATCAGACGTTACCAAAGAAAAGGCACTACTTCTATATGCAATTGTGTAAAATTCCATTCGCCGATGCTTACAAGGAAATTTTTTAGGCGGCTTACCACACCCATCACTCATTTATGGGTTGTGTCATTAAGCGAGGGTTAGATGGTCCGATGATGAACCCACTCAGATGCCGCTTTAGCTACTCGATTCTAGAATGATCGCATGATATTCGGTGTGGGCTGGGGGCGATTACCATCTTAGAGGTCTAGGATTTATTTTTTCATCAGCTTCAGTGGACGAAGTTGACGCTGCAGAAACCTCGGAGGATGAGGATGCACCGATGGGAGATCAAGGAACAGAGCAGGTACCACAGTCCGAGGCAATATCTAGCCGTCAGTTCCTAAATTTTCAGCGCCAAGTGGATGAGCACAACAAGAAAGAACGACGAGAAATGAGACGCCTTGCCGCTAGACAGGATCACATGTTTGAAGCAATGAACCTCTTATTTGCATCATTGAACACGACGCTTCAAAGTTTAAATCCTAATGCTCAATTTCCATATCAGCAACCGGCCCTAATGCCACGATTTCCACCAAGTGACTCTGATGAAGAAGACCAACAACCACCACCACCCCAGGCTTAACGTGATTATAGGGAAGTCCTCATATTTTTCTTGTTATATCTATACAATGAGGGCATTGTAATTGTCAAGTTTGGGGGATTCAATTGTATTTTGCATTTCATGTTTGCATATATAATGTCATTAGTTAGGTTTGTATTTGTTATTGCACTTTAGTTTTGCATGTTATTTTAGGATTTGTTATGTTGCATTCATGTAATCATATAGTTGCATAGTAGCTTAGGTGCATATTTAGTTTATGTTTAGTTATTTATTTATGTTTGCATTCATGTTATGTTTGCTCTATACAATTATGTAAAAAAAAATTAGTTAAATATTGTGTTAATTTAGCATATGTTCAACAGTGTTGTAGTTCATTTTATTTTGGCCAATGATGAGATTGAGATTAAGTCGACAAATACAACACTGATTATTAGAACCTTAATGTAGTTTCTGTTATGATTCGGATCTTGTGCTCGTTTGAAACTGGTATAAAAAGGGTAGCACGTAATAACATCTGTGTTGAATGATTAGTTTAAATTGATAAATAAATAGTTTCTAATGGATAATGCTAGTGTAAATAAGAGAATGACAAGAATAGGCAGTGAAGACGATAAATTAGGTAAAAACCTAAGTTTGGGGGAAAAAGTAGGGTATATAAGCTTCATAAAAAAAGAAAATATTATCTAGTTGAGTCTTGTAGTGGATTGAGAAGAAATACTCCCCATAAACACGAGCGTGAGATGGAGCGTAAAACACACTCACCAACCATCTATCGAAAAAAATGAAAAAAAAATGAAGAAAGACGGGAAATAAGGGCAAAGAGCCTCCGTCAATGAATATATATATATATATATATATATATATATAAAGAAAGCATGAATACCCTATTCAGACCCCTGATCTTGGTAAATGTTTGATTTTAGTTGGAACTCGTCTATTTTTGAAATTTTTGAGTTATTCTGTATGATTCCTAATAAGAAATTGATTATGTGTTGAATTTGAACTAGAATCGGTTAGCATAGATGTTGCTCACACACGCACTATATCAGTGATGATGGTCTAAGATTCGAGGATTGAGAATAAATTATTGAGTGGTTTTGATATGAAGTGTTGAAGTGTTTGCTTGATTTTTTTTTGAGGCCGAAGGAATAAAATTGATTCTGTGATACTGTTGGATTTGTAGACATATAATTAGATACATTACATCTCATTGTATTAAATATCATGTAGTTTGTTTTGTGCTCGAGGACTAGCACGGTTTAAGTTTGGGGGATTTTGATAAGTGAATTTTATATCCACAAATTGGGTTCTAATTTAAGCTTATTCGTTGTTAAAACCTTGATTTCATGTTTAGTTTTACTTATTTATTGTTGTTTGATGTGTAGGGTGGTTGGTGCGGCAAGTGCTTGAAAAAGGAAGGCATTGAAGCATAATTGGAGCAAGTATGGAGCTAAACCAAAGCCAGAAAGTAGAACCCACCCCCGTCGGGGCTGGGGGTCTCCATTCTAGATTGCAATAGCCTAGCCCGCCGGGGAGGGCATTTCATGAGTATATACCCCCGCCGGGGCGGGGGGTCCCGAATGCTGCTGTCCTATTTTGATTCTAACACTGTTAGAAGTTGGTTTTGAGTGATTGCATAGCTTTAGGATTCTATGGGATGGAGGATTGAACTCAGATTTCGGGGTAAAACATATAATAATACAAACACAAGATCAAATCAATACACAAGGGCAATTATCAGAGATTAATTACAGATTTTCTTATTTGAGCATTGGAGTGAAGATTTTGAAGGAATGTTCATATTAATTGCGGATTAAGGCTAAAGTGAAGGGTGTACTGATTTATTCTTTGTTTAGTCTTATATTTGTAATTGAAAGGATGTTATCTTTAATTTATTCAGTTATTAATTCATTGATGATGAACTAATTTACTTTTTAGGCTTATGACGGATCTTTAAGTGAAACGATGATTATGTAGCTTTGATTTCCAGTTTAATAAATTATTATCCAGTTTATCTATATTAATTTGAGTTTGAATTTATGAATTGCCTGATCAACAGTTCTTTGTGGACGCGACTTGTATGAATTCGAGAGAGGAAGTACGAGTCTAGACTTAGTTAATATAGCATGTGTTCTTGAATTTTGTGATTGATAGAATCTTGATGAATGTTAAGGTAGGGATATGCTTGACATCGCATGTAATCGGATAAAGGAATTGAGCTTAAACCTTCTTCAATTATAATTCGCATAGAGATATAGTGAGTTAGTTGATTAAGGTGTTTAACTTGTTTCTATCTAAATTGTGGATTTGAGTTAATACGGTATTAGTACATCAAGAGGTGGCTAGTGCTACATACGTGTTCTTGATTAATAAACTGGGATCATGAATTAAACTGGAATAAAGGTGTAAAAATTAGAGTGAAGCTTAGGGTGAAGTCGTAAGCCTAATTCTCCAATAATTGTTTAAAATTTCATTTTTTAATATTTGTGATTGTTTTGTGATTATATATTCATTAATAATTTAGTTCTTATAATTTTAATCATTGTTTTGGATAGTTTAATAAAATTAGGATTAATAGGAGATTGATAATTGTGAAGTTAAATTCTTACTAAGTTTTCTCTGTGGGAACGATACTCTACTTACTATTATATTACTTGTTGACCACGTATACTTGCGTGTTGTGCGTAATTAAATTTTACCCAACAGTAAGCTGTCTAAGCGGACTACCGCATGCATGGTGACTGACCCTTTATATTCATTTTTTATTAATCTGCGGGAATAACCTGTCTACGCGGACTACCGCATGCATGGTGAATGACCCTTCGTATTCATTCTTTATTAATCTACGGGAGTAACCTGTCTATGCGGACTACCGCATGCATGGTGAATGACCCTTCATATTCATTCTTTATTAAATTATGGAAATGATCTGTCTATGTGGATTACTGCATGACGGGTGAAAATCCAGTTGCAATTTCGTATATTCTTTTATACTCGTATGATATGTCATTTCTTTTGTACTCATCAAGAGATTTCGTCTTCTTTCGTATTTCTCCATTTATGGTACAAATTTATTGTTTGTTTGCATTACCTTATTATTAAATGGTGAAAACCCTTGAAATTAGTTGAATATTCTTAATAGTTTGTGCTTCATCTAGTATTTCTACTATTAGTCTGAACTTCTTATTAAATAACGGGATACTATTTATGTTGAGGTACTATTCACTTGGGGTACTATTCACGATAAAATTGATTTCTTTTCTGTCCAAAATTATTTTTGATACATGAATATCATTCTTGAATTTTACTGCATAAATCAGTATCATGTTGATAATTTGGACATTATTGAATTCTTGATAAATTGAATTAATTATAAATCTTTAAAAATTTATCATTTGCTTTCTTTTAATTGAAGTCTTATATCATTGTCATCATCCTCATGCTTATATTGTGATGAAAGTCATCTATGGCTTACGTGCATAGATGGACTGTTGATTGGTATGATTATGACCAGGGATCATTCTGTATAATCATGACCGTAATGTTACAAATGATGTGGTAAAATTCCTCATTGGTCCTTAGTGCAATAATGGACAATGGTTGGCATGGTCATGACCATTGGTGAAAACACGAATATCCTTGGCCCGTAATGCATGAATAATTCGTAGTTGTGATACTAATGAATATCCTTGGCTCGTAGTGCATGGATAATTCAGTGATGTGGATTATTTATTAAACTTAGTCTCAGCGATAGAATTGATGATAAACTTTTTAAATCATAGAAGATAGTAGATATTATGCTCTACTTGACTCTTCTAATGGATTGCTTGTTCCGCTGCAGTTAAACTTGATGTTTATTGTATTTTATCAGTTTAACACTGTTGAAGGCTAACGATAATTTATTCTGCATTATCTTAGTCATAATATTTTTTACTGGGCTAGTTGAGCTCACCCTTTCACTTTCATTGTTCTCTTTAGAAAATGAGAACGTAGTCGGGACCAGTCGGGGAACGGAGTGATGGTCCGAGATGGTGTTACAGTAGTCCTCACTATTCTATAAAATAGTGTGATAATAATTGTAATGAGGACTCCATTTGAGTTTGGATATTGTCTAGAAGATAATATTCTTGTAAAAACTCTCAGCTTATGTTGTATAATTAAGTTTGTATTTGTATTTTTTATCATGTATTTGGCGACTCAGAATGGGTGATGTATACCTATTTTAGGGGCGTCACAATTCCCCTATAACGACGGTTCATCCGTCGCTAAATAACAAAAAAATCGATTTTCTAAACTATAGTAACAGTACGAACCGTCGCCATAGCCGTGGCGTCGACTTTTATGCAATCATTTTCTAAGAAATTTAATTATGTAAAATCTTGTTATCTAAAGTCAAGAACACGAGTAAATTTTTGCCACTGAATTATATTAAAATTTCAACACGTAGAGTAAGGTTTCATTTAACCGTATTACAATAAGATTGTTGATTCTCTTATTTTTAAATATAAGAAATTGTTGAATTTACAACAAAAATTATTATATATTCTTATTATCTGCATATTTGTTGTATTTTTAAGAAAACACTTATAAAAATCATTTTAAAATAATTTATAATAAATTTAACTAAGATATAACTTAGATTCTGTTTTCTCATTGATAAAACACAGAGAATATAATTTTCTGTTATTGTTATTCATCAATGTAGTAGATATATATACAAGAGTATATTGCTAAACTTATGCTACTGTTACGACAAGATATTCTATTGCTATATTTGAATGATTATAATTGCACGATTCTATCCTGATATTAGGGGGATAATCACTCCATTATTATAGGAGAAGATTACTCCTAATCACATATTCTAACATCCCTCCTCAAGGTGGTGCATGGATGTCACACATGCTTAGCTTGTCAAGACAACTTGTAAACATTTTGTTGGATACTGCTTTTGTAAGAACATCAGCAAGTTGAAATTCTGACTTTACAAAAGGAAAATGGATAATGTTGGCTTCAAGGTTCTCTTTGATGAAATGTCTATCAACTTCTACATGCTTTGTCCTATCATGTTGAACAGGATTATGGGCAATCTCTATAGTTGATATATTATCACAATAAAGATTCATTGCAATTCTTTGAGAGAATCCCAAATCTTTCATCAAGTTTTTTTAACCACAATAATTCGCATACTGCAATTTCCATTCCTCGATATTTAGCTTCAGCACTTGATCTAGACACCACAGACTATTTTTTACTTCTCCAAGTCACAAGATTGCCACCTACATAAGTGAAATAATCGGATGTAGAACGCCGGTCGTCAGCTGAACCAGCCCAATCAGCATCAGTATACCCTTCAACATCTAAGTGTCCATGTTTGGAGAATAATAAACCTTTGCCTGGAGAAGATTTTAAATATCGCAAAATCCGTTCTACAGCATCCATGTGAGGTTTACGTGGATCATGCATAAATTGACTTACCACACTCACATCATAAGCAATGTCAGGTCGAGTGTGGGATAAATAAATTAATTTTCCCATAAGTCTCTGATATCTCCCTTTATCTGTAGAACTAGCATGAGAACATTGAAAAAGCGTATGATTTTGCTCCATTGGATTATCAACTAGTTTACATCCAAGCATCCTTGTTTCAATCAATAAATCGAGAGTATATTTATGTTGTGACATAAATATACCATGCTTGGATCGAGCTATCTCAATCTTGAGGAAATATTTAAGATCTCCAAGATTTTTCATTCAAATTCGGATGCCAAATGTTGTTGTAAGCACTGAATTTCCTCAACATCATCACCTGTTACTACCATATCATCAACATATATAATTAAGACAGTGAGTTTACCCATGTTATGCTTTATAAACAAGGTATGATCCAAATTTCTTTGAGTGTAACCAAACTTTTTCATGACTTGAGTAAATCTACCAAACCAAGCTCTAAGAGATTGTTTCAAGCCATACAAAGCCTTCATGAGTTTGCAAACTCGAGTGATACCTTCATATTCTGAAATACCAGGAGGTGGATCCAAGTACACATCTTCTATAAGGTCTCCATGCAGGAATGAATTTTTGACATTGCATTGGAGTAAAGGCCAATCTTTATTAGCTGCTAAAGACAAAAGAACTCTCACAGTATTGAGTTTAGCAATTGGAGCAAAAGTTTCTTGATAATCAATCCCATAAAATTGCGTGTACCCTTTGGCGACAAGTCTCGCCTTGTATCTTTCAATAGTTCCATTTGCATTGTTTTTGACAGCAAAGACCCATCGACATCCCACAATTTTATTTCCTGTTGGAAGGATAACAAGATCCCATGTACCATTTCTTTTTAGAGCCTCCATTTCCTCTGCTATAGTTGCAGTCCAATGCGGATCTGCCAAAGCTTCCTGTAATGTACTAGGAATAGAGATAGAGGATAATTTACACACATAAGATGCATATGAAGCAGACAACTTGTGAGATGAGATATGATTACTTATTGGGTATTTCACTTTGGCTTTTGGATCTGGTTCATATTTAGCAGCTGGAATCCCACAGGTAGATCGTGGTGGAAGTGCATGATGAACGAGGTTAGATGGCAAACTAATTTCAGAAGAATTTTTGGGTTGTACCTGTAGGGTTGTTGTTGGTGATGACTTTGGAGAGGAGTTGGCCGGTGCATTAGGAGGTAATGTACTATCAAGAGGTTGTTGAGAATTTTTGCAATGATCATTAGAGTCTTGTGGATAAGAATCAGGAACTGTAGGTATGTCCATGGATGTGTCTATAGTAGAGGTGTCATCGTCCAACGGTCCACTAGTGGGTAAAGTTGCTAATTTTAGCTCAAAACACAAGACATCATCATGACTTGCAAATTGTCGAACATCTTTAGGACAAGAAGGATTTAAATCTGAAAGAGAGTAATAAAATTTTGACTCATCAAAGATAACATCCATAGAGGTATAGAACTGACGAGTCTTCGAATGATAGCATTTATAACCTTTTTGAGTAGACCCATAACCAATAAAGACACATTTTAAAGCTCTTGACTCAAGTTTCGTTCGATGTTGAGGTGAAAGGTGTACATAAGCTACACATCCAAAGATACGAGGCATCAATTTAACCAACGACGGAAGCATGCAATGATTAACAAGGACATCAAGCGGTCGTTGAAAGGATATGGTACTAGAGGGTGTACGATTAATCACATAAACAGCTGAACTGAGAGCCTCTCCCCACAAGTAAGTAGACACACTACTTTCAATTATTAGTGACCGGATGACCTCAAGTAATTGTCAATTTTTTCGCTTATCTACTCCATTTTGTTGAGGAGTCTCTCGGCATGATGTTTGATGAATGATACTTTTTGAATGTAAAAAATCTATTAACTCTCTCTTGAAATATTCACGTCCATTATCTGAACGTACCACTTTAATAGATCTGTCAAATTGGGTGAGTACCATTTGATAAAAGAGACGAAAAACTGAACAAACATCACTCTTATGTTTTAGCAAGTATACCCAAGTCATTCGAGTACAATCATCCACAAAGGTAACAAACCATTTCATTCCATTATTTGTGGAAACTAGGGATGGACCCCATACATTCGAATGTACTAATGAAAACGGTGTAGCAACTTTATTAGAAGACAAAGGAAATACAGCACGATGACTTTTAGCCATAACACATGTCTCACAAATGAAGTCTGAAAGGTTACAATTAACAAATAAAGATGGAAATAATCGTCTAAGATATCCAAATGATGGATGAGCAAGCCGTTTATGCCACAACAAAATTTCTGCGATATTGTCCGATTGATTTGTACTCTTCATATGTGCTAGACTATGGTAAACTTGTGATGATGTTCCACTCTCTAGATAGTACAATCCTCCTCGTTGTCTCCCACTGCCAATCCTCTCCTTGGTATGTATGTGCTGAA